>JAEIFJ010003016.1:0-340000 GCA_018903435.1 Leucophenga varia | reverse complement strand
ACCTATTTTTATACAAAAAATTCGAAAATGGGCGATAAATTTGTATGGGGGCTATTGCTAAAAATGGGCGTGGCACCTTGGTTTTGTTATTGGATGTTATTAGAAGTGTTTTTTCCCAAATTTGAGGAATATTCTCATAAATAATACCTATTTTTATACAAAAATTCGAAAATGGGCGATAAATTTGTATGGGGGCTATTGCTAAAAATGGGCGTGGCAGCTTGGATTTGACATTGGATGACATTAGAAGTATTTTTACCCAACTTGGAGTGATTACATTCATAATTAATAGCTATTTTCATATAAAATTCGAAAATGGTCGGTAAGTTTGTAGGGGGCGGGGCTATATCTAAAAATGGGCGGTAGCCTGGATCTAACATTAGAAGTATTTTTACCCAACTTGGAGTGACTACATTCATTAATAATAGCTATTTTCATAGAAAAAATCCGGAAAAACCGGTAAATTTGTATGGGGGCTATACCTTAAAATGGGCGTGGCACTTTGATTTTAACACTACAACTGCTTAGGACTAGGAGAAAAAGCTTAAGTTCCGAATTTCAGGTCAATATCTTTAAAACTAAGCGAATAAATCGCATACATACAGACAGACAGACGGACAGACAGACAGACAGACGGACATGGCTAGATCGACTCGTCTCATCGAGCTGATCAATAATATATATACTTTATGGGGTCTCCGATGTCTCCTTCAATGCGTTGCAAACTTTCGGACAAACTGAATATACCCGTTTACACTTTGTGTAACGGGTATAAAAATGTTTATAACTAAAGCATAAACAGTAATTGCAGCTGCAATCGTCTTATTGATAATATCCCTTCCATTTGGAAACGCCTCACGACTCATTAGATATATCATTCCACCTCCAAGAACAATCATAATGGAACTGACCAATATAGTTCCAAAATTAAATAAGTCATCAACGAATGTTTCCCTTGGCTGCGGTGGTGGTGGCGGTGGTATTGGTGGATAAAAATATTCAAAAATCTCATTTCGTTTCGTTTGAAACTGTTTTTTAAATTATTTTTTTCCGATTAAATTTCGTTTGTTACGACGATTCGAAAAGTATTTTA
Source organism: Leucophenga varia (assembly GCA_018903435.1). Taxonomy (NCBI): domain Eukaryota; kingdom Metazoa; phylum Arthropoda; class Insecta; order Diptera; family Drosophilidae; genus Leucophenga; species Leucophenga varia. The sequence goes on along the minus strand of JAEIFJ010003016.1, from coordinate 338,907 downwards.
TTTTTGAAATTGTCAGCTTAAATATTTTTCAAAGGCGACTTTAAGTTTTGAAATATTTGTAGATTTTACTACAAAAATCTATAAATGTGTCTAAACAACTTGATCAGAATTTTGTTAATTTTTTCTTTTATTTTATTTATTATTATTATTATTATCCCACATATAGTGTGAACGGGTATTATCATTTGTCCGAAAGTTTGCAACGCATGGAAGGAGACATCGGAGACCCTATAAAGTATATATATTCTTGGTCAGCTCGATGAGACGAATCGATTAGCCATGTCCGTCTGTCTGTCCGTCTGTCTGTCCGTCTGTCTGTTGCGATGGCTGTTACTCGAAAAGTTTTAAAGATATTGACCTGAAATTCGAAACTTAAGCTTTTGTGCTCCTAGTTAGTTTGTATACCAGAACCAAGGTGCCACGCCCATTTTTAGGTATAGCCCCCATACAAACTTACCGTTTTTTTCCGATTTTTGTATAAAAATTTTAATTATTTATGAATGTATTCGCTCCCAATTGTGTAAAAACATTTCTTTTGTCATCCAGTGTCAAAACCAAAATGCCACGCCCTCTTTTAGGCATAGCCTCCATATAAACTTTCCGTTTTTCCGATTTTTCCGATTTTTTGTAAAAAAATACTATTTATTTATGCATATATTCACTCAAATTTGGTTAAAAACACTTTTAATGTCATCCAATGTCAAATCAGATGTGCCACGCCCATTTTTGGTATAGCCCCCATACAAACTTTCCGACCATTTTCGATTTTTTGTATGAAAATGGTTATTATTTATTCATGTATTTACTCCATATTGGGTAAAAACTCTTCCAATATCATGGTGCCACGCCCATTTTCAGGTGTTTCTTGCATTCAACCTTACCGGCCATTTCCAGATATATTCGAGAAATATGTTGTTATACATATCTGTATTTTTAGCTCAAAATTTGAACTTAATATTGTGTGTAAACTTGGGTGACCACTGATGATTACACATAAACTCTTTAAAAATTCGTGTGACGGGTATTTAAGCTTCGGTTCTACCGAAGTTAACGTTTTTCTTGTTTTTTTCCAAATAAACAAGTTTTTCCAATTAACAAGTTTTTACATTTCAATTCTTTCTGAGATTTTACTAAATTTAAGCTTAATTTAAATAGGCGCACCGATATCGATAGTTAGTGCTCTCTCTTTTTCTCTTATTCTCTTTTTATTCGTTGATAGCTCACTCAAAAAAAAATTGCCTAAATGTAAGGAAAAAGTTCGCACATTGCACATTAGGCGGAATCGGTTTTTACAGAAACTTGAACTAAATCCGATCCCTGTAACACTTTTTATAAAGCATTGAATAAAGAGCAAAAAAGCGGAAGGGAGATATACGACAACCTTATACATGACTTTTATCCGATTTATGGATAAAAATTCCCAAAAATTACAAAACAATCAAAAAACAAAACTTGTTTTGTTTTAATTTTTTAAGCCGATATAAGCTAAATAAAATTTGAAATAAGCCAGATTTCAAGCTATAAAGAATTTCTATAATTTTTCAAGCTTTTGATTTTAAAATGAGCTAAATCTAGCTTAAAATAAGCTAAAATGGCAACACAGATAATATGACACGGATCGGACCACTATAGCATGCAGTCCCAATAAAAACTCACCTTCAATTTTCCTTTCTGTGTATCGATCGAATGTTTTGTGTTGGTTGGGTGTTGGCAGCTGTTTCTTACTTTTTCTGTTCAATAAAATTTCCCAAGCACAGAAGGACACCTTTTTGGCTTCTAAAAAAAATTGTATATGAAAAACAATTTTTATTTAATAAAAGGTTTTTAAAGGTTTTTTTTTTTTCAAAACTAAAGATGGCGGACAAAAAAAAAATATTATATTTATTTTTCACTTTCTAGTTAATATAAACACATAAATTTAATCTTTACATGCATTTCAGAGTCTTCATATTTTTAAACTAAATACAGTAGTATCTCGATTCTTGCACATGCTTGATACTTGCACACCTCGATTCTTGCAACAAAGCATTTTTTTTAATTACGTACTCTGTACTTGCAACATCTGAAAATTTTTCATGCTGTTTTTGTTTACGTTTTTTCTAACTTTTCCAATCACCTTTAATTTTTTTAAGGAAAAGCCAAAAACCCCCAAACCCAAACCAAAAAAAACTAAAATTCCTCTAATTTCTTTTAATTTAATTTTAAAAGGGGGGTTTTTTTTTTTTTTTTTTTTTTTCCATTTTTTAAAAAAAAAATTTTTTTTTTTTTTTTTTTTTTTTGGAAAGGGTTTGGTTTTTTTTTTTTTTGGTTTTTTTTTTTTTTTTTTGCCTTTTACCCCTTTTTTTTTTTTTGCACAAAAACCCCCCCCCGCGGGGAAAAATAATCAAGAAAAGGATTTTTTTTTTTTTTTTTTTAGATTTTTTGTTAATTTTTTAGTTTTATTTTTTGGTTTTTTGGAATTTTTTAATCCCCCTTTTTTTTAAAAATTTTTTTTAAATGCTGGTTGTTTATAAAGGGGTAAAAGTGGTATAGTGGTAATGTGCTTGCCTCCAAACTGTACAGCTCTTATACAACCCATGGACCAGAACAATATAAGGCTTACGAAAATTAACTACAAAGAAAGCCTCTTAAGTCACATTGTTCATCGTGGGAAAACAATAGACGATACTCTGCGTAATATCAACTTGAAAGACGCAATATGCTTTCTAGCGAATGCTTGGAATGCCGTAAATACATCTTCAATTCGGTCATCAATTCAAAATCTGTTTGATAAATCATCCGACTGGGATAAAGAATATGACATCCCTCTTTCAGAGTTGCGAATTCAGCTAGCTGACGACGCATTTAATATTCAATCCATTGCATTTTGCTTGAGAAAGTAGAACCGTTGCAGCAAAAATATCCTAACTATTCCGAAATTGAGCAATGAATCGTTGAATTTTTTTGTATGGAAGAGTCTATCTTCAATTCTTTTGGTCTTACCCAAATGACCCAAACGACTCAGGAAGGTCTACGTTACGAATATGGTGGCTCTATCTTTTCTAGCTTCTGATATAATTGTTAACGGCGGACAGCTTAGACGGACACTTAGACGGACGGACAGAGAAACATAGCTAGATTGACTCTCCTTTTATGCTGATCAAGAATATGTATATTTTATAGGGTCTATCATGTTTTTGCAAATACAGTTATTTGAGAAGTTGAATTATTGGACAAATGAATTATTGACAAAATGAAACTCAGTCTACATAATAATAGGACCGGGAAAAGTGTTATCCAATTGAGAGACGGGAGGTGGTAAAAGTTTGTTGGTTTGTTCTCCTAATCTAACCCCTTTTTGTATTTTTTATGACTGTCATTTCACATCAATTTTTCGGTGTTATAAAGTTAAAGACAATAAAAGTCAGCGTGGCAATTCGATAATGTACTGCGTAATGCCACTTGCTGCTGTTTCTTTTTTTACTCTCGCTTTTTTGCTCTCGCTTTTTTTGCTCTCGCTTTTTTTGGTGGAATTACAAAAAGGTGGTGTATTCGTTCTCTCTGCAACATAGTTGGAGAGCATGGTGAAATAAAAGTTATTTAACCATGAACGAGAGAAAGATATACACTTTCTATACGTTTCATTATAATTAATTCGATGCAGCTAGAAAATAAATGTACGTAAATGATTAATAAATATAATGGATGCATTTCTTTTTTATATCTATATAAATAGTTCTCTTTCACCTGACTGTATCATTCATTCATCTATTCACAGGCCAAACGGCTACAGATAGGAAGCTGAAGCGGTGAAACTGAGCACTAAGAAGGCATTTTGGAAAATTGTGACCAGAGGCCTGATGGAGGCCTTGAAACCGAAAAAAACATAACTTTGCAATGGTAAGACCAAGAGACTTATATTATTAGGCACATTTGAAAGGTTGTTAAAAAATATTTCAGACATATTCAATTGATTTCCTAAATTTGGACCTGGACACAGTGGGTGACCAAAACAAGGTTATTTTTATAAGGCACATTTGAAAAATGGCTCAAAAATATTTTTTGGCGTGTTCAAGGGATTTCCGAAATTTAGACCTGGGACCAATTGGGTAACCCAAAATATATTTTTTTACCATTTTTTTTTTATTATTTTTTTTCGATTTAGGGTTAGCACTAAGACGCAATTTGATAATTTTTTGACTCTAGACCTAAGGGGGCCCTGAAACCGGATCTTCAGAATGAATAGATGTAAAAACTTGAAACTGGGCACATTTGACAGATGGTTATTAAATATTTTTGACGTATTCATGGGATTTTCGCAATTGGGCCTGAAACCCATTGGTGGTCCCAACATCGATTTTTTGACCAATTAATTTTTTTTTTTAATTTCAGGTGAGCGCTAAGACGGGATTTTGGAAAACTTTGACCGGGCCAAATGCGGGCCTTACACCAGAAAAGCCATATCTTTGGAATGAACAGACATAGAGGTTTAAAACTAGGCGCATTTGAAAGACAGCTAGTAAATATTTTTGACGTGCTCAAGAGTTTCCGAAATTTGGACTTGGGACCCATAAGTGGGCCTAAAATATATTTTTTGATCAATTTTTTTTTAAGATTTTAGGTAAGCGCCAAGACGTGGTTTGAAAAATTGTTGACCACCGGAAAAGACATAACTTTAAAACGGGGCACATTTGAAAGATGTTAAAAATTATTTTTGACGTGGTCATAAGGTTTCTGAAATTTGGACGTGGGGCCCAATGAGGGACCCAAAACGCAAATTTTTTTTTATTTTGCTATAGATATTATTTACGATGAAGATGATCACTCAGACGAGATTTTGGAAAATATTGACTTAAAACCGGAAAAGAGACATCTTTGCTATGAGAATACCTAGAAGCTTGATATTGGGCGCATTTGAAAGATGGTTAAAAATGTTTACGTATTCGAAAGGTTTTCGATAATTTAGAGACTTGATATAAAGCTCTTTTGTATTTGTATTAAGTTGACAAGCATAATCTGCTGAAAGCGGAAAAAAACGTGCTTATAAAAAAAAACAAGAAAAAAAGTTAACTTCGGTTGGACCGAAGTTTATACTATATACCTGTTACACATCATTTGACATGGATATAAATTCGTGTGCAGCATTTGTATTAAATTTTATTTCAAAATACTAAACAAATTAAATATACTCTTAAAAATTTAGGAATTCGCGGTCCGATTTGGACCAATTTTAAACTGAATATTTGGCATGGTATAAGAAACATTTTAACCATATTTGAAGCCATTCGCTTTATAAATACATTTTTCATATAAGAACTTGAAAGAATGTTGTACTTTTGTATGGGAGCTATACCTAAAAGTGGGCGTGGCACATTGATTTAAACATAGAAACTACACAGGACCTAGAAAAGCTTAAGTTTAAAATTTCAGCCCAATATCAAAAATTTAAAACTGAGCAAATAAATCGCGCAGCAACAGACAGACGGACGGACGGACAGACAGACGGACAGACAGACGGACATGGCTAAATCGATTCGTCTCGTCGAGGTGATCAAGAATATATATACAAGAGCAGTACAAACTCCAGAGCAACGTAAGCAGCACCGGATATTCGCTAATTATTTTTACAAATTTATATTTAATACAATTACCAAGGGCTTCATTTGTGGAAAGCTGAATGGAGCATTGCCGCCCCATCCCAGAAGGATCGGACAACTCTTTCGAGCACTTATTTAGTAGTGTGTGAAAAAGGCATGGTTATTATAAAACCCGCCTCCCTATTTGCAAAAAACTCAGACAACCAGTTTTCGCAAGCCTTTTTTGAGCGTTTTGCATGGCCCGGATAAGATGATAATCACTTGATGCCAGGTCCGGACTATACGGTGGGTGCGATAGGACATCCTTTCCGAGCTCCCGTAGCTTCTTGCGGGTCATTAAAGATGAGTGTGGCCGAGCGTTGTCCTGGTGGAACACTACACCCTTCCTGTTGGCCAATTCTGGCTGCTTCTGGATAATCGCCTGCTTCAAACGGTCGAGTTGCTCGCAGTAGATGATCGAATTAAGCGTCTGGCCATAATTGAGCAGCTTATAGTGGATGATTCCCTTCCAATCCCACCACACACACAGAAAAACCTTCCTGCCGTGTGGCACCCAAACATCTAGCTTTTTTTGAAATCCAATCTTCTGAAAATGGTTCCAAATGGTTGTATGTCTTATACCCAGTTCCTGGCCAATCGAACGAGTGCTAACATGCCGGTCCACTTGGATGATTTCGACTATTTTATCGGTTTCTACGACGATTGGCCTACCAGTACGGGGTACATCTTTGACATCCACTACACCAGAACGAAATCGATTGAACCAACGCTGTGCTGTGCGAATCGTTACAGCATCGGGCCCATAAACTTCACAAATTTTTTCGGCCGCCTTCGTTGGATTTTTACCTCTCAGGTAGTAAAAACGTAAAATATGGCGAATTTCTTGTTTGGTGGACTCTATCTTTGGCGCGCTATAACTTGAGACTGAAACATATGATCACAGAGCTACAAGGACACACAGTCTGGGTGTCTTTGTAGCTCTGGGTGTCCTCTTTAAATCGACGTACAGGATGACCCGATGCGATTAGTACAACCTAAGATATGTTAAAGAGTCGCCATCTATTGAAAAAAAACGACATTACTTATTGAACAACCCAATACTAAGCTGCACTTCCTTGGGCTTTCGTCTAAAAAAAAAACATTTTTTAATATTGGGACCTTGAATTAATAATGACCGTTTCACAAAAGAGGTCACCGGCGGAAAGTCCTTCTTCATTACTTTAATATGAAGAAAAGTAATATTTGTGGAAAGTTTCGACGAGTATGCGCTATCTGATCTTGTTGGGGGTTGTTTGGTTGCTTTTAAAGTGGTGATTTTGAGCACGAAGATAAGAAGAGGCTGAGTCAACCCATTTGATGGAACCAGCGTGACGTGATATACTCTCAAACCGAATGAAATGATTACGGGGAACTCTATAGGACTAAACTTATGCGTTTGAGCCGCGCACTAAAGCAATAACGTCCGGAATACGAGGACAGAACCGACAAAGTGATTTGACAACATACAACGCTCGGCCACATGTTGCAAAACCGATCAATACCTACTTGGAAACGCTGAATTAGGAAGTCCAACGCCACCCGCTGTATTCTTCAGACATCGCTCCTAACAATTACTACGTCTTGCGGTCGATGAGTCTGGCTAGCCGAGCAGTGGTTCACTTCCAATGAAGATTTCGAAAAATGGGTCGATTTATGGATTGCCTCGTCGTTTTTCCTACATGGGTTCCGTGAATTGCCTAAAAGATGGGAGAAAGTAGTAGCTAGCGATGGACAATATTTTGAATAATATATTTGTAACCATTTTTGCACAATAAATTCGAAAAATGTTAAAAAAAAAAACAAGCAAGAACGTTAACTTCGGAAGCACCGAAGCTCAAATACCCACCACACGAAACTTTATTCATTTTCTTGAAAAAATTACAAAAAATAGAAGGTTAGTTTGTATGGGACTATATGTTATAGTGGCCCGATTCTTGTCATATCGATAGAATATTCATAGGATAACAGTAGAAGTGATTTTAAACAGATTGGAGTGAATATATCCATAAATAAGAACTATTTTCATACAAAATCTGAAAAATGGGCGCTTGATTTGTATGGGGGCCATATCAAAAAATGGGCGTGGCACCTTTCTTTTGAAATTGGATGTCATTAGAAGTGCTTTTACCTATATTTGTAGTAAACACATTTACAAATAATAACAATTTTCATACAAAAAATCGAAAAAATTGGTAAGTTTGCATGGAGGCTATATCTAAAAATGGGCGTGGTACCTTTCTTCTGATATTGGATGGATGGATATTGGATTAAAAGTGTTTTTACCCGATTCGTAGTCGAAAAAAATGGTAAGTTTGTATGGGGGCTATATCTAAAAGTGGGCGTGGCACCTTGGTTCTGCCATACAAACTGCCTAGGAACACAAAAAAGCTTAAGTTTAAAGTTTCAGGTCAATATCTTTAAAACTTTCCGAGGAAAACTCATTGCAACAGACAGACAGACGGACAGACAGACGGACATGGCTAGATCGATTCGTCTCGTGGAGCTGATCAATAATATATATACTTTATGGGGTCTCTGATGCCGCGTTACAAACTTTCCGACAAACTGATAATACCCTTCACACCATGTGTGGCGGGTATAAAAAGTCTTTACTTATTCAAGGTCTCAATTTGTAATTTAAATTCTTGCTCAAACAAGGCACCAACAACGCCCGCCCATCCAAGGCTTCAATGATATGGTTGCATACTATTCTTTCAATGAAAATTTTTATTGTTCAAATTTGACTAAAAAACAAGAAAAAAAATTAACTTCGGTCGAACCGAAGGTTAAATACCCTTTACACGAATTTTCAAATAGTTTAAGTGTGATCTTTAGACATAAGTTTGAGACGGAATGGATGGAGGTCAACTTAGTTTTACATTTAATTTTCCTAAAAATATAAGGAAATGTTATATGTTAGAGTGACCCGATTTTTATCATATCGGTGGTGTGAACATAGGACGATATTAGATGTATTTTAACTATTTTCATACAAAAATTTGAAAATTATCGGTAAGTTTATTTAGGGCCTATATAAATGGGTGTGGCACTTTTTTTTAGATATTGGATATTATAGGAAGTGTTTTTTACCAAATTTTTAGGGAACACATGCGTAAATAATACCTATTTTCATACAAAAATTTGAAAATGGGCGGTAAATTAGTACAACGGTGAAAAAAAGTATTTTGACAATTCAATTTTGCTTAACGAAATGAGAGAAAAAGTTCATATTGGTGATAGTAACAAAAATATTAATAAAAAGTAAACCCTCCTTTGACATCAATAACCTTTTGTTAGCGTCAGACGGACGGACAGACAGATAGACGGACAGACATGGCTAAGTCGATTCGATTGAAGATAGAAAACTTTCATTTTTTATAGACGTTCAAATAATGATTCTTATAGACTAAGTAAAGTAATACCTCATAGTGAATACTAGTCGACTGCGGTGTTCTGTTCTTACATGTTGAAGTTTCTTATGATTTCGAAATGATCCCGCATAAAAATTTATTTATGTTTTTCTAGTATTTGTAAACGTCATCACAACACCATGTCTTATGTTCAATATTGATTTTACAATAACATTTTAAAATATTGTTTTCCACAAGGATAATCAGGTACACAGTTGGTTTAACAAATGCGATGGTGATTCAACGCAGTCCTCTTAAGATTAATTAAAATTGTCACCCCAATATTTAAGGTATTCAATGTTCTGCGATCGTGTTAGGGGTTGATTCCACAACGCACACAACAATGAACAATGAAAGCAAAACATTACAAACAAAACGAAAAAAGTTGCCCTAAATATTTATCGTTTAATTCGGATCGTTTGCACTAGTAGGGGTGGATTATTATAATGAAATCTTGAACTACATTTGTACAAATCTTAAAATGGAGTTCAGCATTACACAATTTAAGTATGCTAAAAATAAAAAGATGAAATTCATTGTGGTAGGGATGGGGTAATAATTTCTAAACTTTATTGGAACCAACGCCACTGATGTATAGTAGATAGCTCTACTTGTACGAAGTGTATAGAGTGAAAAAAGGATACTATAAATACGGAGAAAAAAAAATCAAGAAAATGTCGGACAATGATATATACACGAATCACTAAGCTCCGGAGTCTTTGGTGAAGTGTGTGGTCCGAAATTCGAAAAATAAATAAACATGCTGTATGGCAATCTAAAAAAATTTTAAATCAATTTGGCCACGCTCACACTCACCGGCTATGTAACCCGCATGTCTTATTCAATTCAATAACCATAAAAATTTAATGGATCAAACCTTACGCGTAAGTATGGTAATGCAGATTCTGTTCTGTATAAAAATAAATGTATAAAAATAAATGTATAAAATTTGTTTCGGGTCTCCGAAGCATTTTCATGGAGCTAACCAACAAGAAGTGAAGAAGCGGCTATTATATGACCACCATGTGGCAAACATTTTGTGAACTGCCGTGTACTTCGGGTCCCAAGTATATATTTTTATATATACTTAGGCACTTTGTTGGCAGAAATTTTGAAACTTTCTTACGTTTTATTTCATATATTAAATTGCTATTAAAATAATCCTTAAAGTGCATCGAATCCTAATATTGAGGTGACTACAGTTTAGTTTTTATTTTATTAAAATCCGCATAATTTTTTTTTATACCCGTTACACATAGTGTAAGCGGGTATATTCAGTTTGTCAGAAAGTTTTTAACGTATTAAAGGAGGCATCGGAGACCCCATAAAGTATATATATTCTTGATCAGCTCGATGAGACGAGTCGATCCAGCCATGTCCGTCTGTCTGTCTGTTTATTTCAACGCGATTTACTCGGAAACTACTGGAGATACTTAGCTGAAATTTGAAACTTAAGCTTTTCTCGGCAAAGACCAGGTCAAGTTTGAATATGAAAGTGCCACGCTCATTTTTAGTTATAGCCCTCATACAAACTTACAGTTTTTTCGATTTTTTGTATGAAAATAGTTATTATTTATGCATATATTCACTCCAAATTGGGTAAAAACTCTTCTACTGTCATCCAATTTCAAATCTAATGTGCCACGCCCATTGTTAGACATAGCCCCCATTAAAACTTACCGCCCGTTTTCGATTTTTTTTATGAAAATGGGTTTTATTTAGTAATGTATTGACTCCAAATTGGGTAAAAACACACTTTTAATATCATCTAATATCAAATCCAAGGTGCCACGCCCATTTTTTAGATAAAATTCAATACAAATTTTGAACACGCAGATTTATTAACGTCAAATATGTGTGACAGGTATATAAGTTTTGGTCCAACCAAAATTTACGTTTTTCCTTGTTATACCCGCCACACATAGTGTGAAGCTTTGTCAGTTTGTCGGAATGTTTGTAACGTATTAAAGGAGGTATCGGAGACCCAATAAAGTATGTGTATTCTTAATCAGCTCGATAAGACAAATCAATTTAACCATGTCTGTCTGTTTGTCTGTCTGACTGTTGCAAGGCGTTTTTCTCGGAAAGTTTTAATGATATTGACATGAAATTTGAAACTTAAGCTTTTTTTGATCCTAGGCAGTTTATATGTCAGAACCAAGGTGCCACGCCCATACAAAGTTACCAGTTTTTCCAATTTTTGTATGAAAATATTTATTATTTATTAATGTATTTGCTACAAATTGGGGAAAAAACACTTCTAATGAAATTCAACATCAAACCCAAGGTGCCACGACTAGTTTTAGGTATAGCCCCCAATCTACCGCCCATTTTTGAGTTTTTGTATGAAAATAGTTCTTATTTACAGTTTGCATTCTTATCTCTTTGAGTACGGACGTGTGTAAAAACTATCATCGCGATATTTTCTTTTGTTAAATAAAAAAAAAAACAACAATAAACACTTAAAATCAAAAATAAAAATTATTAATATAACCGCAATAACAACAGTAAAAACCAAATCGACAAAACGATAACGGGTTTTTAACATTGAATAGCTGCAGCTGCAGCTTCTTTTAAATAAGTAAATATAATTAGAACAACAACTACAATGTCCAATGACCCGCCTGACCGTCGTAAAACAGCAAATCAATTGCTTTTTACATTGGATAAAACAAAAAAACTGCAAAATGAATCGAAGGGACCGAAATTTCTAATTATAAACAGAATTAATAGCAGCGATACTTTAAGCAATGTATCACCTTTCTTAATAAAGAAAGTTATTGATAACGTATGCAGTGGTGAAGTAGACGAATGTAAACAGCTCCGTAATGGTACTCTACTAGTTAAAACCAAAAATGTTCAACAAGCATCAAGACTGATAACCTTGACATCTCTTAGCAACACAATTAAAATTGAAGTATCTGAACACTACACTTTAAATAGTTCAAAAGGCGTTATATATTGCAGAAATTTAATGGATATATCTGAGCAGGACATTACAGAAGGATTAAAAGAAGACAACCCAAACATAAGCGAGTGCAAAAAAATTTTAAAAAAGATAATAATTCTTTAGTGGAAACAGGTCTTCTAATAATTACATTCTCAACACCAGAACTTACCAACGATATACGTGTCGGATACCTTAATGTATCTGTTCGCGCTTATGTTCCACTACCTTTAAGATGCAAAAATTGTGGTAGGCTAGGACATCACACAAAGGCATGTAAAACTGACAAGCTTTGCCTTGTTTGCGGCAACCGAGATCATATTGACCCAGAGGAAATGGATTCATGCAAAAATTTACACTGTTGTATAAACTGTAAAGAAAGCAACATTCCTAACTTCCATCACAATACCTTCGACCGAAATTGTCCATCTTTCATTAAACATAAAGAAATTACAGCCATAAAAGTTCTCGAAAAAAACGATATCAAAAATGCTTATAAATTATACAATGATCGTCACCAACAAGGCTCATCATACGCTGCATCTGCCCGAATCATTCAGTCAATTATGAATAAGAACACCGACATCACCGATCAACGCCAACCTCGAAGCTATGCAGATATTGAAACGTTCAACGGTTACTCTAATTCGCAACAGCCAAACGTGTCTTCAAATTTAATGAGTGCACGTTTGAGCGATACTTAAATTAAAATTTCTAACTTGCCAAATAGTTCCCTTAAAACTTCTTTTAAGCCAAAGCAAAACAAACTTATACCTTTAGCAAAAACTAACTCGTAAATTAATAAAAAATAAATAAAATTAATTTTAAGTAGTAACACATCTTCCCTCCCTGTCATATCCTTATTTATGCTATCAATATTGCAATGGAACATTAATGGTTATTGTAATAACTACGATCAGTTACAGATTCTTATTAAAGACAAATGTCCTAAGATTATCTCTCTTCAAGAAACGCATATAAATAACAATAATATACCCATTCCAATCAACTACCAAATATACCACAGCAATTCTTCTCAAAATTCGAAAGGTGGAGTAGCTTTACTTATACTCAATTCCGTACAACACCAAGTACAAAATTTAAATAGTAACTGCAACATAGAAGCCATAGCAGTAAAGATTAAATCCAAACAAACTTTTACTATCTATTCGATTTATATCGCTCCAAATAGGTCACTTCCTTTATGCAATCTTGATAGCATTTTTGTTAATTTATTCACTCCTACAATTATTACAGTAGACTTTAACGGATGTCACCGAACTTGGGGCTCCCCTACCAACAATTGCAGAGGCAACTGCATCTCAAAATTTATTACTCAATCCCCACTTATTATACTTACTGACGGCTCCCCTACTCATTTCGCCACACATAATACATTAACACATATAGATCTTACTTTGACTACACCCTCACTAGCATTAGAATCCAATTGGACAGTTGATCAAAATCTTTTTAATAGTGACCACTTCCCTGTCGTCACATCACTATTTGACTCAACTAACCGTTCCTATACCTACCCTCCTAAATTTAAAATTGATTCTGCCAACTGGTCGAAGTTCTCTTCCGAATCTCACCTAGTCAGCTTAAGAATGCAGCAGAGCAACAATATTAATAAAGAATGCGCAAACATTATCAAATTAATTCGCCAAATTGCCAACGTATCTATTCCGCAATCCACGTGCCACAAATCCAGAAAATTTACAGTTCCTTGGTGGAATAAAAAGCTAAACGAGCTGAAAATTTCAAAAAACCAATTTTGGTCGATACTTAAACACTCCATAACTACTACAAACATTATTAACTACAGAAGAGCAAATGCGCTTTTTAAAAAGGAACTTAAATATGCTAAACGTGCTGCAATAAAGGCATTTACTACAGAGATTAATCCTATCTCATCTGTAAATAAAATATGGTCAAATATTCGCATTTTCTGCGGTATCAATAGTCGGCTATCGATTCACTGCGTAGCTGATCCAACAACACACCAACATATTACGAACAAACAGGATATTGCCGAAGCATTCGGTAAATATTGGTCAACAGAATCATCTGATAACAACTTTTCCCATACTTTTCGGTCTTTAAAATCTTGCACTTTTCCAATGGAACTGACGTATATTCCATCAAAATCAGCTAAGTATCTCGAACAACCACTTACTATACTAGAACTTCACTCTGCACTTCATAAACTCAAAGGTAATACCCCAGGGATAGACCGAATCTCCTACCCAATCCTTAAAAATTTACACCCGTCCGTTAAACTAAGAATACTTCGTCTGTTCAATTTATCATTTAACACTTACATCCCTCAAAATTTCACAGTAAGTAAAATCATTCCCATGGTCAAACCTAACTCAGACAAAACAGGTATTAATTCTTACCGCCCAATCTCCTTAAATTCCTGCTTATCAAAACTACTAGACAAGATTATCGCAAATCGACTATGGTGGTTTGTCACTAGCAACAAACTAATCGATAGTCGTCAAACGGGATTCAAAAAAGGCAAGTCGAGATCTGACTCTCTAGTGACACTAGATTATCTGATATCCTCCGCCCTCTCCACAAAAAACCATGCCTCTTTATTATCACTTGACTTTACCAAAGCTTTTGATAAAATTGGACTACACACAATTTTAGACGAGCTGAAACGCTGGAAAGTTGGCCCTAAAATTTTTAACTATGTCTCTAATTTCATGACTAATCGGAAAATTACTGTCTGCATCAATAACCATTTCTCCAAAGTACTTCCTCTCTCAAATGGTATTCCCCAAGGGTCCCCTCTCTCAGTTATCCTTTTTCTAATAGCTTTCAATAAACTTAACCGCACGATAGCCGTTCATAAGCAATTCAACTTTTGCGCTTACGCCGACGACTACCACATCTTCAAGAAAATCGGCAAAGACACAAACCTGGATATTAATCCGTTAATAAATGATATCTTATCTTGGTGCGATTACTCCGGGGCTAAGTTATCGATATCTAAATGTAAACACCTACATTTATGCAGAAAACACCACTGCAACATTCGGCTATCTATCAATCTTACCCCAATTGAAAATGTAAATGTGATGCAAATTCTTGGTCTGTTTGTTAACATAACATATAAATGGAACAACCATATTAAGATCCTTTCCCTTTCCCTCATAAGTAGACTCAATATTATTAAATGCCTTTCCAATAATAAGTTCAACTGCAGCCACATAATTCTAATTCGAATTATCAACACGCTAATTATGTCAAAAATAGACTATGGCCTTTACGTTTACGGAAACGCCCCAAAGTCACAACTTCATAAAATCAAAACTATTTATCACGCCGCCATTAGATCAGCCCTTGGTGCTTTTAGATCTACACCGATCAACAACCTACTTTTTGAGAGTAATATACACCCAATTGAAATATGCTACCAATATTTATTGGCCAACCTCAACAAATCTCTCCTCTATTCATTCGACTCTCCCATACACAACTCATTTTCTAGAATCAGTAACTCTAATAGACAGCCTAAAATACCTTCCGCTCTCCACCAAGCCATTACTTCTAATATTAAACTAGGATTGCCGATTGAACCCATCGCAATTTCCAAATATAAACATCCACCATGGCTTTTTAATCAATCTTCCGTTATCACCACGCTGCATTTCCTTCCAAAACAAATCACACCAACAACCACATATAAACAAAAATTCCTGGACATAAAAAACTCGCTTCAATCATATTCTTTTTTATATACTGATGGATCAAAATCATCAAATGGTACATCATTTAGCATAACCTCATCAAGTTCCATTATTTACCAAGCACTTTTGCCCATATATAGCTCTATATATTCGGCGGAGATTATTGCAATATTGCATGCAATAAATATGGTAAAAGACAGTCACGATAAATTTTGTATATGTTCAGATTCTCTATCTGCAATAGAAGCAATTCTTAATTCATCCAATACCACTTTTTATCCAACCGCTATTCGTCAATTACTTTCGTTAAACTTTCCGAGAATATTAATATTGTGGGTGTCAGGTCACTGCGATATACTTGGTAACGAAACCGCAGACTCTGCCGCAAAGAATGCATTTAAACTCCCCCTCATCTTTTATCCCAATAACAATAACACAGACATTACCAAATTCGTAAAAAAACACTTCTCAGATAACTTTAAAAAGTATTGGAATCATACAAATGATCACTACAAGATAATTAACTCGGATAAAATTAACATATCTCAGTACGCGAAATTTGAGTTCGATAATTTTATATCTAGATCTGACTTAACAAAAATAATTCGCCTTCGTCTTGGGGATACAAACATTACACATAGACACCTCTTTGATCGTACTTTATCTAATAACTGTACATTCTGTAACAATGGGGCAATTAGTTCCATCCAACATCTACTAAATTATTGCACTTATCTCTCAAGCATAAAAGACAAATACTTCCATAACTCCTCTCCTCTACACACTCTCACTAATCCTACAAAAAATAATATGATACTACTTTTAAAATATTTAAAAGAATCAAATGTATACCACTTAATATAAAGTTAATATTTAGTTGCTATAAATAACTGTGTAAATAATTATTAACTTAAGTTAGATTAATCCTTAGCTTAAAATTTTACTATAAGTAGCTTAAGGCCCAAGGCTATAGCTCTCCCAAAGTTTGTATGTCAATTTTACATTGCATAGAAACTGTAAATAATAATAATAATAAGAATAATAATAAAAGTTCTTATTTATGAATATATTCACTAAACTCTACTGTCTTCCTAAGCACTACTATGGCATAGATCCGACCACAATAACAAAGAGACCCCATACAAACTTACCTTCCTTTTGTTTTATTTTTCCAAAAAAATTATTGTTATATCTGATTTTTAAGCTTAACATTTATATATATTTACATAAATGCATACATAAATTGTGCTCCAACTTGAGTTGTCCCCACCCAACCCCTTTGCGGAGTATAATCTACGACACTGATGATCATATATAAACTAATTAAAGTTTCTTGTGGTGGGTATTTGAGCTTCGGTTCCTTGTTTTTTATTATATTTTTTTTTAAAGAAAACAGTTTCAGATCTCTTACATTTCAAGTAAAATAGACAGTAATATCAAACTGTTGGTACACCGTGTGTTTTTATACCCGCCACACATAGCGAAGGGTATCGGGTATTTGAGCTTCGGTTCTAGCGAAGTTAACGTTTTCCCTTGTTTTTTTGCCATTCACAAAATGAACAATACGAAATTTTATCGACTATAAAATTCCATATCTGTACTTGACCGTCTATTTGTATTATTTAAATGCTAGTCAACTTATTGCCCATTTTATAACTCATTCAGAAATTGGCACAAGTTCTGATAAATAAAGATCAATTTAGTGCTCTAAATTACTAAGACCTAAAGTTAAGATAACACTTTTCGAATTGATTGTGTAAACAATAAACAAGGAAAAGCTTTAAAGCTAAAAGCTTTCGGTGAAACTGCAGCTTTGATACACGTCACATGATATTTAGAATAAATTTCATAGCCATAAGGTAAGCCAATAAATATATGAGTATCTCAGGAGAAGATACGCAAATTTGAGAGGGAAGGTGGTGTTAGCGTTAATATAACAAGCAAATATTTTAAATTGAAATTTAAAACATGTCCACGACTGTTTGGCATTAATGAAAGTGCATTTTTTTTATACCCGCCACACATAGTGTGGAGGGTATTATCATTTTGTCAGAAAGTTTGTAACGCATTAAAGGAGACGTCGTAGACCCTATAAAGTATATACATTCTTGATCAGGACGACGAGACGAGTCGATCTAGCCATGTCCGTCTGGCTGTCCGTCTGCCCGACCGTCTGTATTTATGCGATTCATTCGCTCAGTTTTAAAGATATTGACCTGAAAGTCGGAACTTAAGCTTTTCTCAGTCCTAAGCAGTTCAAGTGTTAAAATCAAAGTGCCACGCCCATTTTAAGGTATAGCCCCCATACAAACTTACCGTTTTTTCTAATTTTTTGCATGAAAATAGCTATTATTTATGAATGTAGTCACTCAAAGTTGGGAAAAAATACTTCTAATGTCATCCAATATCAAATCCAAGCTGCCACGCCCATTTTTAGATATAGCCCTCATACAAACTTACTGTCCATTTTAGATTTTTTGTATAAAAATAGGTATTGTTTTTGAAACTATTCACTTAAATTTGGCTAAAAACACTTCTAATGACATCCAAAATCAAAACCAAGGTGCCACGCCCATTTTTAGCAATAGCACCCATACAAACTTATTGATTATTTTCGAACAAATGTATGGAAAAGTAATTATTTTCGAATATATACATATTTATAGATGTATACCAGCCACTAATGATCACACATAAACTATTCAAAGATTCGTGTGACGGTTATTTAAGGTTCGGTTCCACCGAAGCTAACGTTTTTCCTTGTTTTTTGCTAAAATCGTAGCTTTCCCAAAAAAAATTTTATGTGATGGTTAAAAATTCACTGTGTGATATATATACGAGTATGTATGTACATATGTGTATGTATGGTATAATTAATGCTGGTATAACCCAAGGAAGTGTGTTAGGTCCTGTGCAATATTAAATTTGTTGTTGATGTATATGGAAGATTAATGTGAACCCAAATAAGTCTTCTCACATAACTTTTACAATAAGGGGACAGAATTGTCTAAGAGAATCGATAAACAATTCAACCATACCAGTTACTAATTGTGTTAGCTATCTTGGAATGCATTTGGATCGTCGCTTGTTAATGCTAAGTCTCAACAGCTCAAACACAAGTCAAAAACAAGGAAAACGTTAACATCGGTGGAACCGAAGCTTAAATGCCCGTCACACGAATGTTTGAATAGTTAATGTGATATTATCAGTGACTTATACACATTTATAAATATATATTTGAAAATAATTATTATTATACAAATGCTCGAAAATAGTCGATAAGTTTGTATGGGGGCTATGGCTAAAAATGGGTGTGGCAGCTTGGATTTGACATTGAATATCATTAGAAGTATTTTTACCCAGCCTGGAGTGACTACATTCATAAATAATAGCTATTTTCATACAAAAAAAAAAAACGGTAAGATTGTATGGGGGCTATACCTTAAAATAGGCGTGGCACTTTGATTTTAACACTTGAACTGCTTAGGACTGAGAAAAGCTTAAGTTCCGAGTTTTAGGTCAATATATTTAAAACTAAGCGATTGAATCGCATAAATACAGACAGACAGACGGACGGACAGACGGACATGGCTAGATCGACTCGTCTCGTCCTGCTGATTAAGAATATATATACTTTATAGGGTCTACGACGTCTCCTTTAATGCGTTACAAACTTTCTGAAAATATATATATCCTCCACACTATGTGTGACGGATATAACAAGAAAGAACGCTGAAGTCGAGTATGCTCGACTGCAAGATACCCTGTACCCAACCTTTATGTACCTTAAGTTAAGTCCTATCTTTGTATATACCTTATTGTATTGGATTTTCAAATAAAAACTTGAAAAATTGGGTTTTGTATTGGGGCTATGCCTAAAATTTTGTTGGTCCTATCCCTATTGGGATATTTTATTGGAACTATCATAGACATAATTTATACTAAGTTTGAACTTCCTAGAATAAAAAACAATGATGTTTTTATGCAAAAACCTAAAAATTTGGGGTATATTTGTATGGGGGGTACTCCTTAAAATCGGTCTAGAGAAAAACCGTTTGCAAGTGAACACTTGACGGCTCAGGAGAGTTTAAGTTTCAAATATGGTGGCCCTATCTCGTATAATCTGCGAGATAATCTCTCTCATACGGCAGACAACAGGACAGACGGACGGACGGTCAGACAGACATAGCTAGTTCGACTCCCCTACCAATGCTGATTAAGAATATATATACTTTATAGGGTCTATCTTGCCTCCTTCTGTCTGTTACATACATTCGCACAAACTTAATATACCCTTTTACCCTTTGGGTACAGGGTATAAAAATGGAGTACATTTATATGGGGCTGTACCGACATTTTTTTGGTCCAACCCATATTGGGATATATCATTGGGACTGTCATTGGCATATTTTATACTAAATTTGAAGTTCCTAGAATAAGAAAAAAAAAGTTTTTAAGCATAAACCGAAAATTTTGGTGTACATTTGTTTGGGGGCTACCCCTAAAAATGGGACTAGAGAAAAATCCTTTCTAAGTGCATACTTGACGGCTTTCAAATATGTTTCAAATATGTTAGCCTTATCTCTTATAGTCTCCGAAATAGTCTCTCTCATACGGCAGACAGCATGACAAGCAGACAGACAGACAGACACACTAACGGATATTTTAAAGAGTACCCCCCATACAAATCTACCTAAAAATTTTGGAGGGGCCTATATTTTATAGTAGCATGATCCTTACCAAATCTTCTTGTGTAGATATGTGTTGACAATAGTAGTGTTTTTATTCAATTTGGAGTGAATACATTCATTAATAATAATTATTTTCATACAAAAACTATAAAATTGACTGTAGATTTGTATGGGAGCTATTCCTAAATTTCAGAGAAAAGCTTAAGTTCCGAATTTCAGGTCAATATCTTTAAAACTAAGCGAATGAATCGCATAACTACATACAGACAGACGGACATGGCTAGATCGACTCGTCTCACCGAGTTGATCAAGAATATATACACTTTATGCGGTCTAAGACATCTCTTTAGTGCGTTACAAACTTTCTGAAAAACTGAATATACTCATAATAAAGAGTAAAGGAGAAGGTTTGACGAATGGAAGATTCTGCGTCGACATAGCTAAAATGTTATCAATTTAAAATAGAATCATTTGATGTTTCGAACATAAATAACAAAAATGTTTTTCATATAAAAGTCCGTAATTGGAATATGTTTGCAAGGAGACCATTCCATAATTCTTTAAGCCGAGCAAATTTAGGATGAACACAAGTATACCTCAATAATTTGTTGTAGATTTATATGTAGGCTACTACTTTAAATGAGGTTTAGAGTAAGTAATTTAGTATCATTTTCGGTGGCTCTGGAGAATCTAAGTTTTATGTTTTGTCCGAAATAGTTGGTCATACAACATTATTTCTTTTGATTCGTCATTCGGTATTCAGAAGTTCTTGCAAGAAACTTAAAATAAACTTTGCACCAGAACGCGTACTGAGCGAACTTGGTGAAAATTAAATTTGTGCAATACCCCAGAATCAGCTGTTTGACACTTTGGTTTTTTGTTCTCGTCGAAAAGATACCCCTTCTGTGTCCCAATGCTCTCTGTTCATTTGAATAAACGGCTATTTGTTTTACCAGATCTACTGAAAATCGGGCTGTCACTTGCTAAACTTTCTCGTCAAGGGCATAGGTAGATTAGAGTTGAGTAAACTTTTTCAATGAAAATCGTTGTTGGTTGTGCAACATTTTCTTTTAGAAGCTCTGGTTCGGAGCACACACTTAAAACCAAGCCACTAAGCCTAAAACTCAATAAATACCATCGAGCAACATCGTATTCGCTACATTTGACTCCCTGTGACTTTTTCCTGTTCCCAAAACATAAATTGCCTCTTCGGGGAAAGCGTTTTAAGGCGACCGATGCCATCAAACAAAATTCGCCGAAGAAGCTGGGTTAGCCACCAAAAAAGTTGTATCGGCTTTGAATACTTTGATAAATATTATAATAAAAATGTATATGACTAAAAATGAGGGTGGGACCTTGGTTTTTCCCAGTTTAATCTGTTTAAAATTAAATCGCGCAGCAACAAGCAGACAGACAGATAGATGTATGAACAGGCAGAGAAAAAGAAATGGTTTTCATCTCGACAATCGGATTAAGAATATTTATATATTTTATAGGGTTCACGATGTCATCAACTGAAGAAATCGGTGATTTACACTTGGCTTAATTGTGATTAAAATGGTGTTTTGAAATAATCTAGCAAAATTAATCTTAGTGTTAGATGCTAGTTTTATACCCAAAGAGTAAAAGGGGATATTGAGTTTGTGCAAAAGTATGTAACAACCAGGAGAATGCATGACAAACCCCATAAGTACGTATATATTTTACTAGCTAACACCCATGGTTTTGCTCGCGTTTTTATACTCGTTACACATAGTATGAAAGGGTATTATCAGTTTGTCGGAAAGTTTTTCAACGCACTAAAGGAGACGCCGTAGAGCCCATAAAGTATATATATTTTTGATCAGCTCGATGTGACGAGTCGATTTAGCCGTGCCCGTCTGTCTGTCTGTTTATTTCAACGCGATTTACTCGGAGACTACTGGAGATACTTTGCTGAAATTTGAACGGACAGATGGACATGGCTACATCGACCCGCCTCATCGAGCTGATCAAAAATATATACTTAATGGGGTCTCCGATGCCTCCTTTAATGCGTTACAAACTTTCCGGCAAACCGATAATACCCTTCACACTATGTGTGGCGGGTTTAAAACAAATATTGACATACTAGCTAATACGCGCGTTTATGCTCGCGTTTTTACTTCTAGAGATTATCTGATTTTAAGGCCCTATTGAGCCCCTAATCAAAATGTTTCAGCAAATTAAAAAAAAATAAGATTAAAAATTGAGTCTCCGCTGGGTCCCGGTGTAAATTTCAGAAACTCCTTGAACACGTGAAAAAAAAAACATTGCGCCTAATAACAATTCCCTAGTTCTATATTTTTCGAATCGCGACTGAGTGCTCACTAAAATTAAAAAACAAAAAAAAAAAAAAAACCAAAATATTCAATAAATCTATTTTGGGCCCACCAATGAGTCCCATATCCAAATTTCGGAAATCCTTGAACAGGGAAAACTATTTTTTAAACTTCTTTCAAATGCGTCCAGTTTAAAATCTCCACGTCTGTTCATTCCAGAGATATGGCTTTTCCGGTTTCAAAGCACCCATTAGGCCCCGCGTTAAAATTTTTCATATCACGAATGCTCACCTAAAATCTAAAAAAAAAGATTGGTCAAACAACAAATTTTTTGGATCCACCAATGGGTCCCAGTTCCAAATTTCGAAAACTCCTCACATATCAAAAAATTTTTTTTAACCTTCTTTCCAATGACCGAGACACCCCACAAATATTTTTTAACGACCTTTCAAATTAGCGACCCTGGTCAAAATTTTTCAAAATTCCATGTTAGTGCTCACCATTATAACAAAACGAATCTATTTATAGTAAAAATTTCAGCTTCCTATCTGTAGCCGTTTGGCATGTATGAATAGATGAATGAATCAGTCAGTCAGATGAAAGAAATTTATATATTTATATATATATATATATATATATATATATATATATAGAAAATTTAACAACAACGGCAGTTGAGTCGATATATGTAGAGACATATAGTATAAAGCTATATCTTCGTCCATCTTTCCGTTTGTCCATCCTATGAAAACGATTTTTTCAAAAACTATAAAAGATAGAGCCACCGAACTTGAAACACTGATTACCAAAGCTGTCAAGATATACAGTCCGACTGGGCTCAGATTGAAAAACCATTAGACATGGTTCCTATAAAAAATTGGAAATTGTTGACATTCGTTGTCAATTTTTATGAATGCTTCATACTTTTGTACACTAATGCAATAACATAAATAAATAATAAACAAGAAAGAACGCTGAAGTCGAGTATGCTCGACTGCAAGATACCCTGTACCCAAGTTTTATGTACCATTAGTTAACTCCAATCTTGCTACTATACCTCATTATATAGGATATTTGTATGGGGCTATACCTAAAATTTTGTTGGTCCCACCCATATTGGGAAAATATCCCATTGGTAGGACCAACAAAATTTTAGGTATAGCCCCCATATAAATAAACCACATTTTTTAAGTTTTCGAATGAAAATCCAATATAATCAAATAGAACGGGATATCTATAATAAAAAACAATGAGGTTTCTATGCAAAAATCCTTAATTTTTGGGGTCGATTTGTATGGGAGTACCCCTTAAAATGGGGCTAGAAAAAAAGCGTTTGCCAGTGCACACTTGACGGCTTAGAAAAATCTAAATTTCAAATATGGTGGCCCTATCTCCTATAGTCTCCAAAAAATCTCGCTTATACGGCAGGCAGCAGCACAGACGGACGAACAGACATAGCTAATTCGATTCCCCTTCCAATGCTGGTCAAGAATATGTGTACTTTATAGGGTCTATCTAGCCTCCTTCTTCTGTTACATACATTCGACAAACTTAATATATCCTTTTACCCTTTAGGTACAATGTATAAACAGTTCATTAAAATTTGATTTATTTATTGATCACAGGTGTAGCCTTTGGGTACAGGGTATAAAAAACTACGAAACGTTGTGATAAATGTAAACATACGACAACATATATATATAAGTGTATGTGTTATACATTTTCTGTGTATGTTCCTGGTCTTAAATGAGGTTCTTCATCGGTCGCCAAACGCATCATACATATAGATTTTTTTCTGAAATATATAAATTACAACATGGAACGGTAAAACCGAAGTTTGAATATACGTCACACGATGATGTGCGTTCGGTATTTAAAAGGGTTATGTGTTATATAAAAGTATGCTTCATGGCTGCTACAATAATTAATTTTAGTATATTTTAAATAAATAATGAATATTTCATATAAAAACTTAAAAATTGGCTGTAAATTTCTATGGGGGATATATGTTATAGTGATCCCACCTCAACCATGGGTCATTTTCTAAACATGGGTTAATATTATAAGACTTTTTATCGTATTTCACACAAATCGCTTCATAAAAAAATTATTTTTCTTATAAAAACTCAAAAAGAGGAAGTAGATTTGTATGGAGGCTATATGCTAAAGTGGGCCACTTTACCCATGGGTCCCTTTTTAGTCATGGATTGCTATTAGAATTCTTTTTTTCCGTAATTGACACAAATCGCTTTATAAATAAATCAGTTTTCTTATAAAAACTCTAAAATTGGGTGTTGAATTTTATGGGGACTGTATGCTTTAATGGGCCCAACTCAACTAAGGGTCCTTCTATACACATGGGGTGCTATTATAAGTGTTTTTACTGTATTTGACGCAAATCGCTTCGAAAATAAACCATTTTTAATAAAAAAAAACTATAAAATTTGTATGGGAGCTATGCCTTAAAATGGGCGTGGCACTTTCGTTTTAACACTTTAACTGTTTAGGACTGAAAAAAGCTTAAGTTTTCATCTGTATATTTTAAAAAAGTGAGCAAATGAAACGTGTAACTACAGACGAACAGACAGACGGACATGGCTAGATTGACTCGTTTCATCAAGCTGATCAAGAATATATATACTTTATGGGGTCTACGACGCCCCCTTTAATGCGTTACAAACTTTTTGACAAACTGAATATACCCTTTCACACTATGTATGAACAATAAAATGAATATTTGTAATCTTTATGATATTGAAATACACCCGGAACTATTTTAACCATTTAACAGTCATTAAAAAAAGGTACCTATGTGTATACTTCAGCAAACCAAAGATAATATTATATAAATTGCGGTCAAAATAAAAACATTCAATTATAACGACTGATTTTTTGTTAAATGGGTACGAAAATAAGGTAACATACAACCTTTGTTAGTTGTAATAAACGAGATCTCTTTTGAAATTATAAGGTATTTCAAAGGTATCTTGGTTAATTTAATAACATTAATCATGTTTGCTTTATTTAGTTTAGCGTGACAACATTTTTTATTGGATTCCTGAATATGAGTGTTTCAAAAAGAGTGATTAGTCTTGGGTATTTCTTTCTGCAACTTCTACTAACGAAACCTAGATGTGCCTTCATTTTTCCAACTTCAAATGAACTGTAATAATTTAAATATCTATAAAGAGTTCGAAAGCTTCATTTAAGTACACCAATTGATGTCTCGTCTGATCGAGATCATCAAGAATATATGTACTTTATGGGGCCTATGACGTCTCCTTTACTCTATATACCCGTTTACACTTTGTGTTACGGGTGTAAAAAAAGAAGACCGTCGGCCCATAGTCAGAGTAGAACAATTGATTGGAGCAGGATCTTTGTTGCATATAGCCCTTATACAAACCGAACGCACATATTGACTCCAAAAAAGTTAGTCTAATCATTGTGTGACGGGTATTAAAGACCCTCTAAAATATTTTAGAATTAATTTTTTTTTTTTTTTATAAATTTGGCGACAGCAATAAAACCACAGAAAGTTTGGAACTGAAACAAAGCTAAACAAGAAAGTGTCGATTTACCGATGTAACGCATGACCACCCTGTTACTATGCCACCTCAAGATGTCAAACACAACTGCAGAAATAATGATACCTGCCTTGATACCTGTAAAACCGTAGCTAAAATACCCGCTACACGAAACTTTTATTAGTTCTTGTATGTTCATCAGTGACGTAGGTTATATTCAGCAAAGGGATTGGATGGGGACAACTTAAGTTGGGGCTCAAATTAGTAACAAATAAGTATAATTTTAAGCTAAAAATGAAGATATAACAATAATTTTCTTGAAAAAAAATAATAAAAGTTAGTTATGTTTGTATGGCCCGATCCTTGTCATATATTTATATGATGGCAGTAGTAGTTATTTTACCTAGTGAATATACTACTGTGTGCAAAAAGTAAGGATAATTTTCAATTTAAACTTCGCGGGCTTAACATTTCAGGCTAGTTCTTTTTTTCTTGAGTTGTCAGGACTGTCAATAACATCTGGGCTAAATTTCATGTCAATGTCATTATCAGTAACATATTTACGCTTGTGTTTACCAAACGACAATTGAAACCAAAACAGGTGAATTTTCTTGAAAAACAACAGACAACAGACAGACGGACAGATGGACATGGCTAAATCGATTCGTGCCGGGTATGACAAGCACATTGTGCTCAAATCAATCAGAATTTTCTAAAGTCGATCACATTATTTGCTTTGAGAAACAACTTGATTCATGCACATTTCGGTATGTTTTTAAGAACATTTGCTCAATAGAAGAACAAATGGTTCCATTTCCTAATTACATTATCAAAAATCCAAAACTAAACGTCGTGTTTTTATAAAATACCACATACACATATGTATGCATGTACTTAAAGTTGTTTGCTGAATTGTTATACCCTGTATCCGATGGGTAAAAAGAGTGTATTAAGTTCGTGCAAATGTATGTAACAGGGGGTCCAACTAGCTATGTCCGTCTATTTTTTTTTCTAAGAAGTCTAAACTTAGTATACATTATGCTTATGATAGTTCCAACAAAATATCCCAAAATGGGTAGGATCAAAAACAAATTTACACTGTTTTTTAAGTTTTTGTATGACAATACAAGTCCAAAGGTATGGTACTAAGATAGAACTTAACTTAAGGTCGAGCATATTCGACTTCAGTGATCTTTCCTGTTATTAATCGAGAAGTGCTGCTACGAGATCAAATTTTTGAAAGTGTAGATCACTTTTTCCCTACAATGCTCTTTCATTTTGCACTTTAAGCTTTTAAAACTCGCATTAGGCCCGATTGTTCTCAATACAAGTACATTGCTCTTGATACAATAACCGATAGCAACATTAGTGCTTGATTTCCTATGTGCTTGGAAGAGTACTTTCATTATTTTTTCCTATCAGCGTTTTACTCTCGTGTTTCTACATTCAAAGTTTCTAGAGTAAGAAAAAGTTTAGATACAAAAACAAAAAATTTAGGTTAAATTTATATGGGGACTACTTCTAAAAAAAAATTGTTGTAATTGATGTGAACAATAAGTTTCAAGTTTGGTTCCCAAACAAAAAAATATTTTTGTGACCATTTTTGGAATCTACGATCCAAAATATATGGAAATAGTTTTATGAGAATCCAGAAACTTTTTCGCTATGAAATAGTGTAATGTATTGAAATTATTACTTTTTGAGCTACATATGTATGTATATCATGAGTTATCATGAGTTGCAGATTTAACGGTAGTTGGGTCCTCCAGAAACCATGCCCCTGCCGCGGAGTACACCACGGGTGGATTTTTCACTTCTGTGTCTGCCACCTGAAGTAGTTTTGATTCTTCTAGCCATCTTATCCATGGTTCATGTGTTCTTATGGGTTTAAGTTGTTTTCCGGTTGAGGGACCAACACCCTGCGAACCAACCTTATCCTGAGGGTTGTCTCTTTAGACGCCTCTTACGTCAAGCTGAGCCTGCTGTGGTTCTATTCTTGACAGCCCGCACACCACACGGTGCGGTGTATATGTATATATATACAATATATTAAAAATGTTTTAATGTCCACTATGTACTTTAAAACCATACAAACGATGTGTCCCAAACCGGTTTTATTTGAAATGCAATAATGCACGCATGTTTAAGGATCAAAATTCGGTCCTTCATTAAGTCGAGTTTCGACTTTTCCCATAAAAACATTTTTTTCATTACTCACAGATATACATACATATGTATATACTTATTATGCAAATATGTTTAGTTTGTATGTTTTTATGCTAGCCACCGCATTTTTTGTCTCTTATTGCAATAAAAAAAAGCACAAAAATGACACGCCCGTACAACGTTTAATGCGTTTGGAGTCAAATTGGCTGAGAGAGCGGCAGTCAAGAGCAACGTAAAGCACAAAGTTGTCAGTACAAGTATGAGTTGCACTTCAAAGGGCAAAAAGTACAGTTTTTGAGATGTATGTACATACATATGTATGTGTGTATTTAAAGCAGATTTACAGGCTACAGCGTTCATCCGTTGATTTTGATTTGTCATTTACGGAACAGCAGCAAAAAAGAAGCTAACAAAGAGAATGATAACAATGACGGAAAAGGGAAATATAGCAGTGAATCATATACATACATATGTACATACAAAACTAATCTTTGTCATTGTTGCAGCGGTTAAATAACCACGCCTTGAGCGGGAGGGAGGTGTCGCAAGTATCCAGAAAAAATTTCATTTTGTTTTACATTCACACATTTCGATCATGCCATACGCATTAAATATGTATGTACAAGCATACATACATATGTATATATATACAAACATACACACGGATGTACATATGTATGCGTGTATAAATGTGCGTTTTAAAACAAATACACATTTTATTAGAATTGAAGAAAAAAAAAAAAAACAGTAAAACAAAAGCAACAACAATAACGCGCAGTCTAATACATATGTACATACAAATTTACATTGACACGCATGTATGTATGTATGGCTGGATGTATAAAGCGTATTGAACAAACAGATGTAAAAATACAATACCATTGATATGTACGTTTTTGTGGCAAGTAGATGCAAACTCAACCCTCAAACTAGCAAAAAAAAAAAAAAAATAATCACATCCGCCACACAAAAAAACATTAAAACCCACATCTACATACAAAAACACACACACACACGCACGCACATACATATACAAAAGTGCTACAATCTGTCTGTCCGAACGCATGACTGAATGTCTGCTGAGCTCTGAAAATGTCATAAAAACATTTTAGAAAATGGTGTAACAAATAAATTTCACAATATGTTAATCATCTACAACACAAGAACAAAATCCGTGCTAACCACCACAATGTTAATTTTTTTTTTTGTATCTTCATAAAAACAGTTTTACACACATACAAATGTATGTATGCGAATAGAATCGTAGGAAAACCTTATTTAGAAAATAAATTGTAATTTGTTACTTTTCTTTCTTTTTCATCTTCTTCGTTTAACTTATTTAATTTTTCTTTTTAATTTTTTGTTATTGTTGTTGTTGGATTTCTAGGGTATTATATGCGGCGAATGTGTGAGCAGTACAAGAACAAAAACACCAAATGATAAAGCAGACACAACAACAACAGCTACAACAACAAAATAAACTAGTCAAAGAAATTAAGTATACGCCTCATACACAATACAATCAAGAAATGTCGACGTAGCCGTTCACGATGCTTCATTTCTGCCCTCACTACTCTGCATACTTATTCCATGACCAAAGCAAAAAAATATATATGTATATATTGTATTAACAAGATGAAAAAAAGCAATCAAATAAAAATCGCACAAAAATTTTATTTTTTTTAACGATAAGCTTAGCGCATGCGCTAGCTTTTTTTTATCTAAAAAGAAACGAACGAAGCAATCAAAAGCAACAACAAAAATATTGCTAACTGCTTTTGTACAGTAAACTCGTTTTTCGACTAATAAACGAGTGAGTGAACAAAGCGAAAAGTCTCCGAACGGCACAAGTTGCAAGCAATAACAACAACGACGACAACTACAAAAAATAAAGCGATTATAACAAGCAAACGCACACACACAGCTACATACATACATCATCATTTACACTCATACAATACATATACATACATACACACATAGTTAAACGTACATTGACTGACAGCAGCGTACAGTGCAATACGATAACAACAGCAACAGCAACAACAACAACAATAATTTATTATTTTTAGAGGGAGCGCAGCAGCAGAGCAGAAGACTCAACTAAAGAAGATGAAGAAACAAAAAAAAATACATATATAAAATGAGAGCATGAAATAATATGGCGCCGTCGTCGTTGTGTCGACGAAAACGAAAAGGTTAAAGCAATTCAACGAAGCAACCGAACCAAGTAGAGGTTAATGTCGGAACGAGACGACGGTAGTGCCAATAGAGCGTAAGCTTATTTTCCAAGAGAGGGGTGTTAAGGCAAACAGCGACGGCTGCGTTAGCTCAAAAATAGCATACAAAAAAAGAAAAGAAGAAACGTTGAAAATATTGATGCACAGTGGTTCGATATTAGAAAAAATGTTTTTTTTATATTACAGAAATAGAAAAATGTTTAAAGTAATATTTGCAAGTTTTTATTTTCATCAAAGCATCTGTTTTTTTTTTAATTATAATAAACATTTTTTGAGTTATACGTAAAATCTAAGAAGCCTTTCTTTGTTTTAGAAATTATCTTATATATATATATATATATATATATATATATATATATATATTCAACTTAATTTTTAAAGTTTTTAATGTTAAAACATTAGCTATTTACAATTTAACAATTTTTCAAGTTGAGTGAAGCATAGATAGTAGCACTGCAAGACTCAAATATGAAATAGGGTCACTCTCCATAATACCACCATTGCTTATCCCCAAACTAAGTTTATTATCATAATACAACAATGGCACAAATATGTTGGGTAGAAGGTAACTAGTTGTGGATTCTACTCGAATCTGTGGAAAGATGGAAAGGGATGAAGTCTGAGCCCTTAAAAAGTTTACAAAAGTCCCGAGATATCTGGAAAATTTGTTTTCTTTTTTTTTTTCTCTCTTTACATTATTCCAAACAAAATGCTTAATAGTTTTTATAATTTAAGTAATTCTTAATATTGTTTATACGCATGTACGTAGCTTAAGCACAGTAAAAACTTTTAACACCATCTTTGTATTTTCGCACTACTGTGCAACAATATATTTTTAATTTGCTTGATCATGAGACGCGCCAAGAGCAACAGTAGTGGTGGCTTTCTAGTGCTCTAATGCTATTGTACAAAAATGAAATAAAAAATAACAAGAGTTGCCAGAAGCGCACAAACACTTAAAATAACAAAAAAAATCTTTTTAAAATTATATGAAAAAAAAAATAACGCAAGGCATTTCAAAATTACTTAAAATGTATTGTTGTTTTCTTGCTTTTGCTTTGCGCATGTTTGGCTTGTATCTGAATTTATGTTGTTAGTGTTGTTGTACGTAAAGTAAAGTTTTCAGGTAGACAGGCGGCAGCACGAGAATGATAATACGACGTCGGCGCATACAATACAAAAAAAAAAATTAAATTAAAAAAAAAAAAAAAATGAAGTACAACAAATACAACAAAAATAACCCACACACACAATGAGCACTTTAATAAAACCGAACCATGATGAATGCCTGAAATAAAAAAACGAACGAATTAAGGGACGGACAGACGAAAGACAAATACACAGAGCTACATACATACATACATACATACATACAAAAAATACATTTGCGCATACAAAACTTTTGTGCAGAAAAACAACAACAACAACAACTCTAAGTTGTAGAGTTGATAGTGGTGGTGGTGGCAATTGAATTGAAATGAGTTGGTGGTGGTTGTATTTTATTAAACCATAAAGAAAAAAAAAAACGGGCTGCGACAGCTCACGCATAGAACGAAGCGGATGGGAAAACGGACAGACGTTAAGAAACAAAAGGCACAGCATGCGCGAAGCTAAAGCAAATAAATATGCCTGCCAGATGTGTTTATGGCATTTTTTTTCACACATACACATACAAATGCATATTATAACGCTGAAAACAAGAATACCACCACTAACACTACCACCACCACTACTATTATAATTACAAATATTCAATGTTGTCTGAATACAAAGCACCCCAGCGACGTTAGCTTGTCGCACACTCAACTACCTACATGCATGCATACTTACTTATGAGTAAGCGAGAACGCAAGATTTCTTTTGTTTGTCTCATTTACACGCACACACTTTGTTATACAGAAAAATTTTCATCAAATACCAGTTTGCATGGCTAGCGACGCTACAAAAATCCACCACCATTGCAGCAACGAAACACAAATGCATACATAAATACACACAGCCATACAAACAGTGATGTTCAAAACTGAATATGCGTTTTAAATATTTTTTTTAAACGAATATTATATCTGACAAATAACAAAATTCAATTTGACAATTGTTTTTGGCTTGAATTAATTTAAATGTATTTTCCATGGTATGACTGCAATATATTTTCAAATTGTATTAAAACATTTATTAAGTTGCAAACATTTTAAAGATAATGTTCAATACAAAATGCTAACGGTAAATAAATTCCTCAAAGTTCGGCATTTGTATTTATTAAATAATCAAAATCTAAGTTTATAATTGTAATTTTTCAAAGCTTTTAAATACTCAATATAAATGCTTAATTATTCGATAGTTCTATTTGAAAAAAATACATAAATTTTTCGTTTTTTTTTTTGAACAAGAATTAAAATTTTTTTTTTTCATGTTCGGTAATTATGCTTCAATAAAAAAAAATTTTTAATTTTGTACCTCACTGTAAATGCGAGTATATGTACTTCATTTTGTGCCGTCGTCCCTGTTTGTTTGTTGTTCCTTTTATGTTCACTATTCGTTGCTGTGTTGCTTCGATTTCCGACGCGCCGTTTAGTAATTGTTTGTTCGTTGTAACGTTCGGTTGTCGTGGTTGATCGTACGCTTTTTTCGCTCTCTCACAAAAATTATTTTACCGTCGGCGACAGTCGAGTCACAACGTTTTTTTGTTTTTTTCTTTCTCTGTCTAAAAGCAGCGCTGCACTGTATGCACCTCGCTAGTGTGCAAAAGTGAGATAGAGAGTGCGCGTCGTGAGATAGCGCAATATATAAAAAAAGTTTTTTTTTGAGTGATATTTTTTTTTTTTTTTTTGTTTAACGAAAATGTTAGTGCATATAATGCACTATTTATATGAACAAATGATGAGACGTGTAAATAAAAAAGATTTTAAATAAAAGAAAAAATAATATAATATGCAGCATAAGTGCATAAATATAAATGTTTAGTGCTGCCTCCCGCCATTAGAAACGTGTTTTATATAAGTGTGTGCAATATAAATTAATTAAAAACTGTCGCTTTCGATTTTCTTATGTGGAGCAGTAGTGTACTGCGTACGACGATTGTTAGTGTTGCAGCTCTTAACACTGCCCTGCGCTTGTTACGCCCACATTAATGCCGTGCTGCTGCAAAAGTAAAGTGCGTACAGGTGCTTTTGGATTACTACTACAATTTGTTGTTCCTCCTTTTTCTATTTTCTTTTGCTGCATATAATCTACACACATACATACACATTATTGCATACATATACGTATGTATACAAGTTTTGTAAAAATTTTAAATAAAATTAATACTCCAAGAGAAAACCGAGCCAGCAAAATATTCATAAAAAAACAATATACAAATACACACTTTAGTAAATGCATGCAAATACATACATACATACACATGTACTACATAGAAGTTTTGTTGTTGTTTTTTTTTTTTTTTTTTTTTTTTTCGTTTTTATACAACGCATGAAAACACAAAATTTTATAACATACGCAATGCATGCAACTTCACATAATTTTTTTTTTGTAATATTTCCATTTTTTTTGAAGATGTGTACATGTATATAAATATTTAAAAGTTTTTATTACAATATTTTTTCTTTAAACTGCATTTTATAAATGCAGGCGTGTAACTTTAATATGTTTTTATGTGCGTGTTTCTGTGTGTGTGTGTACGTTATGTGGTGCTTGTCTATTAACCTTGGTTCTTTCTATACTTCCCCTTCTTACTATCTTTTTATTTATTTATTTTTTTTTTTGTTGTGTTGTGTAAAACCAAGTAACATACATTGTATGTGTTTGTAAATATATACAAATTTTATAGTATTTTTTTCTTCTTCTTTTTGTTGTTGCATTTGTGTATAGAATTTGAAGAAATAAATTACACAAAATAATTCAGTAAAGAGCATAACGGCATTTGCATTAGATGATCAAAGAAAAAAAGAAGAAGAAACAGAAACAGAGCAAACCAAAAGAGAGTGAGAGCTAAAGCAACAATAATAAAAGCAGCCTAAAAACAGGAAGAAAAAAATAAAAATAAAAGAAAACAGAAAATTATGCCGCCATCTTCTGTTGTTGCTGCTGTTTTATATTCTTGGTCATCGTCTTCTTTTTTATTTTTCACCGTCGCGGCTACTACCACCACCACCATCATCATCAAAAACGCCACAGCATGCAAAGTTTTAATTTACTTACAATTGCGTTTTTTGTTTAAATAATGGATCGACGTGCATTGAAGTTTCTTACGAAAAGGTATTTTTTTTTTCTTTCTTCGTTTTGTTTTTATTTTTTTTTTGCTTTATTATTATTTTTTTTTTTTTTTTATTTTTTTTTTTGTATATTATTTTTTTTTATCTAAAAAAATATATTTTGTAAATAACTTATGCAGTCATTGAATATGTAACATTTGATTTTTTTTTTTTGCCACTCTCACTTGTTTAACTGGCGTCTGGTTTAAGTTTGAACTGCTTATTTTGCGGCTTGTTTGCTCTCTCACTCAATCTGTTGCAGCATATTTAAGATATATATAGAGAGAGAGAGTATGAGAGCTAACAAATGAGAGAGTGCGCGCTTTATACATTGCATGCTTTTGCTTAAGAATGTTGCCAGATAAATGTAATTTTGTTGCATGTGTGTTTTTAAAATTTGTAGTATTTAATTAATATAAATTTATACATAATAAAATAGCTGAGCAGCATTAAAGGAAATGTCTGCTAGCCCATTAAGTACATATTGATCAGCTTGACGAGACAGATCTTTTTATGTAATCTATTTTTGGGTTTTAATAGATCATTAGAATGTGTTTTTTTTTTATACGTCTTTAAAAATTTAGTCATTATGGCTGTTTTCTAATCTTTTGTGAAAATTACAATTGCTTCTTTTTCATTTAAAAACTTGTTCTGTAGAAATTGTTGATGATAGTGGCCAACTTACAATTATTGCTCAAATTAAGGAATCCATCAGTAAAGTCGTCGCTCCAATAATTTTTATCTCAATTGTAGTTTTATAGACAAGGAGAAAAAACGACACTTAAGTTTTAACAAAATATGTAAAGTATTTTATAAATTATTTTTTTTAAAAACAGGTTAGGTATTATGTAAAAGAAAAAACTTGCTAGAGATTCTTCTAAGATTATGCATATGATGTGTCGAGTTTAATTATTTTAGTTTGGTTAGAACAAAACTAACTTAACGTTCAAAACCACCTGTTACAAAGCAACTTGTTTCAACAACAGTTTTTGAAGAACAAAGTTTCTGCCGTCAAGCCAAAAATTGCGCGAACAAAAACACCGAAACAGTGGAAAAAGTGATGCAAAATGCCAAGAAAAGGGCTATTTATTGCATCAGAGCTACCGGTGATAATGCACTCAAAAAGTGCTTTTCAACAATAGAAAGGACCAAATAATATTCATATAAAAAAATGACAAAAAAAATCTTTTCTTCGAAACCTAATAAGACACTAACGAGAGCCTATATTATGGTTAAGCATTTAAAAAGCGTTAAGGTATAATTTTTGATTGCATTAAAAGTAGTGTTTAGTCTCAGTAGTATTAAATTATTAAAGTATGCTTTGTAATTTGCCGTTCACAAGTCAGATTTAAGTGTCGGTTAACTATTAGCCTATTTAGCAAGACTTTTAAAAAATGGCCATAACATAATAGGAAACATGCAATGACAAAAGGAGTCAATGTTCCACATCTGTTTTTTTCACTTGACCATTACATTAAAATGACAGAGTTGGTTAGAGCGCAGTTTCTTATTAATTGTTTTAGTACATATGTTTGATCCTTTACCTTTTTTTCTTTCAGTGTCAGTATTAGTGATTATTTGGTAGCCAATGTTCCGTTATCAATTTATTTCGTACACCGAAACTTTAAAATATTAATGCTATTTGATTTTTTATTTTTTTTTTTATAAGTGTAAAGCCTTTACAAACATAATTAAGTACCAACACATGGATGGAAAAGCGAACCGCATAACGCAGTATAGGGATTTTAAGATTGCTATTTGATATACACATTTATATATCTATACGAGTTAGTGTTTAACTAGGACATTGAATATATGGAGTTAAATGGTTTATTCACTTTAAAAGAACAATAAATAATAAAAAAAACAAATCAATAAACATTCGATATTATATTACCTTTTATTAGTCTAGTCATTTTAAAAAATATTAATTTATTCTTCAAGTCAACAATGTAGCTAGTGATAGCGCACAAACTGATATGGCAACACTTCATATTATTCTGTCTCTTGGTTGTCGTCAATCTTGCAACGAAAAGAGCCGTAAATACACACACATACGCACACATTTTGTAGTGTTTAGCAGTGTAATAGCTTTTTGCTTTGTCTTTGCGGGGTTGTCTGCATTTTGTTTTTGCAAAAGACGACTCATTGTAAAAATACTTTTCATCTTTTCTTTGCTGTGCTGTGTCTACCGCTACACACTTTATTATAATTCGTTACCTTCTTAAGGATTTGCAATACGCATGTCTATCTCTTATACCGGTAATAGCAACAAATGCAAAATTGAATGCTATCTCCTTCTAACTCAATCATTCACATGTTTGTTCCCCCTGCTGCGTACATAAAACTGCTGCTGCGCAGTAGGGTGTCAATTTTTTTTTTTTTTTTTTTTTTTTTTTTGCAATATTTCTTGATTATCCTTTATGTCTGTCCGTACGATGGCGTTTTTAGTGGTGGTAGATTTTGCGCATACGCTTTGCAAAAAAAAAAAAAAAAAAAAAAAAAAAAAACCCCGAAAACATAAGTCAGGAATGAAGTATTTTATGTATGGTGTGTCAGGGTTGTAGTCATACATAGAGTTGTCGAAAGACTTTAAAAATTTATAGTAGTAAAATAATAGCTAGTCTTGAGCCCAGATCAGACAATATATACAAGAATTTGTATAGTAAAACATTGAATTTCAAAACAATGCTGAAAGTGGAATCTTGAATTTAGTAATATTTTGAAATACAGTAACGAATTCAAGTCAGTTAGTTTCGTGTTTTAGAAAAGCTAGTCTTGCGAAATAGGGCAATTATCGTGCTAATTGTGTATATCAATGTATGTAATTAATGGGGTCTTGAGAAATTTTTGTTTAATAATCGTTTCAACAAAACAAATATGTGTACTATTTTTTTTTAGCATTTTTATTTATTTGTGTAAATTATTAATAATTCCTTCTATAAAAGTTATTTTATACTTCCTTTTTTTTTAAATACCACTATTTGTCGTGAATAAAAATATGTATATAAAAATGTTTATTAATATAAAACCATATCTCTCTGGCAACCCTGTACACTGCTGCATAGCCCTGTTGAGAGAACTGTTGGACTAACAACGTTTGCTGTTCGTTCTGTTTGTTTAACCGGCACTCCCCTTTCCTCATCTGTTCAACGACCTTAGTATATCTGCCTAATTGTGTATATTTTTTTTTTTTTTTTGCGCGCGCACCTATTGTGCGCTCGCTTACACTTATGCTACGTCGTAGTATAGTCTAACGATGATGGTGTTGTAACTCTTTCGTTCTCATACAAATACTCGTTTTACTCCAGCTTAAACACACAAACACAGGCATACGTACACATATGTATCATACAAAATGCTGCTGTGCGTGAGCGAGTATCAAAAGCGAGAGCGAGCACAAAAAGTTGTCAAAATTCGTTGAACTGTTTTTGACATGGGCAAAAATAGCAGGCACAGGCAAGCAGTAGCAACGAAAAAAAAATTGTTATAAACAAAGCAAAAGTTGAACGAATAAAACCGTATAAATGAAATTTAATCAATATTGAGTTGAGGCAGCAATAAATTTTTGCTATTGAAAGAGACCGTTGTTGTTTTTTTTTTTTTTTTTTTTTGGGGTTTTGCACACATTACATGTGCGCTCTCACTCGTACTTACTTTTTTTTTATTTTTGTTTGCTGAACAGTAAAGTTGTATTTGTTTTCTCTCTTTTTCTCGCTAACTTTGCTTGCACTTTACATGCGTTGATTAATGTTTTTCATACATACACACACATATATATAATTATCATAGAGAGAGGAGTGGTAGGGTGTGCATAATAAAAAAAAAAAAAAAAAAAAACAAATACAAATACAAAAATACAGCAGCAGTGAACATCAACAACAAAAGCAATAGAATCGTGTACGACTAGTTCGTGTGTTGTTGTTATTTTTCTTGTTTTTGTATGCTGTCTGCATTTTTTCCATTTTTAGTGAGGAATTCTTTCTTTTTTTTTTTTCGTAAAAATTTTTTTTGTTGTTTTTATTTCAGTTCAAATTAATGATGGTTGATATTTTTTGTTGTTGTTGTTTTTGTGCGACAGAAACATGCACATAATGACGCCGACGCCGCCAGCAGTGGTTGTTGTGTTTTTTTCTTTTTCTTGCTGGTCGGTTGATGATCAGAAGCAGCAGCAAAAAAAAAAAAGGAGCAGCGAAAAGTTGCCGCAGCTAAGAAACTTAAAACACGTTTCATTCCATTCTTGGCACTAACGCCACCACCATCATCAACCACAGTTCTGCAGCTAGTTCATCCATTCCAGCCATAAACACTAATGCTGTTTGTTGGTTACTGTTTTTGTTGTTATTGTTGGGCAAGCGTAGTTCACGTTGCCGCTATTACCGTCTTCACCTTACTTACCCGCTTGTCGTAACATATAGAACAAACCGGTCTTATTTTTTTTTTTTATTATTATTTTTTTTTTTTTTTTTTGTGAATTTGAGATTCAACTTGACTACAAATTTTCACATGGTTGAGAAGTAACATTTTGCGTCATGGCCCTAAAGCGCTTTTTAGTTGCCACTGCCGCTCTTGTTTCTCAACGTTTTATTTTCAGCCTGCTGGGACAAGCCAAGACAGGACAGGACAACGCGCAAAAATACACACAACTTTGAACCTAGACTTAGCCTATCTGCAAGCATTTGATTCTTCTCTGCCTGCCTGTCTGTCTGTCTGTCCTTTATGTGTGTTTCTTTTTCTCTTCTTTGTTTTTTTTTTTGTCCTTTTGAATTGCAGGTCTTAAATCTTGGCGTTGCGAAACAGGAAGAAGTGAGGGTAGTTTGAAAAGATTTGTACGAAATTCAACATGACATTTTTTTTTTTAAATTTACACTGGACAAAAAGTTAGTTTGATCCGATTTAAAATCGATTTTTTTTTTTTTTTTTTTTTTTTTAGTTTTCTGAAAATTCACCATGTATTCAGAAATGTTAATCCTTTAAAAATTGATTAAGATATACGCGCTGAAGGCAGGCGCCAGGTCGGTCTAGAACGGGCTAGAGGCATTTAATACGTTTTTCTCAATATGACATTTTGAAAATCGAGTGGCCACGATTACGCAAAAAACTACTAAACCGAGTGTCTTCAAATTTGGTGTGCATTCTTAATTAATAAAAATATGTTTTTAGAAGAAAAATATGACTGTTTTCTTTATGAAAATCAAATCGGGCATAACTCAAGACCTTTTAACATTATAAACCTTTTTTCTTTTAAACTAGGGCTTAAATTGTGTTCTTTTATATAATAAATCGTTTTAATTAAAAAAAATGAATGGTTTAATTGGAAAAAGTTCTTTAAAAAAAAAAGCCTTTAAACCACGACGATTTGGAAATTATTTATAATAAAATAATTTAAAAAAAGAATTATCAAACTATTCTAGTTTATTTTAAGATTAAATTTATTTAAGATTAAATCATTGAACCTCAAAACTGTGTAAATACACTAATGATGGCAATGACTTGATTACATACTTGCCGTACTCGACCTCGTCTAGTGACACATCCAGTTTTACTATACTAAAAGAATCTCGAGACAATTTTAATTTAAAAATCGATTTAATTCTCATGAGAGAACGCCTTTTCCTTTGTTAAACCAACATCTTAAACGATTTTATCATTTTATAACTTTAAATATAAATTAACCAGTCTAAACACTATTCCTACTGAAACCAAAAAGTCAGGCCATAAGGAGCATAAAAGACCTGGTAAAAATGAACTTCTTCATTATTAAAACTTGATGCATTAAGTTTGGTATGGATGCCACAACGACCAG
The DNA here is from genome assembly GCA_018903435.1 of Leucophenga varia. Lineage (NCBI taxonomy): Eukaryota > Metazoa > Arthropoda > Insecta > Diptera > Drosophilidae > Leucophenga > Leucophenga varia. The sequence continues at coordinate 298,251 of JAEIFJ010003016.1, read as the reverse complement.
ACTTCATTTAAATGTCTCCGATAAAAAAAATAATTATTGTAACGAGCCACAGGAATCTGCGGTTAGGAATACGGTGGTTAGGTTTACATAGTACTACTATAGCTTAATTTGTTGACTACATAAGCTGCACTTTAAACAATACAGCTGCTCTAACAAAAAATTACCATATTACATTACCAATTGCTTAAATAATCGAACCGATAACATTACTGTAATCTCCTGAATTTCATAGCAAACAAAAAAGCGCTTAGGAATTGTTTTTATACTGAAATTGTATTGAAAATCTGCAATCGATCTTTAATATTTGCGATCTTCGTAAACATTTCGGGCTATATTTTCGTTTAACACGATAAAAGCCTTGTTCCAACACGGTTTTGGAAGCAAAATGTAAAAAAAAAAAACAAAAGTAATAATATACAGAGCATTTATTGATGTTCTTTCCATCCTATTTAGAATATTTTTTTAATAAAATTTTAATTTGAAACTTAAGAGTTGTAAGAGATAAAGTAAAAAACAACGTAATCTCTCTATTTGCACTGGTTTCTTTTGATCAATATGACATTTTTCAGGAAATGTAACTTCCGTTTTAAGCGAGGTCGACCTGTATAAGTTTATTGAGGGGAAGAAATATCTGATAGATTTATAGGTGTAGTAAAATTTAAAGTATTAAAATACGTATGAATTCATTTAATTAATTTCCAGGTTTTTTTTTTTTTTTTTTTATTTGCTAATTACGAAAAACTTATTTAGAAATTTAACTAGGAAGCACCAAATTGTTTTTATTAGGCTCAAAACTTTTAGGATCCATCGTTATTTTGTCAGCGTTTGTCTATTTTTATGTTTTCATATACTTTTTTTTTTTTTTTTTTTGACGGCAGTATTGCCATTTGCCGCCTTCCACATATTTAAATGGTTTGCATTTGGCTCTTCCTTTTCATCATCATCAGCATCATATGCAGCTTTGTTTTGGCGCGTTTGTTCACACACGCACATACCGAACGCATACAAGTTCCTTGCAGCCGCCGCAGTCACCGTTGTCATCGTCATTTTAATCTACCGATTTCGGTTCGTTGTCACCTTCTTCTTTTTCTTTTTCGCTCGTGAGTGCCATACTACTTGGCTGACTGACTGCATGTGTATTTCTTTGCCATTTCGTCTAACGCATTTTTTTTTTCGTCTTCTTTTTTTTTTTTTTTCTTTTTATTATTGTTGTTGTTGTTATTGTTTAAAGCCAAGGCAATATTCGCATTCGCTGGCTTATTATTGTTGTTTTTGTTATTCTACTCTACACTTCAATACTCTCATTGCCATGTTGCACGAAAATGGGATGACGATGACTGTTGATGCTCTCTCGCAAAAAAAAAAAAAAAAAAACATTTTTTTTCTGTCTTTTTGGTTGTTGTTGTTTGTATCCTCATGGCAACTCCGGGTTTTGTCTGCCTTTGCCTTCGCTGCCGTCGTTGTCAATGTACGTCAGTGTTTACAGTGGTGGGACATGTATTACTGTTTGCTCTTATACATACATGCAAACATATACATACTATGTTCAATTATAGGAGTATCTAGTATGGATTCTCTCCGCGTACGAATTTTTTTTTTCCAGTTTTGTTTATTGTTATTACACCCGCCACACATAGTGTGAAGGATATATTCAGTTTGTCTTAAAGTTAGTAACGCATTGAAGGAGACGTCGTAGACCCCCATAAAGTATATATATTTTTGATCAGCTCGATGAAACGAATCGATCTAGCCATGTCCGTCTGTCTGTTTATTTTTACGAATTTTTGTCGTTGAAGATATGCAGTTATAAAGCTAAAACTTGGAACTTAAGCTTTTCTCTGCAAAGACTACTTTGTATGTTAAACTCAAGTTGCCACGCCCTAAAAATAGGTATTATTTATGCATGTATTCACTCCAAATTGGGTAGAAACGCTTCTAATGACATCCAATATCGAAAACAAGATGCCACGCCCATTTTTGGGTATAGCTCCCATACAAACTTACCGATTATTTTCAAACTTTTTTTATGAAAGAGTAATTGTATTCAAATATATATTTAAAAATGTATAAAAACCTCTAATGATCACACATAATCTATTCGCGAAATTGTGACGGTGACGGGTATTTAAGCTTCGGTTCCACCGAAGGTAATGTTTTTCATGGTTTTTTTTTTTTTTTTAAATTTGTATTGTAGTTTTTTTTGTATACTTTTATTTGTATCTATGCTCAACCCTTATACCGAATAATGTGCAAAGATATTTTTTATCAATTGTTTATGATATTCTGTTCGTCATAATTTTTATTTTGATTGATCTAAAATGAAGTTTTTTTTTTGAGAAAGGCATTCGTCGTTTGCTTGTATTTCAACATAAACATAATTTACTCTATATTTGTGTATCTATGCTGAACATTAAAAATTAGATATTTTTAAAAATTTAATTTGTTCAAAATCAAAACTCCATTTTACTAACAGGCGTGCTCTCGTAATCATTGTAAACTTTTTGCAATTATTGTAGCTCAAAAATTTGCGATTTAAATCGCAATGAGCATGCATGTTCCCAATTTCACTTAATATAAGAATAAAATTTTCAATAATTTCTAAAACAATATTTCCGAAAACTAAAAAATTATATTTCGTGCAAGTGAATGAAGATTGCCAACATTTCAATTAAATATATTGCAAAAAATTATAGAAGAAACGACTAAGAATTAAATAATCTTGACTTAATCATTAAAATTTCTTTAATACAGCTGATCATTTTTTAATTTACTTACTGGAGTATTCTGCTAACACTTATTAACTTTATTTAAATTAAAAGTTTTGCATTGCACAAAATATACATAATAAAACTAAATAACTTTAAATAGAACTCTTTAATTTTATACGCGTATAATCATCTCTTAATTATACAACGTATCTATGTGAATGTATATAATTGCATTTTACCTCCTTTTCTATTCCGCTCAAACATGCCGCTATTCTCGCTAATAATATACACTCTAGGTCACTCTTCGTCTCTCTTTCACTCTCTCGGTCTATTTCATTCTTGTACTCCCACCATATTTGACGTAGCGTTTGTTGAGAATAAAGAAAAAAAAAGAGATTAAGAAAAACAGAAAATACGTATGTACTGTCGAGTCAGTATGACCAAGAGATACTCTATATCTAGGATGTAAGATTTTGATCAAATAATTTCATATCACTATGTCTTCAGAATGAAAGCAGTTTTGAAAGCAGTTTTGAAAGCATTTGTTTTTTGGAATTGTAAATATAGTCAAAACAAAAATATAAAGTCTTTTGGTTTATCAAATTTTTGCCATTATTCAAAATGTGATTGCCAACTATTCCAGAAATAGTAAATAGAAAGAAATATTTTTGAACGGAAACTGTTTTATAGAATTTTTAAATATTCATCAGAAAAATTTAGGGCATTTCTTCTTATGCTTTTAGCGAGAATTCCTAAACTTATATTAAATTTTCTTTGGTTATATCAAATCAAGATAAAAACAGAATGTGTGAAACAATTTTTAATATATAGTACACTAATGAAACTACTTTTTAAGATATTATGTACTTCATTTTATAATTAATTTACGTTCAGCATCGATGTTATCTGCGAATTGAGACGATTTGCCTTCTAAAGTCGCAGAAAGTTGCTATATATTTAAAGTCAAAACTTTCTCTGAGTATTTTTAGTTTGTTTTTAAAAAAGCTTACTTAACTGTGGCATTTCAACTTGTAAATATTTAAGATACATAAAAAATCATTTGAAATGTATCTAAAACTATTAGTTTGTAACTTTGATGTATTGTATTAAAGCTTTGGTGCTGCCAAAGCTTCTTTTCTCTTATGTTTTTGAGTACTTTTTCTTCTTACGCACTCATTTTGAGTTACTCATTTTGCGCTTGAATATTTTTTTTTAATATTTTATTTTTCTCTGTTTTCAGAACGGATACAGATAGCGAGACAATAACAACAACATCATCATCATCAACAACGACAGCAACAGCAGCAACAAATAATAACAACGTACATTCAGCAGCAGCGGCAACGAATGTAACTACGACATCAGCAACAACAACAATTGCAGCAGCTTCAACAAATCTTTATCAAAATACACCAACTGCACAGCCACTTAAGGATAATTCAAATATTCGTATAATCAAAGTTAGCAGCAGTCATCATCATCTAAATCATCATCTTAATCATCATAGTAACAACGGAGTTGGTTTAGGAGCTGGAGGACTAGGAGGTGCTCACGAGCAGAATACATATAACGAAAAGCAACAACAACAACATCAAAAATCAGTATCTAGTGAACGCCCACTTAAGTGTCTGGAAACGCTTGCACAGAAAGCAGGTATTACATTTGACGAAAAATACGATTTTGCCAGTCCACCACATCCAGGTATCAACGGTATTAATAACAACAATAACAACAATAGCGGTAGCGGTGGTACTACGTGTTCAACGCCAAGTAACGTTAACGTTGCAACATCAATTGTGGTGGTCAGCAGCAGTAACAGCAGTGGTAGCGGCGGTTGCGTATCGTCGTCAACAAATCAGAATAGCAGCAATAGTTTTTATCAACAGCAACAACAACAACAACAGCTACAAAATCAAAACCGTCTAAATCTCATTAGCAGCAGCATCAGTAGTAGTAGTAGTATTAGTAGCAGTGTTGTTAATACTGCAACTAGCACCACGAACACGAACGTTAGCATCAACAGCAACACGACCACTAACAACAACACTCCCGCAACAGTACAGTACAAAAACTGCTTCACGCTGGAGAAATCACAGAGTCCTGCACAACAGGTAGCGCAACAAGCGCTACCGCTACAAATGACACAAGAGCAATTCAATCAGTTCTATGGTTCGCCGTATGCGATACAAGTGAAACAAGAGTTTCCAACACATACAACATCTGCACATCAATTGAACGCTGCAACCGCTGGCGGTGCTAGTGGCAATGAGCTTAAACATACGAGCATGTTAGATGCTGCTGCTGCACAATCGCAACTGCAACAAATGCAATTGCAACAACAGCTAAGCGATGCGACGGCCGCAGCTGCGGCTGCTGCTGCAGCAGCGGCTGGTGCAACCGCTGCCGGTCAAGCAAGTCCTGCAACATCACAAACGCCGAGTAGTGCAGCAGCGCTTGCATCTATGCAACAGCATTCGACAATTAGCACTGCCATGTCACCAATGCAAATGCCAACCGATTGGACACAACGTACTGTTCAACTAATGCAACCATCGGCCATTAATTCAGGTTTCATCTATCCACAAATGCTTGTCTCGGGCAATATTTTACATTCGACGGGTTTGGGACAACAGCCGATACAAGTTATTGCTGCTGGTAAACCATTTCAAAGTAGTGCGCCACAAATGATAACGACATCAAATCCGAATGCAGCAAAGCAAATGATTGGTGGCAATACTGGATTTCCAGGCGGTACTGCTACTTATGCCATACCATCGAGTCAACCGCAGCAGACATTGCTAATATCGCCGGTAAATGTTATTTCACATTCGCCACAGCAATCAAATATTTTGCAAACATTAGCAGCAGCGCAACAACAACACCAGCAACAACAACAACAACAGCAACAACAACAGCAGCAACAACAACAACAACAACAGCAGCAACAACAGGCAGCAGTAACGTCCAAAGTGACCGCTGATGGTCAAAATAAGTTGCAACAGAAAGTAGTACAAAAGGTGACAACAACCACGAATACGGTGCAATCGGCAACTGGTACTGGTGGCGTGGCTGCTGTAGCACAACAACAACAGCAACAGTCAACGCAACAATGCGTTCAGGTATCACAGTCAACTTTGCCAACGACAACACCCGGTACACAGATTATTAGTCCGCTACAAGGTGCTACTATGCCATGGCCAATATGGCCGAATGGCTTACAACAGTTTACACCAAATGCACCAATTATAATACGCGGTCAGCCGGACAGTACGCCAAGTATGTTTATACAGCCTCCGACATCACATCAGACACTGCAGACGCAACAAAATCGTAAGCGATACATAATCACGTAAATTTCTTCATTGTTAATTTAATCAAATTTTTTTTATTTATAAATTTTGCAGAGATCATTCAGTGTAATGTGACACAGACGCCAACTAAACAACGTACACAATTGGATGGACTTGCTACAAAACAGCAACAAGCAGCAAATGCCGCTGTACAGCAACAACAATTGGCGGTAGCGCAACAGCAGGCCGTCGCGGTACAGTTGCAGCAACAACAACAGCAGCAGCAGCAGCAACAACAGCAAGCTGCTGCAGTTGCTGCTGCAGTACAACGCACAGCGACATCCATATTGCCACATAATGGCGCACAAATACGTCCGGCCAGTTCCGTCTCAACACAGACTGCACAGAATCAGAGTTTGCTTAAGAAAATGCGTACGAAACAACAACCAGTGCGTCCTGCATTACCGACAATCAAGACTGAAAATGGTCAGACGCCAGGTGCGAAGTCACATGCAGTTACCGCCAATACAGCAGCAACAGCTGCCAATTTGCAACTGGCAGTTGCAGCGCAACAACAAACACCCATGCACAAGTGAGTTGGAACACATAAATACATAGTAAAATATACAATATTATTAAGATTGAGCATAACAAAGAAATGTATTTTGATTTTTCAATTTATTTTTTTCTTCCGTTTTCGTCCTTTTTTTTTTTTTTTTTTTTTTTTTGCAGAATGGTTGTCATGAGTGCTAACGGTACACCGATTACACTTCAAAACGGACAAACACTACAGCAGGCCACCGCTAGCGCTGTGGAAAAGCAACAGCAGCAGCAACAACAACAGCAACCGCTGCAGGTTCATCAGATGCAAAAGCATCAACAACTGTTTCAGCAACAACAATTGCAACAATTTGCAATTATGCAAATACAACAGCAACAACAGCAACAGGCTGTTGCTGCAGCACAGCAGATACAATTACAAGTAGCACCGCAGGCATTTATAACGCAGCAACAACAGCAGCAACAATTGCAAAATCAAATTTTGCAACAGCATCAACAACAGTTGCAACAGCAACAACGTGATCAGCAGCAACAACAGCAAAATATAATACAGCAAATTGTTGTACAACAACCGACGACGGCACAGCAGCAGCAGGCACAGCAACAACAGCAACAGCAAGCGGTCGCTGCGGCTGCAGCAGCGCAATTGCAACAACAAATTGCCAATGCCAATGTGGCAGTACCATTCTCTGTATCCTCAACAACACCCGGTAGTATAGCAACATCTAGTGGGGCTTTAGCAACTTTACAAGCGCAGCAGCAGCAACAACAAGCTGTAGCTGCTGCACAAGCTGCTGCTGCGGTGGCGGCGGCACAGACATCAAATGCCTCTACTACAGTATTTCAAGGCAAATCAACAACAGCAATACCAACATCAACAGTTGTTACCATATCAAATCACAATGGTCCATTAGTCACAACGTCTGTACCAAGTTTGCAACAATTGCAACATCATCATCAACAACAACAGCATCAGAATATTATCGCAGCTATTGCTTCACAGCAGCAACAGCAACAACAGCAGCAACAACAACAGCAACAACAACAACAGCAACAACAACAGCAACAACAACAACAACAACAGCAGCAACAACAAGCGGCACAGCAGCAGCAACAACAACAACAAGCAGCACAGCAACAACAACAAACGCAAATGGGTCCACCAGCATTGCAGTCGACTGTTCCAGCATTAACACCACAAAGCATTGCTCAAGCCTCGCCAACAACAAATCCTTTACTTGCCATGACCTCTATGATGCATGCCGCCACTGCTGGAGCCAGTGTTGCGAATGTAACAAATATTGCAGTTTCGACAAGCAGTGCAGCAACCACGCCCGTTGTCCTCAGTTCGCCCATAACTGTTGCAAGCAGTTTACCACCAACATTAGTAACAAGCATGGCCAACACAATAACATGTTCAATGCCGGGCACTCCTACAAAGACTACTGCATCAACAGCAACATCAACGCTACTTACTGCAGTCAATTCTAACGGTGAACAGACATTGCAAGGGCTTAAGGCAATGACACCTACTACTACAACACACGGTATACCGGTTGCACCACGTACACCAACACCTACCACTACAGCAGTAACAATAGCGTCACCGATAGAATCAGCGGCAACTGAGGCTGCCAAGGATATCAAAGCAGCAGCGGCTGTTAGCAGTGACAGTATGAACAACAGACAACATAGTACTGTCGAATCGGCAACAACAACATCAACAACAACCACTACGTCAATCGATGCTACATTATTACCAATATCAAATGCTACGTCACTTGTCAACGGCGCTGGAGGTGTTGGTGTTGGTGAAGATGCTTGCAACAATAATAACAGTAGCATAGTGCATACTCAATTACCTGCAGCACAAGTTTCGCCTACAAAAGCACCAACACCGACCGTAAACGGCGGAACGCCTCCTGCGAAACTACGCGGATCAGAATGCAATGAGAAAAATACTATAACGCCGCCAGCTGTGAACGCAAACAACCATAGTTTACTAGATGAATCAAATACAAAGTCCATCATTACTACTACGACTCAAAAGACAGGCAACAATAAAATTGAAAAGGATTTGCCCAAGGCCATGATCAAGCCAAATGTTTTGACGCATGTTATCGATGGTTTTATTATACAGGAAGCTAACGAACCATTTCCAGTTACACGACAACGCTATACAGATAAGGATGTCAACGATGAGCCACCAAGTAAGTATTTTCTATTGTGCACGCTATTGTTTCATACGATATAATAATTAATTTCTTTTATTTCTTAATGCTAACAGAGAAAAAGATGGCTATGGATGATAGCATATCGAATCAAAACTCCAACACAGCTGCGCTTCCATTAGATATGGTCGCCTGTGAGCAATGTGGCAAGCCGGAACATAAATCTAAACTAAAACGCAAACGTTTCTGTTCCCCTGCTTGTGCACGTCAAGCAAAGGCATCGATTGGTAGTGTTGAGCAACAACACCAACAACAACAACAGCAGCTGCAACAGCAGAACAACAATGATGTAGCAGCCAACAAACTACTGGCGGCAGACAGTAATAATTCTACACCAATGGAAGTATCGACGCCGTCGTGTGGTGGTGGTGTTGGCGTACATACTAACGATAGTCCAGAGAAAATGCAAATCGAAACAACAACAGCAGTAACAACGACAACAGCAGCAACGGCCGCGGCACCGGCAATGTCAGCAATTACATTAGCTGGTGTACCGACCATTCCAACAATGCCCCTCGCACATAATAATAATATGCAGTTGCCACTTGTCGAACTGAATGCATTGCTACCGAATAATGGTTTCGCTGCGGCAGCATCTGTAGTAACACACAATGTAGCAACAATCGCCGCAACAAACGATGCAGTCATTAGTAGCAGCGGTATGCCAGCTGTCATTGGTGCTTCGGCTACATCGAGTATGCCCAATATGACAGCAAATACAGCTGTTGTATCTAGTAATGTTGTTGCCGCTGCCACTGCTGCTGCTACTACTGCTGCTGCTTCCAGCATAGCTGATACACCACAAATCAGTAATTGGTCAGTAGCGGAAGTTTGCGCATTCATAAAGAATCTGCCCGGTTGCAGTGACTATGTGGATGATTTTGAGCAACAGGAGATCGATGGTCAAGCATTGCTATTGCTTAAAGAGAACCATCTTGTCAATGCAATGGGTATGAAATTAGGTCCGGCACTGAAAATTGTCGCTAAGGTTGAATCAATGAAGGAGGTTACAGCAGCGGCGGCTGCAGCAGCTGAGAAAGATGCTTCACAATAATGAGATATTGCATATAAAAGATACGATATCATAAGCAGCTAAAAAAGTTGGCAAAGTTGTCCTACTAAATGTTGATAAAAATTGTAAATATTCAAAATAGCGTTGCGGCTATTAAAATTTTTCATAGACCAACTTCTTTCTAATATTTAAGAAAGTCACATTTTTTTTTTTTAAAGATACATTAACTACATACATATATAGATATAATAAATTAATTAATTAAAACTGGTGTTTTAAGATAGTCGTCACACTGAACTATTTATCGTAAGTATAATAAAAATATATACATTTCAATCTCATCGCGACCAATTGTAAATAAAAAAAATGAAAAAAAGAGGAATACTCCTTATGCGCTAAAATCGCGAATTACTCTTAAAATTTACTAAGCTAAATCATAGAAACTAAGCTTAATTGTAATATAAAATAATTAAAATCGAATTGTGTATAAGTTAATTTAGTGTTTTTTAAGTTAAAGCGATAATTAAAATATTTTTTTTTTACCTATTTAACTTTTTTTTTTAACTCCTAATTTTTATGTTGTTAATGGTTTAAGTTTAATAGATTTTTAGATTTATATAATTCTTATATACAAATATTTTTTTTTCTTAAATTATAAATACGCTGCATTAGTTTCTAAAAAATTTATGACATTTTTTTTTAATATATTAAAATCTTCGTATAATATAATTAATTATATCTAGTTTAATTATTTTTCTGTTTAAAATGAATTGACACAATTGACAGACAACAGTACATAAATTAACATTTATATTTATATATACATACATATACATATTTAGAATTATAAAATGCAATTCCAGCAAATGATAATGAATAAACTTTACATTGTGTTTACATTTTAAATATTTTGTATTTATGTATTGTATCGAGATAGCAAGTCTTAAACCTTCTAAGTCTCCAGGATATGACAATATAGATGCCCGAGCGACATATCTCCGCCGAATAAGAACGCCATATCTTCGCGCGGACTGTCGCTACCCCTAATTTTAAGCTAAAAATGAAGATATAACAATAATTTTCTTGAAAAAATAAAAAAAGGTAGGTTTGTATGGGGTCTGTATGTTACAGTGGCCCGATTCTTGTCATATCGGTAGTATATTTATAGGATGGCTCTAGAAGTGATTCTACCTAGTGTATAATATTGTGCTTATACTAAGCATGAATTCTACTTTTTTTTTTTTTTTATTAAATACAATTTTGATCTACAAGCTATCTTAAGATAATAAGTTGAATTAAAATAATATTTTGGTTAATAACGTATATTGTGCTCTTATGTACACAACATCAAACCGTTTAGAAAAGTAATTAATTATTACATAAGTCCCACAGGGAAGTGTCCTGGGCCCGACGCTATACACAATGTATACAGCACATATGCCAACCATCAGCGACCCTAGAATGCTCACTGCCACTTATGCCGATGACACCGCCTTTTTAGCCGATAATAAGTCCCACTCGTGGCGTCCAGCATAATCCAAACTCAGCTGGACCGCCTAAACACATGGTTTAGACGGTGGAATATCGTAGTCAACCCAGACAAATCCACACACATTACGTTTGCCCTGAGAAGAGGAGACTGCCCTGCCGTCAGTCTGGATGGCGTTGCCATACCCAGCAGCGTCACTGCAAAGTACTTAGGCCTGGTATTGGATAGGCGCTTAACGTGGAGTAGTCATCTCACACAATAACGTTCCCAGTTGAAAGAGAGGTTGCGCAAGCATCTGTGGCTACTAGATAGAAGGTCCACCATCAAACTAAGGGTCAAACTCCTCATTTACAAAGCCATACTTAATCCTATGTTGACGTATGGCATAGCACTCTGGGACACTGCAAAGAGAAACAACAGGGAAAGAATCCAAGTCTTTCAAGACAAGGTACTGCGCATTATTTCTGAGGCGCACCCATATCATACCAATGCAGAAATCCACCAGGAACTAGAAGTCCCTTGCATAAGCCAAGAGGTGGCTAGGCTCACTAAGGCATATCTGGATAGGCTGGAAAACCATGTCAACCCTCTGACCATAAACCTGCTGGATAACAGTACAACGATTCGGCGACTGAAGTGGTTACACCCCCTGGATTTGCCACACACATAAACTTTTAATTCCTCCTCCATCACCCCCCACTAGGGCGGGTCGTTAAAAATTTTTTTTCGAATTTGGGACGCTAATAGGGCTCAAAAGCTGGGTTCACATATCCAGAATTTGTGTACACAAACCGATTGCTGTACGACGATGCCTTCCGTCTGCGCATTGACGATGAAAATCGAAAATTGTATGTAAATTTTCAATTTTCATCGTGAATGAGCAGACGGAAGGGATCGTCGTACAGCAATCGGTTTGTGTACCACATTCTGGATATGTGAACACAGCTTTTAAGCCCTATTAGCGTCCCGGCCCCAGTGCCCAAAAGGGCGGGTCGTTAAAAACTGTTTTTCGAATTTGGGACGCTAATAGGGCTCAAAAGCTGGGTTCACATATACAGAATTTGTGTACACAGCTTTTGAGCCCTATTAGCGTCCCAAATTCGAAAAAAATTTTAACGACCCACCCTACCCCCACCCTTTTTAAGCCATAATTACAACTCCCAAGTCATGGAATACAATACAATACAATACAATAGAAAGTCAATGTTATGCATTACAATTCGCTGATAGTCCCCTTAGGGACTGATTGCAAATAAAGATTACAGCATTAAAAAAAAAAAAAAAAAAAAATTAAATCTTAATATATTACGATAAATAAATAAATAAATCTAAATACAATAAAGGTCTAAACGGCAAGTCAAGAACATGAAATCGTTTAAACCTGCGTGTCTCTTCACTATTATCGAGTAGGTTTAGCGCAAGGAAGTTGGTGTGGTTTTCTAGCTTTTCCAAATATTTTGTACTTGCTTCTCTAATTTCCTCTTTTGTTGTACATATTGTGACAAACCAGGGAGCAATACATATCATTCTTAAAGTTTTTGATTGATATCTTTGCAAAATCTCGACATTGGAATTACTTGCGGTACCCCACAACTGAATTACATAGGTCCACACCGGTTTTAACATTGTCTTGTATAATAATAGTTTATTTTCCAAGCTGAGTTTAGACTTTGGATTAATTAACCAATATAATCTTTTGTCTTGTGCTTAAGCTGTTGAACCTTAGATTTGTTATGCTGTTTATTGTTCAATCGACGATCCAAATGCAATCCTAAGGAAGTTTGCACAATTGGTGACGGGTTTAGGTGAACCGTTAATGGAAACTTTAGGATAATCCTGTCTCCTTGTGGCAAAAGTTATATGGAAAGGTTTATTTAAAGGGTTATTTAACGGCATCTGGAGAAAATCTGAAGCATCAACAGGACTGTCTGCTGTTGCTGGAATAGCAGTGTCATCAGCATAAGTTGCAACAGTAACATTACAATTTACAGGCATGTCTGCAGTATAAATTGTGTAAAGCACTGACCCTAACACACTGCCTTGGGGTATACCAGCATTAATTTAGCAAATATTTGATTGTGAGTCTTTGAATTTCACATAAAATATCCTTTGGGTAAGATATGACTTCAGCGGTAAATAGAATGGAGTTGGAAGTATTTTTTCAGTTTGTAAAATCAACTCTCGTACCAAACTCTGTCGAATGCCTGCTGAATATCCAAAAACACAGCTGAGCAATATTGCTTCTTCTCTAGCGCATTTAAAATTACTTCAACTACTCTGTGACATTGTTCAATAGTGTCATGTCCATTTCTAAAGCCAAATTGATAAAATCGTTAATAGGCTTATAGGACGATAAGAAGTGATAATATTTTCAGGTTTATTCGGTTTTGGTCTGGAGATGTAACATGGCATTATAAATAGATTTAAGAAATATTAATTCCTTGCTTAGTGCTTTTATGGCAGATGCACTGATGTTGTCGTAGCCAGGTGATTTCGAGGTTCGGAGTGTTTTTATTTCACAAGCAGTTTCCGCAACAGTTACGTGCTTTAATGGTAAGTCCATTTGGCAGGGGCAAGCCAAAAATTGTAAAACATCGTTTTTGTTTTGTGTTGAAGCAACGACGAAAGGTTCAAAAGGTTTCTCCAAATGATTTGCGAAAGCTTTAGTCTTACTTTCATTACTTCTGCACCACACATTGTTACTATCTTTAACAGGGACGTTTCTTTTAACTGGGCGTTTAATATAACGTGTTGTCTTCCATAAGTTGTGCTCGTCATATTTTTGAGGACTCAGACTTTCTAAATGCTCAGCAATTGCTTAATTTTTTAGTTCATAAAGTTTTGTCTTAACTTTCTGTACTGCTCTGTTAAAGTTTCTTTTGTCTGCTGGGAATCTAGTGCGCTGCCAAATTTTTCTCAGTTTGCGCTTTTTGGAAATATGTTGACGTAATTCAACTGGTACTTGATGATTTGAAAGCGTTCTAGAGCTCGAATATCCGTGTCTGTCAATAGTAGAAAGATAGGCTGCTTCGTGAATTAGATGGTTAAACGACTCAACAGCTTCTTCAATTTCATTGTTAGAGTTAGGATAATTTGTGAGATTTATGTGCATATCTAACCAAAGTTGATACGACCTAATGTCCGTGTTCTTTTTAACTATGCTGCGATTTTTTAAGTCTGTAGCTAGTACTGCACCAAGATTGATTATAATTGCACTATGAACCGAGCTTAGATCAATACAATTAGCTATGTCCATGATATTTGATGGAATCCCTTTGTACACGCCAAAATCCAAAAGGTCAGATATCTTTTGTGGATCGGTGGGCCAGTATGTTATGTTGTGCTGCCTGTAGAAAATGTTTTAAGATGACATTCAGTTATACATTTATAAAGTTCTCGACCGTTTGAATTAATTGTCCTGGAGCCCCACGAATAGTGTTTTGCATTCAAGTCTCCTCCTGCTAAAAACTTTTGACCAAGTTTATCAAAAAAATTTTGAAAATCTTCTTTGCATATAATGTAGCGAGGTGGGAGATATACAGCAGTAATGACAAAGTCCCCAGTCACGAACTTTACTTTTATTGACGCAGCTTGAATTGATGTTGACGTTATAGACTCCAATTCTTCATATTTTATTTTAGATTTAACCAGTATGAAGCTCTGTCGTCAGGTTGATTGGCTATTATAAGGTCGTACCCTCTAATTTTAAAATAAGATCTTGATGTGAAGTGAGTCTCAGAAATTAATAATATTATCCAACTAATATCAACTGCACACCGATAGCAGTTGACTTTCGAGTATAAGCTGGAATACTGACAGAACACCTCGCCATTTCTGAGCTCTGATTAAATACCGTTGATTGATAACTTCAGAGTAGCACCACATACCATTTCCTCAAAGCCTCCTCTTGTTCCACGTGAAGCTAATATGCCTCGATATCAGTGCAGTTTAGAGCAACTGTTCGATCTAAATTTAGAACTAAGAAGTGCCGCTGATATTGATGACGCTGCTGAGATATTCTTGCGAAATATTAACGATGCTGCTGAATACTCGATATTTGGGCAACCATCTTCAATACCTGCTTATTATCATTTAAAGTGGTTATGGATCTGGTGAGGCGTAAAAAAACATTACGAAGTAGAGCAATGATATAGATAAGCGAATATATCGACGCGCTGAGGACGCTCTTACAAAATGGTTGTATAATGCAAAGAAGGACTTTTCTGACGAACTTCTTTACAATGTGGATCCAATTAAGCATATGGGTACAATCTTTGGAAGGCCACACGGCTTAGGCGTATGCCTATTCAACTCTCAGACGGAACATGGCGGCGTTCAGATGGAGAGATTGCGGAAGCTTTTGCTAATGAACTGCAAAGCCGATTTACACCTTTTGAGCCAGCAAGTCCAAATGATGTTCTTGAATCGGTGTCGTATCTGGAAGATGAAATGCCTATGATACAACCAGAATATCACTCCGGATAAGGTGTGTCTTAAAATTAAGAGGCTCAAAACATTAAAAGCACCTGGTTATGATGCTGTTGATGCAAGCGTCGCTAAAGCTCTTCCCGAAATCGGTGTAATGTTCTTAGTTATGCTCTTCAATGCAATGGCTCGTATTCATCAATTTTTTTCTTTTCAGTGGAAGTACGCAATAATAATAATATTTCCAAATTCTTATGTAACTATAAAACTGATCGTAAGCAAAATATTCTCTATTAAAAAGAAGATCTCAAGCAAAATATGTAACAATGGGCGTGGGTGTAATAGCTACATAGCAGGAAATTAACATTCGAAGTGTATCGTAAACTATGGAATGTAGGAAGACAAAATTATATACCTAAATAGCGTCAAAACCTTTGGCAAAAAATACTCAGTTCGTTGGTATTTTCATAAAACTTATTTTTGACCAATCGACCAGAAGCCAGGCCAGAAAAATAAGGCCAACATAAAAGATAGTGACTTACCAGAAGTTCCGGAAGCATGTTGGAAGGTTATTTGATTTTCAATAGATTCTGTCCATAGCAAATAATTTTGCTAGTTTTTTTTTTTTTTTTTTAAACTTTAAGATTATTTACAATCTGTCTTTTTAAGACAATAAGCAAATTTTTAAACTAAATTATACATCACATGAGGGGAACATCACAGGTTCATGCCAGCATAAACGAAATGATTTAAAAAAAATTTTGAATTAATTTACAAAAATAATCAAGAACAGTGGTTTCACCAGTTTAATTCAGGTCTGAAGGGTAGGTCCAGGGGGTGACTTCTTTTGAGCCTCCTTGTGTGTTGACTGTTGTCGAGTAAGTTTACTGCTAAGTGATTATCATGATACTCCAGTCTGGAGATGTAGCGGGTTCCGAATTTCCGAATTTCATTTCGCACAGACGGTACGTCTAGATCTCTGTGGATGACGGAGTTTCTGACGTAGGTTGGCGCACCTATGATCCTGCGGAGCAGCTTGCTCTGAAAACGCTGTAGGATTTCAATGTTGGATTCAGCTGCCGTCCCCCAGAGTTGGATACCATAGGTCCATATGGGCATAAGCAGCGTTTTGTAAAGCAGTATTTTGTTGCGAGTGCTCAGCTCAGATCTCCTGCCGAGAAGCCAATTCAATTTAGCTAACTTTAGATTTAGCTGCTTCCTTTTGGCCTCAAGGTGAGCCCGCCAGTTTAGACGCCTGTCTAGGATAAGGCCCAGGTACCTTGCCTTATCCACCACTGGGAGGAGAGAGCCATGAAGACTGAC
This sequence comes from Leucophenga varia, assembly GCA_018903435.1. Taxonomy (NCBI): domain Eukaryota; kingdom Metazoa; phylum Arthropoda; class Insecta; order Diptera; family Drosophilidae; genus Leucophenga; species Leucophenga varia. Next base: position 281,212 of record JAEIFJ010003016.1, on the reverse strand, counting down.
TGGGGGGCAGTTGAGCCTGCGGGTCGCAAAAGTCATATGAAGTGACTTTTCCGTATTCACGGAGATGTTCCATCTCAGCAGCCAAGGTTGCAGCATGTCCAGCTGCCTTTGGACGATTTCAGAGGCCTCCGAGCAGTCCGCTGCTGAGGCGATGAAGGCTGTGTCATCAGCATAGGAGGCAAAAAGTGCTCATGTTGAAGTTCAGGTAGATCCGCAGTGAAGAGGGTATATAGGATCGGCCCAAGCACGCTGCCCTGTGGAACGCCAGCCCTCGAGTTGGAGCTTTCACACCGGACATAGAAGCATCTGTCCAGAAGGTATGATTTGAGTATAAGGTAATATGTAGCCGGAAGCAGGAGTTTGATTTTGTAAAGTAGTCCAGCATGCCACACCCGATCGAAGGCCTGTTTCACATCTAAAAATACCGCGGAGGAATACTTCAGGTGTACCGTGATGTCGCCTGAATCCAAATTGATGGTCTGGAATCAGATGCCTTCTTGAAGTAACGGTAACATTCTAGCCGAAAGTATTCTCTCGAATAATTTGGAGAGTATCGACAGCAGTCTGATTGGACGGTAGGAGTCAACTTTATGTTCCGGTTTCCCAGGTTTCGGGATCATAATCGCAGCACACTTCCATTGAGATGGGAAGTGGCTAAGGTCAAAGATCCTATTGAAGATATTAGCCAGCAACTGGACTACTTTGGACGGGAGACACTTTATAGTGAAGGCATCAGTTCCGTCATAGCCGGGACTTTTTGTAGTTTTTAGTGAGTCAATTTCATGTTGCACCTCTTCTTTCGTTAAAATCTGAATATAATATGAAAATGAAAAGTCTAAAACTCTACAAAAAATTTTCAGATTTTATGACAACCCCTTACACATATTGGCAAAGCTGTCTTCGAACAATGAAATCTTTCGAAGTCCTGTGACATCGAGATTTTATTTTAGAGATTTACAAACCAACCGAAGGCAGATTTACTAAAGATTTCCCTGACACCACGATGATGACGGAAAACCACGCCATCAAGTCTGCTGAGTTACAAGACGGTGTCTTTTTCGTAGGAGATATAAAATATCCGTACATATAAAAAATTTTGAAGAAACGATATTGATTAACGATATGCACATCAATGTTAGCTCACTTAAGACAAATAACTATGTTTTATAAAATTATTTTGTAAAAACTGTCTGAAAAATAACGAAAAATTGGAAAATAAAGTAAAAAAAAAAAACCAAAATGAAAGTTTATAATTGTATACAAAATTTGCCTGTTATCTTCTTAAGCCAATGTATTAAGTATTTGTAAATTATAGTAAAAAAAGTTTTAGCTCAAAAATTTAGCACTTGCTTTGAATTTAATGCCCGGTTAATTTAGACATAAAAATATTGGTCAAATAACAATAATTCCCGGAGAGCCAAAAATTGGTGGAGAGCTGGGGCTTACCATTACAAATAAAGTTGAAAAAATCCCCATCGATTCTATGTGTGCTACAAAAGTTATTCGCGGTCAAAATTTTTTTAATTTTTTTTTTGGAAAACGGTAAGTTTTAATAAAAAAAATCTTAACCAAGTTGTAGATCATAAAATTTTCTACAAAAATGGTCCTTATAATTTTTTTCCTAAGAGTTACCATTTCTGAGATATCTCGATTCTAAGAGTCACATTAGCACCGTAGGTAGTGTATTCCGCGCGTTTTTTACCGTTTCTTATACAGGTCTATCAAAACACTGGCGTGGTTAGGTACAGCAAAATAAATGTTGCGAAATTCTGATTATGAAAATGAATCTAAAGTATCTTTTTTAATCTGGTTTGCAGAATCATGAGGAGTGGTTTCTGTGAGGCCCATAGCTGTGAGAACCGGACGGGCGGGGGAAGCAACACCTGGCCGGATTAGGAACGAGTGCTCATTGGTCTTTGGGCTAGGGTCCAAGCCAGGGAGTCAAGTACTGAATCTGGCGGGTGGTTAACCTCTAAATAAGCGAAAGCGAATAAGGGGTCCCGGACAATTAGACGGTGCTCTGCTAGTGCATCTCCGACAAGACGTTTTGGGGTGTCGTCTTCTCAAAGTTACACCACACCTTCTTTCCTATATTCTACGTCTTTTTAAAACTCTTTCTCTACTCTACAAATCTATCAACTTTGCTATTTTCTCTTCCCCCCAAGCCCGGGTGTCATGCGTGACCGGCCCATCATCAGACTTTCCTATTTTCATCTTCCACATTCCCCATTTTCTCGGCTCGCTGCGTCTGCCTGTCAGACAAAGCGAGAGTATAATGATACGCACAGCCCCGCTTCAGAGCTCCGGACGAGATAACCTGTCCCTCACCGACATTGACAACATCTCTCTGTCAAGTCGGGACACACTTGGAGACATGCAAAAGCAGTGCTCCTGTCGCACCCGCCAAAACAGCGGCTCCCAGAGGAGCCAAGCCGAAGAAAAGAGACCAAAAGGCCCTCCACATCCTAGCAAAAATCGCCAGCAACGAGAAGGAGGGCAAATCTGACCCAAGGGACGCGGCTGACATGGTCAGGCTCCAAAAGGTGGTTGACGAGTATGTCGCCACCCAGGAGCGTCAGGCGGATCGCCCTACCACAAGCGTGGCGGCAAAAGCCAAAGCCACGCTCAAAAGGGATAGATCCAAGGAGGAACCCCTCAGCATGGCCAAGAAGGCCAAGGATGCGAAGGGGAACCCCAAAGCAGGAGGCACATGCCGACAACTGCCAAAAGCTTTAGTGAAGTAGCGAAGGACCACCTATTCGTGGCCCTGTTCGACAGCAATGGGAAATGGGATGATATAGAGGCGCGACTGACCGACCATGTGGCGGACAGGCTCAGCGAGGGGTGTCCTTTCCCCGTTTTTTCTTCGGGTGTTGTCAGAGGCCATAGGGTGATCAAATGTCACGACGAGGCCTCGAGGATTATCCTGCTGGAAGACGTCGCAACGATTAGCGACTCCTGGGAGGGCTTACGACTTAAGCTCATAGCAGCCAACGAGATACCTCGCAGGCCAAATTCGTGAATTTGGTTGCCCAAGGGCCAAACTAACAATGCCAAGATACTGCGAACCCTAAGGCTGATGAACCCAGAGGTTCCAATGGCCGAATGGACGATTATAAAGGCTGAGGAACCGCAAAAGTCGTGGTAGACTTTTATGCTCCTCATAAATGAAGAGAGCGTCCCGGCTATAGACAAGCAGGGAAGCGCTTCTTACTACGACTTGCGGAAGGCGAAGATCAAGGTCTTCGGGCAGACGGCGCCGGACAACAACTTGCAACTAGAAGAGGCCGACTAGCTGTTGGACGACCTAGTTCTAGACGATTGCCCTCCGAACTCCACCCCAGATGCAGAGGATCGTACAGGTTAACCTGAAGCACTCTCAGAGTGCATCGGACAACCTGGTCGTCCTCCTTAGTGAGGATAACATTGACCTCTGCCTCATCCGGGAGCCGTGGGTGAGGAACAACGCCGTTTAAGGCCTGAATATTACTGGGTATAAGCTGTACTACAGCCAACAAGTAAGTAAGCCACGGGCTTGTATACTGGCTAAAAAACATTTAAATCTTTTCTTTCGTCCAGATCTAAGCAGCTCGGACGTTGCAGTAGTGATGCAAGAGGACTCCAGAGGGTCCTTCTTCTTCGTCGCATCAGCCTACTTTCCCCACGATGAGCCAGCCCACCAACAGGAGTGGACAAATTGGTGCGCGAGGCCCGCGGGAAGAGGGTGAACCTCGTGTTAGGCTGCGTAACGCTAACGCAAGGCATTCCATCTAGGGAAGTACAGAAATAAACGACCGAGGTGAGTGTTTATTTGACTTTATAATTAACCACAACTTGCAGGTGTGTAATGTGGGGAGTACTCCCACCTTTATTTTCCCCCAGCACAGCCGACTTTGATGGCTGGGAAGAAGTGTTAGATATTACACTATTGCTGGACCAGGAAGGTCTAAGGGTCAGTAGGTGAAGGGTATCAAGCAGATTGTCCATCTCTGACCATAAGTACATTATGTTTGACATAAATATTAAGTTGCCTGAGAAATCAGTCTATAGCAACCCTCGGAAAACTGACTGGTGTCAAGAGAACAACCCAGTCCCTTTTAGGGAGTTTTCCTAGTAGTAACGCAGGGTCAGCCAAAGAATTAGAGATTAGCTCTGGGGCCTTCGAGAAAGCTGTCAGCACAGCCTTCAGAACAAATTGTCCTATTCGCCACGTCAAGAAAGATTATCCTCCGTGGTGGAATAGTAACCTAGCAGAACTTAGGAAAACTTTTTTAACGATTGTTACTCAACAAAACAATGGCAACCCTACAGGGATTGTCTGAGTACGTATAAAAAAGCAGTTCGCGCAGCCAAGAGGCATACTTGGCAAGCGTTCTGCGAGTCAGTGGAGAGCGTTAAAGACTCTGCCAGATTGAGCAAACTGCTGGCAAATCAACATGCCAATCCCTCTCTCCTGCAGAAAGCGGACTCTGAGGGAGTCGTTCAGCATTCTCATGGTTACGCACTTCCCGGGGTGTACCGACGGGGAACCTAAGGAACATCCCATCAGGAGTGCAGGGGCTGAGCAAGTAGCTAGGTCCATCGTGTCCATGGATAGGATCATCTGGCCTATTGGCACGTTTCCGCCATATAAAAGCCCAGGACCCGACAACATCTTTCCAACCATGCTGCAGTCAATTAGCATTGACATGATCGAATGGCTTCGCCAAATGTATATCAGTTGCATTTGTCTCAATTATATCCCTTTTCTTGGAGACAGGCTAGAGTGGTCTTCATCCCCAAGATAGGGAAGGCTGGTCATATAAAACCGAAGGACTTAAGACCCATCAGTCTAACCTCTTTCGTACTTAAAACCATTGAGAGAATTCCTTCTTAAGGGAAAAACTAGGTAGCACTAGTCTCTCCAGTGCTCAACACGCCTACCTCAAAGGAAAGTCTATAAAGACGGCCCTTCACGAGGTCGTTAGAACGAAAGAAAGATCTCTAGAATATAAACAGTACACCCTAGCAGCTTTTCTCGATGTTTGACATTCTGACTAGAGGTGGTAAACAATCGATGGCACTATCGACACTATTGATGGTGGAGCACTATCGAGTCGGTGTCGCACTGACGATAGTGTTCGATAGTGCCAACGATTGTTCTGTTTACACTAGACATCTGCATGAATGCATTCAGAAGGGCAAATGAATGATTCATTCTAAAAGTTGTACATATTTTTACTGCACAGATAAAATACAGTGCAGCAAAAATATGTACAACTTGCCTGTATTGACAGATAGTGTTCTTACTCACTCTGATGTTGACCAGCATATAATGAGTACAATAATTTTGGGTGCAGTTGATTCACTGTACAATGTTTTGGTGTGCAGTTTAGTTACTGTACAGAGATAAATTTTTAAATATTTATTAGACGACATGAGCGAAACTTTTGAAAAATTCTTTCACCGTTGGCGAGCTACACTAGTCCCGAGTGACATGGGCTATGTTTCATATTACATATAATGAAATGGACCAAGAATTTAGCGTTTTATTAAAACGGGATACCAGGAGAACATAAAATGAAAATCAACACAAAATTAAATTTAAAATGAAGATTGTGAAATTATCAAGGTAGGCAACTACTGAACTCATCTGAACAGTTGTATAATAACACACACAACCTGTTCTCATAATTACGCTTGGTGTACAGCGTGTCAAAAGAGGACAAATATAGCATTCATTAAAAAAGAGTACAACATCTTACCGTACTCATTCATTGTGAGAATAGTAAAAATGTTGTGCTATCTTTTTCTGGCTTAAGAAATATACTGCACAGATAACAATGAGTGCAGTAGTTTTGAGAACACTACACTACTGTACAGATCTGCTGAGCTAGAAATGAATACATTCATGCAGGTCTCTAGTTTACACAACACTGAAATTTCGCTTTTTTATTCATTGGTGGCGTCGCTTGGCTTAAGAAAATAGTTTGGTGACTGAAGTGAGAATATTGTTTAATTAAATTGTGTTATATATAATTAAACCAAAAAAAAAAAAAAAATGGATCGATTTCTCCAAATAGGTAATTAACAAAGCACTGTTGAACAATTTCAGTTCATTTGAATTTTTCATTAAAATTTTTGCATTATAAAAGTTAAACGACGCAATGCTAAGGAATCATGGGATTGTAGCACATCCGATTCGGACAAAAATTCTACGTCTGAAAAAGCAAGAAGAAATATTTTAAAAGATCAGACGATAAGAAATATGCAAAGTGCCTGACGTGTGAAAAAGAATACAAGACAAGCGGCAATACGTCAAATTCAAGAGCACCTGAAAAGGTTTCATCCAAATTAAAAGGATGATGGAGCTGATACCACTACAGATGCAGATATTGTTCTTGCGGGTGACAGCATACCCTCTACAAGCAGCAGCTGCAGATCCAGCATGCGATCAATAGATTCATACATAATAAAATCTTTTTTATATGATTCTTATGCACCGCGGAAAAGATTGGTGCTCACAGCATTGTAGAAGATCCAGGCTTTATAAATTACAGCAAAGCACTGGATCCTAGGTACAAGCTCCCAAGTCGTGGACATTTAAAAAATGTGTTGATGATGGATTTGTACAAAGAAACTTCGGCAAAGCTTTCAACCATATTTGAAGGAATTTCCAATATTGCTGTAACGTGCGACCTATGGACATCCCGTGCTAACACATGTTTCTTAACAGCGACTTGTCACTTTGTATATGGCTACAGCCTGAAAACGGCTTCATTAGCGGCAAAGAAACTATTGGATGCTACAAATCTTTCGGCACGAAATATCGCAGACACTTTGCAAGAAGTATTGGCATCTTGGGTTTTACTCGAAAAAACTGTGTGTGTTGTCACGGATAATGCCAGATCCATAATAAAAGCATGCGAGCTTTTAAAATTTAGAAATATTCCTTGCTTTGCTCACTCGCTATATTTAGTTGTCCAAGATGGACTAAAATTTAAGGATGATGCAACTAACGGGTTAATTCTCAAATGTAAAACAATCGTCAAGTTTTTCAAGAAAAGCTCTATCGCAAACGAAAAACTTAAAATTGGGCAAAAAGCATGTTGCTACAAGAAACTCCAACTCAATGGAATAGCTTCTATTTCATAATCGAGAGAATATTAGCAAACCACGAAGAAATTGCTGCCCTACTATTGTCAACAACAAATGCACCGCTGCCGTTTCATGCGGAAGAGATTAATGTATTGAAGGATATGGAAGAAATTCTATCGCTTTTTCAACAAAAATCAGCGAATAAATATCAGGAGGACAATATGTTACGATATCACTTATAATTCCACTAACGTATGGACTTACTCGAAAAATCCAACATATTTCTTCGCAATTGCGAACTGATGGTGGGGAAAAATATGATAACTGTTTTATTAGATTCCATTGAAAAGCGTTTGTCCCCATATGAAAAAAAGACTGTAACGAGGATGGCGACAATTTTGGATCCAAGATTCAAAAAGGTCTGTTTTAAACAAATTACAAATGCTGAGCAAGCTGCAATATGCTTTGAAAACGTGTTGGTTGGACCTTAAGCAACATGGAAAATGCACTTAGTTTGAATTTGGAAGTCAACCCAACTAATGGGGACTCGTTTTTTGACTTTTTTGATTAAAAAGCCAGTTGTAGACGTAGAAACGCGCGATCGAACGCCATTATTATAAAGAGGCAGTTTTTGGAAAGGGCCATTGTGCCGCAGGAAATGGATCTCTTATTATGGATAAAGGTAAAATTAAAAAAAAAATTTTTTTGATTCTTTAAAATTAATTCTTTTTACATTAAACTCTATTTCAGGTGAACCAGATGGATTTTGCTTCAACAAAAACACTAATGCTTAAATATTTGTGTATTCCGGCAACGTCTGTGGAGTCAGAGCGTGTCTTTAGCAAGGCAGGGCAAATTGTCTCAGAATCTTTGGATTAACTTTTGGAGGTCCACCGAGAATTAGAACTTACAACAAACAACAAAAGCCTAAAAAGCACAACATCATCCAATAACAAATCAATGGAAGTTGTCAATTGAAGTCGTTATTCGTATAAAGATTTTTATTATTTTCTATTGATTAATTTTCATTTTACTACCTTGAATTTAGTATTATAAACGTTTTGTTTAAGTTTATCTTTACTTTTTTTAACATTTTAATTTACAATTTATATTTAACTCTGTTTAATTGCTTATTCTGAAGAATAATAAATATTGATAAAATAAATAACTATTACCCAAAAGCTATGTTTTAAAATTACTTTATAATAACCGATTTTGAAGAGTTTTAATTGTTTAAAACATCGAGTAGGCCAAGTTTTTAAATACTTCACTACAGTAATACTTTACCTTTTATCTCTCCGTGCGTAGGAGCAATCAAATTGCATGATTTTGGTATTAAAAACCGTGAAAAATTATTCTAAATTTCAACCACTTATAAAATAACATTATTAAAGCTTAAATAACAAAAAAATTAATATTTGGTGTGACCACCCTTTTGGTTAACCAATATTTTAAGTCTTTTTTTGGGACAGATTCCACCAACTTTTTGGTGACTTCTGAAGTAATTTTTTCCCATTTCTCAATTAACGCAGCTCTTAGGTCCGATTTGTTGATATTTTGGGCTGGTGGTTTCATAACGTGCGGACATTTCCAGATCAGCCAAGTCTGCACAATTCCCGCAGTGTGTTTCGGGTCATTATCTTGGTAAAATCTGAGGTCCTCCTTTATGCCCAGTTTCTGAGCACTTTGAAATAAATTGGACTTCAAAATATCCAGATATTTGCCTTTATCCATCGTTGTCTCAATGAACGCCGGCTGCTGACATACAGGCCCATACCATAACGTTGCCTCCACCATGCTTTACCGCAGCCCTCAAATGTTTTGCGTTACTGCTCTGTGTTAGGCTTACGCCACACATATGAGGGCCCAACCGACCCAAATAAATTAAATTTGGACTCATCACAAAATAAAACAGTGTTCCAGAATCCAATGTCCTTGTGCAAGTGCTCCTGGCAAATTTTAGGCGACACTTTCTTATTTTCTCACTTATAAAAGGCTTATTGCGTGGTACTCTGCCATTAAAGTCATGTTCCCAAAGCACACGGCGAATTTCTCCTTAACATCGTTGGCCACTTGTCGAGCCGATAGCCTAGGGTTGTCCCGAATTTTTCTCACAATATAGCCCTCGTCCGTAGAATTAAAAATTTTGTTCGGAGCATTTCTACCTTTTATCGTGGGTTCTATTTTCACGGCCAAATCGGTATATAATGCTTTGCACTGTAGAGTCACTAAATCCAACCATCTCAGCAATTTTTTGTTTTCAAATTTTTTAATAACATTTTTCGACCACCCTAATACTGATATATACGTAGTTATAAGTTTTGTTTTCAAATTTTTTTCAGGTTAATTTATTCGACCACCCTAACGTAATTATATACATACGTATGTATGTATATAACCATATGTATGTATATAACGAGACGAGTTGATCGACTCATGTCCGGATCTGTCTGTAGATAACACGTATTTGTTTACAAATTTTCATCATTATACATTTTTCAAAACCTACATATATAAATAGTTATAAGTTTCGTTTTCAAATTTATTTTCAGAAATTTTTTACCACCCTAACTTATATTTTTAAGCTGTAACCACTGTATATATATATATATATATTTATATATATATTTATATATATTTATAAATATATACATACGTATGTATGTATATAACCATATGTATTAAAATTATAACGAGACGAGTTGATCGACTCATGTCCGTCTGTCTGTAGTATACACGTTTTGTTTACAAATTTTTTTCAATACATTTTTCGACCACCCTAATACTGATATATACGTAGTTATAAGTTTTGTTTTCAAATTTTTTTCAGAAATTTTTCGACCACCCTAACGGTTATATACATACATACGTATGTATGTATATAACCATATGTATGTATATAACGAGACGAGTTGATCGACTCATGTCCGTCTGTCTGTAGTTACACGTTTTGTTTACAAATTTTTTCAATACATTTTTCGACCACCCTAATACTGATATATACGTAGTTATAAGTTTTGTTTTCAAATTTTTTTCAGAAATTTTTCGACCACCCTAACGGTTATATACATACATACGTATGTATGTATATAACCATATGTATGTATATAACGAGACGAGTTGATCGACTCATGTCCGTCTGTCTGTAGTTACACGTTTTGTTTACAAATTTTTTCAATACATTTTTCGACCACCCTAATACTGATATATACGTAGTTATAAGTTTCGTTTTCAAATTTTTTTCATAAATTTTTCGACCACCCTAATACTGATATATACGTAGTTATAAGTTTTGTTTTCAAATTTTTTTCAGAAATTTTTCGACCACCCTAACGGTTATATACATACATACGTATGTATGTATATAACCATATGTATGTATATAACGAGACGAGTTGATCGACTCATGTCCGTCTGTCTGTAGTTACACGTTTTGTTTACAAATTTTTTCAATACATTTTTCGACCACCCTAATACTGATATATACGTAGTTATAAGTTTCGTTTTCAAATTTTTTTTCATAAATTTTTCGACCACCCTAATACTGATATATACGTAGTTATAAGTTTTGTTTTCAAATTTTTTTCAGAAATTTTTCGACCACCCTAACGGTTATATACATACATACGTATGTATGTATATAACCATATGTATGTATATAACGAGACGAGTTGATCGACTCATGTCCGTCTGTCTGTAGTTACACGTTTTGTTTACAAATTTTTTCAATACATTTTTCGACCACCCTAATACTGATATATACGTAGTTATAAGTTTCGTTTTCAAATTTTTTTCATAAATTTTTCGACCACCCTAATACTGATATATACGTAGTTATAAGTTGTTCAAATTTTAAAATTTTCGAAAATGCACCTGTCTGTATTTTTCAAATTTTTCAATACATTTTTCGACCACCCTAATACTGATATATACGTAGTTATAAGTTTTGTTTTCAAATTTTTTTCAGAAATTTTTCGACCACCCTAACGGTTATATACATACATACGTATGTATGTATATAACCATATGTATGTATATAACGAGACGAGTTGATCGACTCATGTCCGTCTGTCTGTAGTTACACGTTTTGTTTACAAATTTTTTCAATACATTTTTCGACCACCCTAATACTGATATATACGTAGTTATAAGTTTCGTTTTCAAATTTTTTTCATAAATTTTTCGACCACCCTAATACTGATATATACGTAGTTATAAGTTTTGTTTTCAAATTTTTTTCAGAAATTTTTCGACCACCCTAACGGTTATATACATACATACGTATGTATGTATATAACCATATGTATGTATATAACGAGACGAGTTGATCGACTCATGTCCGTCTGTCTGTAGTTACACGTTTTGTTTACAAATTTTTTCAATACATTTTTCGACCACCCTAATACTGATATATACGTAGTTATAAGTTTGTTTTCAAATTTTTTTCATAAATTTTTCGACCACCCTAATACTGATATATACGTAGTTATAAGTTTTGTTTTCAAATTTTTTTCAGAAATTTTTCGACCACCCTAATACGATATATACGTAGTTATAAGTTTTGTTTTCAAATTTTTTCAGAAATTTTTCGACCACCCTAACGGTTATATACATACATACGTATGTATGTATATAACCATATGTATGTATATAACGAGACGAGTTGATCGACTCATGTCCGTCTGTCTGTAGTTACACGTTTTGTTTACAAATTTTTTCAATACATTTTTCGACCACCCTAATACTGATATATACGTAGTTATAAGTTTCGTTTTCAAATTTTTTTCATAAATTTTTCGACCACCCTAATACTGATATATACGTAGTTATAAGTTTTGTTTTCAAATTTTTTTCAGAAATTTTTCGACCACCCTAACGGTTATATACATACATACGTATGTATGTATATAACCATATGTATGTATATAACGAGACGAGTTGATCGACTCATGTCCGTCTGTCTGTAGTTACACGTTTTGTTTACAAATTTTTTCAATACATTTTTCGACCACCCTAATACTGATATATACGTAGTTATAAGTTTCGTTTTCAAATTTTTTTCAGAAATTTTTCGACCACCCTAATACTGATATATACGTAGTTATAAGTTTTGTTTTCAAATTTTTTTCAGAAATTTTTCGACCACCCTAACGGTTATATACATACATACGTATGTATGTATATAACCATATGTATGTATATAACGAGACGAGTTGATCGACTCATGTCCGTCTGTCTGTAGTTACACGTTTTGTTTACAAATTTTTTCAATACATTTTTCGACACCTAATACTATTAAATTCTTTTCAATTTTTTCATTTTTCGACCACCCTAATACTGATATATACGTAGTTATAAGTTTTGTTTTCAAATTTTTTTCAGAAATTTTTCGACCACCCTAACGGTTATATACATACATACGTATGTATGTATATAACCATATGTATGTATATAACGAGACGAGTTGATCGACTCATGTCCGTCTGTCTGTAGTTAACACGTTTTGTTTACAAATTTTTTCAATACATTTTTCGACCACCCTAATACTGATATATACGTGGTTGTAGTTATAATTTTCGTTTTCAAATTTTTTTCAGAAATTTTTCGACCACCCTAACGGTTATATACATACATAACAACGTATGTATGTATATAACCATATGTATGTATATAACGAGACGAGTTGATCGACTCATGTCCGTCTGTCTGTAGTTACACGTTTTGTTTACAAATTTTTTCAAAATTTTTCGACCACCCTAATACTGATATATACGTAGTTATAAGTTTCGTTTTCAAATTTTTCATAAATTTTTCGACCACCCTAATACTGATATATACGTAGTTATAAGTTTTGTTTTCAAATTTTTTTCAGAAATTTTTCGACCACCCTAACGGTTATATACATACATACGTATGTATGTATATAACCATATGTATGTATATAACGAGACGAGTTGATCGACTCATGTCCGTCTGTCTGTAGTTACACGTTTTGTTTACAAATTTTTTCAATACATTTTTCGACCACCTAATACTGATATATACGTAGTTATAAGTTTTGTTTTCAAATTTTTTTCAGAAATTTTTCGACCACCCTAACGGTTATATACATACATACGTATGTATGTATATAACCATATGTATGTATATAACGAGACGAGTTGATCGACTCATGTCCGTCTGTCTGTAGTTAAACGTTTTGTTTACAAATTTTTTCAATACATTTTTCGACCACCCTAATACTGATATATACGTAGTTATAAGTTTTGTTTTCAAATTTTTTTCAGAAATTTTTCGACCACCCTAACGGTTATATACATACATACGTATGTATGTATATAACCATATGTATGTATATAACGAGACGAGTTGATCGACTCATGTCCGTCTGTCTGTAGTTACACGTTTTGTTTACAAATTTTTTCAATACATTTTTCGACCACCCTAATACTGATATATACGTAGTTATAAGTTTCGTTTTCAAATTTTTTTCAGAAATTTTTCGACCACCCTAATACTGATATATACGTAGTTATAAGTTTTGTTTTCAAATTTTTTTCAGAAATTTTTCGACCACCCTAACGGTTATATACATACATACGTATGTATGTATATAACCATATGTATGTATATAACGAGACGAGTTGATCGACTCATGTCCGTCTGTCTGTAGTTACACGTTTTGTTTACAAATTTTTTCAATACATTTTTCGACCACCCTAATACTGATATATACGTAGTTATAAGTTTTGTTTTCAAATTTTTTTCAGAAATTTTTCGACCACCCTAATACTGATATATACGTAGTTATAAGTTTTGTTTTCAAATTTTTTTCAGAAATTTTTCGACCACCCTAACGGTTATATACATACATACGTATGTATGTATATAACCATATGTATGTATATAACGAGACGAGTTGATCGACTCATGTCCGTCTGTCTGTAGTTACACGTTTTGTTTACAAATTTTTTCAATACATTTTTCGACCACCCTAATACTGATATATACGTAGTTATAAGTTTTGTTTTCAAATTTTTTTCAGAAATTTTTCGACCACCTAACGGTTATATACATACATACGTATGTATGTATATAACCATATGTATGTATATAACGAGACGAGTTGATCGACTCATGTCCGTCTGTCTGTAGTTACACGTTTTGTTTACAAATTTTTTCAATACATTTTTCGACCACCCTAATACTGATATATACGTAGTTATAAGTTTTGTTTTCAAATTTTTTTCAGAAATTTTTCGACCACCCTAACGGTTATATACATACATACGTATGTATGTATATAACCATATGTATGTATATAACGAGACGAGTTGATCGACTCATGTCCGTCTGTCTGTAGTTACACGTTTTGTTTACAAATTTTTTCAATACATTTTTCGACCACCCTAAATGACCACCTAATACTGATATATACGTAGTTATAAGTTTTGTTTTCAAATTTTTTTCAGAAATTTTTCGACCACCCTAACGGTTATATACATACATACGTATGTATGTATATAACCATATGTATGTATATAACGAGACGAGTTGATCGACTCATGTCCGTCTGTCTGTAGTTACACGTTTTGTTTACAAATTTTTTCAATACATTTTTCGACCACCCTAATACTGATATATACGTAGTTATAAGTTTCGTTTTCAAATTTTTTTCAAAATTTTTCGACCACCCTAATACTGATATATACGTAGTTATAAGTTTTGTTTTCAAATTTTTTTCAGAAATTTTTCGACCACCCTAACGGTTATATACATACATACGTATGTATGTATATAACCATATGTATGTATATAACGAGACGAGTTGATCGACTCATGTCCGTCTGTCTGTAGTTACACGTTTTGTTTACAAATTTTTTCAATACATTTTTCGACCACCCTAATACTGATATATACGTAGTTATAAGTTTTGTTTTCAAATTTTTTCAGAAATTTTTCGACCACAAATTAATGACACCTAATACTGATATATACGTAGTTATAAGTTTGTTTTCAAATTTTTTCAGAAATTTTTCGACCACCCTAATACTGATATATACGTAGTTATAAGTTTTGTTTTCAAATTTTTTTCAGAAATTTTTCGACCACCCTAACGGTTATATACATACATACGTATGTATGTATATAACCATATGTATGTATATAACGAGACGAGTTGATCGACTCATGTCCGTCTGTCTGTAGTTACACGTTTTGTTTACAAATTTTTTCAATACATTTTTCGACCACCCTAATACTGATATATACGTAGTTATAAGTTTCGTTTTCAAATTTTTTTCAGAAATTTTTCGACCACCCTATAAACGGTTTACTTATATACATACATACGTATGTATGTATATAACCATATGTATGTATATAACGAGACGAGTTGATCGACTCATGTCCGTCTGTCTGTAGTTACACGTTTTGTTTACAAATTTTTTCAATACATTTTTCGACCACCCTAATACTGATATATACGTAGTTATAAGTTTCGTTTTCAAATTTTTTTCATAAATTTTTCGACCACCCTAATACTGATATATACGTAGTTATAAGTTTTGTTTTCAAATTTTTTTCAGAAATTTTTCGACCACCCTAACGGTTATATACATACATACGTATGTATGTATATAACCATATGTATGTATATAACGAGACGAGTTGATCGACTCATGTCCGTCTGTCTGTAGTTACACGTTTTGTTTACAAATTTTTTCAATACATTTTTCGACCACCCTAATACTGATATATACGTAGTTATAAGTTTCGTTTTCAAATTTTTTTCATAAATTTTTCGACCACCCTAATACTGATATATACGTAGTTATAAGTTTTGTTTTCAAATTTTTTTCAGAAATTTTTCGACCACCCTAACGGTTATATACATACATACGTATGTATGTATATAACCATATGTATGTATATAACGAGACGAGTTGATCGACTCATGTCCGTCTGTCTGTAGTTACACGTTTTGTTTACAAATTTTTTCAATACATTTTTCGACCACCCTAATACTGATATATACGTAGTTATAAGTTTCGTTTTCAAATTTTTTTCATAAATTTTTCGACCACCCTAATACTGATATATACGTAGTTATAAGTTTTGTTTTCAAATTTTTTTCAGAAATTTTTCGACCACCCTAACGGTTATATACATACATACGTATGTATGTATATAACCATATGTATGTATATAACGAGACGAGTTGATCGACTCATGTCCGTCTGTCTGTAGTTACACGTTTTGTTTACAAATTTTTTCAATACATTTTTCGACCACCCTAATACTGATATATACGTAGTTATAAGTTTCGTTTTCAAATTTTTTTCATAAATTTTTCGACCACCCTAATACTGATATATACGTAGTTATAAGTTTTGTTTTCAAATTTTTTTCAGAAATTTTTCGACCACCCTAACGGTTATATACATACATACGTATGTATGTATATAACCATATGTATGTATATAACGAGACGAGTTGATCGACTCATGTCCGTCTGTCTGTAGTAACACGTTTTGTTTACAAATTTTTTCAATACATTTTTCGACCACCCTAATACTGATATATACGTAGTTATAAGTTTCGTTTTCAAATTTTTTTCAGAAATTTTTCGACCACCCTAATACTGATATATACGTAGTTATAAGTTTTGTTTTCAAATTTTTTTCAGAAATTTTTCGACCACCTAACGGTTATATACATACATACGTATGTATGTATATAACCATATGTATGTATATAACGAGACGAGTTGATCGACTCATGTCCGTCTGTCTGTAGTTACACGTTTTGTTTACAAATTTTTTCAATACATTTTTCGACCACCCTAATACTGATATATACGTAGTTATAAGTTTCGTTTTCAAATTTTTTTCATAAATTTTTCGACCACCCTAATACTGATATATACGTAGTTATAAGTTTTGTTTTCAAATTTTTTTCAGAAATTTTTCGACCACCCTAACGGTTATATACATACATACGTATGTATGTATATAACCATATGTATGTATATAACGAGACGAGTTGATCGACTCATGTCCGTCTGTCTGTAGTTACACGTTTTGTTTACAAATTTTTTCAATACATTTTTCAAACATTTTTCGACCACCCTAATACTGATATATACGTAGTTATAAGTTTCGTTTTCAAATTTTTTTCAGAAATTTTTCGACCACCCTTAATACTGATATATACGTAGTTATAAGTTTTGTTTTCAAATTTTTTTCAGAAATTTTTCGACCACCCTAACGGTTATATACATACATATGTATGTATGTATATAACCATATGTATGTATATAACGAGACGAGTTGATCGACTCATGTCCGTCTGTCTGTAGTAACACGTTTTGTTTACAAATTTTTTCAATACATTTTTCGACCACCCTAATACTGATATATACGTAGTTATAAGTTTCGTTTTCAAATTTTTTTCAGAAATTTTTCGACCACCCTAAATACTGATATATACGTTGTTATAAGTTTTGTTTTCAAATTTTTTTCAGAAATTTTTCGACCACCCTAACGGTTATATACATACATACGTATGTATGTATATAACCATATGTATGTATATAACGAGACGAGTTGATCGACTCATGTCCGTCTGTCTGTAGTTACACGTTTTGTTTACAAATTTTTTCAATACATTTTTCGACCACCCTAATACTGATATATACGTAGTTATAAGTTTCGTTTTCAAATTTTTTTCATAAATTTTTCGACCACCCTAATACTGATATATACGTAGTTATAAGTTTTGTTTTCAAATTTTTTTCAGAAATTTTTCGACCACCCTAACGGTTATATACATACATACGTATGTATGTATATAACCATATGTATGTATATAACGAGACGAGTTGATCGACTCATGTCCGTCTGTCTGTAGTTACACGTTTTGTTTACAAATTTTTTCAATACATTTTTCGACCACCCTAATACAAAACCACCCTAATACTGATATATACGTAGTTATAAGTTTCGTTTTCAAATTTTTTTCAGAAATTTTTCGACCACCCTAATACTGATATATACGTAGTTATAAGTTTTGTTTTCAAATTTTTTTCAGAAATTTTTCGACCACCCTAACGGTTATATACATACATACGTATGTATGTATATAACCATATGTATGTATATAACGAGACGAGTTGATCGACTCATGTCCGTCTGTCTGTAGTTACACGTTTTGTTTACAAATTTTTTCAATACATTTTTCGACCACCCTAATACTGATATATACGTAGTTATAAGTTTCGTTTTCAAATTTTTTTCAGAAAAATAAATTTAAATTTTTCGACCACCCTTAATACTGATATATACGTAGTTATAAGTTTTGTTTTCAAATTTTTTTCAGAAATTTTTCGACCACCCTAACGGTTATATACATACATACGTATGTATGTATATAACCATATGTATGTATATAACGAGACGAGTTGATCGACTCATGTCCGTCTGTCTGTAGTTACACGTTTTGTTTACAAATTTTTTCAATACATTTTTCGACCACCCTAATACTGATATATACGTAGTTATAAGTTTCGTTTTCAAATTTTTTTCAGAAATTTTTCGACCACCCTAATCTATATATATATTTTTCAAATTTTTCAGAAATTTTTCGACCACCCTAATACTGATATATACGTAGTTATAAGTTTTGTTTTCAAATTTTTTTCAGAAATTTTTCGACCACCCTAACGGTTATATACATACATACGTATGTATGTATATAACCATATGTATGTATATAACGAGACGAGTTGATCGACTCATGTCCGTCTGTCTGTAGTTACACGTTTTGTTTACAAATTTTTTCAATACATTTTTCGACCACCCTAATACTGATATATACGTAGTTATAAGTTTCGTTTTCAAATTTTTCGATTCAAATTTTTCAACCTTAATACTGATATATACGTAGTTATAATTTTGTTTTCAAATTTTTTTCAGAAATTTTTCGACCACCCTAACGGTTATATACATACATACGTATGTATGTATATAACCATATGTATGTATATAACGAGACGAGTTGATCGACTCATGTCCGTCTGTCTGTAGTTACACGTTTTGTTTACAAATTTTTTCAATACATTTTTCGACCACCCTAATACTGATATATACGTAGTTATAAGTTTCGTTTTCAAATTTTTTTCAGAAATTTTTCGACCACCCTAATACATATAATTAAATTTTTTCAGAAATTTTTCGACCACCTTAATACTGATATATACGTAGTTATAAGTTTCGTTTTCAAATTTTTTTCAGAAATTTTTCGACCACCCTAACGGTTATATACATACATACGTATGTATGTATATAACCATATGTATGTATATAACGAGACGAGTTGATCGACTCATGTCCGTCTGTCTGTAGTTACACGTTTTGTTTACAAATTTTTTCAATACATTTTTCGACCACCCTAATACTGATGATATACGTAGTTATAAGTTTCGTTTTCAAATTTTTTTCAAGAAATTTTTCGACCACCCTAATACTGATATATACGTAATTTTTTTCAAATTTTAAAATTTTCGACCACCTAATACTGATATATACGTAGTTATAAGTTTTGTTTTCAAATTTTTTTCAGAAATTTTTCGACCACCCTAACGGTTATATACATAACATACATATGTATGTATGTATATAACCATATGTATGTATATAACGAGACGAGTTGATCGACTCATGTCCGTCTGTCTGTAGTTACACGTTTTGTTTACAAATTTTTTCAATACAAAAGTTATAAGTTCAAATTTTTCAAAATTTTTCGACCACCCTAATACTGATATATACGTAGTTATAAGTTTTGTTTTCAAATTTTTTTCAGAAATTTTTCGACCACCCTAACGGTTATATACATACATACGTATGTATGTATATAACCATATGTATGTATATAACGAGACGAGTTGATCGACTCATGTCCGTCTGTCTGTAGTTACACGTTTTGTTTACAAATTTTTTCAATACATTTTTCGACCACCCTAATACTGATATATACGTAGTTATAAGTTTTGTTTTCAAATTTTTTTCAGAAATTTTTCGACCACCCTAACGGTTATATACATACATACGTATGTATGTATATAACCATATGTATGTATATAACGAGACGAGTTGATCGACTCATGTCCGTCTGTCTGTAGTTACACGTTTTGTTTACAAATTTTTTCAATACATTTTTCGACCACCCTAATACTGATATATACGTAGTTATAAGTTTTGTTTTCAAATTTTTTTCAGAAATTTTTCGACCACCCTAACGGTTATATACATACATACGTATGTATGTATATAACCATATGTATGTATATAACGAGACGAGTTGATCGACTCATGTCCGTCTGTCTGTAGTTACACGTTTTGTTTACAAATTTTTTCAATACATTTTTCGACCACCCTAATACTGATATATACGTAGTTATAAGTTTCGTTTTCAAATTTTTGAAATTTTTCGACCACCCTAATTCTATATATACAGTTATAATTTTTTTTCAGAAACCCACCCTAACGGTTATATACATACATACGTATGTATGTATATAACCATATGTATGTATATAACGAGACGAGTTGATCGACTCATGTCCGTCTGTCTGTAGTAACACATTTTGTTTACAAATTTTTTTCAATACATTTTTTCGACCACCCTAATACTGATATATACGTAGTTATAAGTTTTGTTTTCAAATTTTTTTTCAGAAATTTTTCGACCACCCTAACGGTTATATACATACATACGTATGTATGTATATAACCATATGTATGTATATAACGAGACGAGTTGATCGACTCATGTCCGTCTGTCTGTAGTTACACGTTTTGTTTACAAATTTTTTCAATACATTTTTCGACCACCCTAATACTGATATATACGTTAGTTATAAGTTTCGTTTTCAAATTTTTTTCAGAAATTTTTCGACCACCCTAACGGTTATATACATACATACGTATGTATGTATATAACCATATGTATGTATATAACGAGACGAGTTGATCGACTCATGTCCGTCTGTCTGTAGTTACACGTTTTGTTTACAAATTTTTTTCAATACATTTTTCGACCACCCTAATACTGATATATACGTAGTTATAAGTTTCGTTTTCAAATTTTTTTTCAGAAATTTTTCGACCACCCTAATACTGATATATACGTAGTTATAAGTTTTGTTTTCAAATTTTTTCAGAAATTTTTCGACCACCTAACGGTTATATACATACATACGTATGTATGTATATAACCATATGTATGTATATAACGAGACGAGTTGATCGACTCATGTCCGTCTGTCTGTAGTTACACGTTTTGTTTACAAATTTTTTCAATACATTTTTCGACCACCCTAATACTGATATATACGTAGTTATAAGTTTTGTTTTCAAATTTTTTTTACTGAAATCGTATGTATTTTTCGACCACCCTAACGGTTATATACATACATACGTATGTATGTATATAACCACTTATGTATGTATATAACGAGACGAGTTGATCGACTCATGTCCGTCTGTCTGTAGTTACACGTTTTGTTTACAAAATTTTTCAATACATTTTTCGACCACCCTAATACTGATATATACGTAGTTATAAGTTTTGTTTTCAAATTTTTTTCAGAAATTTTTCGACCACCCTAACGGTTATATACATACATACGTATGTATGTATATAACCATATGTATGTATATAACGAGACGAGTTGATCGACTCATGTCCGTCTGTCTGTAGTTACACGTTTTGTTTACAAATTTTTTCAATACATTTTTCGACCACCCTAATACTGATATATACGTAGTTATAAGTTTTGTTTTCAAATTTTTTTCAGAAATTTTTCGACCACCCTAACGGTTATATACATACATACGTATGTATGTATATAACCATATGTATGTATATAACGAGACGAGTTGATCGACTCATGTCCGTCTGTCTGTAGTTACACGTTTTGTTTACAAATTTTTTCAATAACTTTTTCGACCACCCTAATACTGATATATACGTAGTTATAAGTTTTGTTTTCAAATTTTTTCAGAAATTTTTCGACCACCCTAATACTGATATATACATACGTAGTTATAAGTTTTGTATATAACAAATATTTTTCAGAAATTTTTCGACCACCCTAACACTATGTTGTTGTAGTTACGTACATATTTTTTATACATTTTGACCACCCTAATACTGTATGTATATAGCGAGACGAGTTGATCGACTCATGTCCGTCTGTCTGTAGTTACACGTTTTGTTTACAAATTTTTTCAATACATTTTTCGACCACCCTAATACTGATATATACGAAGTTATATGAATTGTTAATCAGAAAAGTTTGTTTTCAAATTTTTATCTCGGTTAATACATACATACGTATGTATGTATATAACCATATGTATGTATATAACGAGTTGATCGAGTCGTGTCCGTCTGTCTGTAGTGACACGTTTTGTTTACAAAATATTTTCCATACATTTTTCGACCACCTTAATACTGATATATATATATATATTCTTAATTTCGTAAACCCCAAAAACCCTATCCTGACAAAATGATACACGTTTGTATGAGGGCAATACTTAAATACTTGGCACATTGATTTTAACATAAAAAGTACACAGGACGAAGAAATGTTTAAGTTTTAAAATTTCAGTCCTTTAAAACTTAGCGAATCGTTGTCCACTCTGACAGGACCAAAGATTTTACGAAGAATTTTTCTCTCGAATGTTCCCAACGCCGATTTGTCAGCCTCTGACATGACCCATGTTTCTGCGCCATACATCAGGACTGCGATAATCAGCGTCTTGTAGTTTGATTTTTCGTTGTTCTGGATTAAACTCTACTATTATTTGCTTACCGAGACCAAAGTGGCATTGGTTAGCCAGAGTAATTCTTCGTCTAATTTCTAGGCTGGTGCTATTGCTCTTGTTTTTTTGAGAGCCCAAGTAGACGAAGTTTTCTACAACGTCGAAGGTGAAATTCCCCGTAGTCACAGAATCCTTAGGTCGTGTTATTGATTTGCGAGAGGATACCAAGTACTTCGTCTTACTTTCGTTCACCGCCAGTCCCATCTTGCGGGAATTCTCTTAAATATCATTAAAAGCCCAGCTCACTGTACGAGGATTTTTGCCGATTATGTCGATATCATCGGCATACTCGAGCAGCATAGTTCCTTCATAGAAAATATTGCGCGTCAAATCGACGTGTGGGCATTAGAGTAGTATATACTCCAACAAGAGATTGAAAAAATCGCACGACAACACATTGCCCTGCCTGAAGCATCTTTTGGTCTCAAAGGGGTCGGAGCGATTTTTACCGGCCCTGAAAACGATTTAAGATTTAAGATATTTGCAGAGATACGAAATTCAGTCAGCGCTAGTTTGCGCAGATTGCGGGGTCTCCTTTCTTAAGGATTGGACAGAGCTCACTTACGTTCCAATCGCATATTGCATAAGAGTTGATGCATGCATCGAATCAACTCTGCCGCCGGTCTTTAATAACTCTGCGGGAAGTTCGTCTGCGCCTGCCGCTTTGTTATTTTCAAGCCTTTGTATAGCTTTTAACCTCGTCTAATATAGTCTGGTGGCTCCACAGGAATGCCATCATCGGTCGCGGGAACCAGATATTCATCTTCTCCGCTGGCGGATTTGTTTCCGTATTTGTTCCCGTCTTCGCCCCATACTTAGGCTACTTATGACCATGTTGCGGCCCGCGGAAAAGTCGATTAGCCTTTCTAAATTGTTATTGGTGTTGTTATGTAGGCTGAATTGTCCGATGGTTGGGTGAAAGATTTCTTCTCTCCCAACTTGGGCGTTGAAATCACCGATGGTAAAATGAATATTTTTTAGAACCGAGAAGTTATCATGTGCTTTACTGCATGTTTTTTTTATTATATTTTTAAAGAATAAATTATTTGTTGTACATGGTAAATACTGTTTTATATTATAAGAAACACATTAAAAAAAAAGGAAGCTTACTTTCATACATAGAATGTTAGGAATACTGGAAACATTCGGCGTAGTCGGATTGGAATGTTCCAAAGGTTTTAAGCCAATATTTTTAGTACTGAACACTTACGTAGGCTTTTGACTATCTATCTCCCAAATACTGGACATAATATTTCCAAAGTAAACGTAAACTTTCAGTTTGTTTAGCTCACACAAGCACACAAGAAATGACCCATCAGCTGTAGTAACGACTGATTTATTTCCTATACTACTTTTCTTTCAGGACTTCAATTTACACGGGACAGTCGTAACCAAAACTATATCTTCATTGCATCAGCTGTTACCAGCCATTGATCAGACCGCATGGGTCAGACACTGTTCTATCCATATCAACCAATCAATCAGTGAGCAACACAATCATAGACCGACTCATACGTGTCATCCGCAGATTTTCAGTGGGTCGACTCTGCAATTGCAGTGGAATAATCGGCTAGAAAAAGTCCAATTGAATCTATACTGCTGTTATATTTGCTTTTTGCATTTCTCGGAGTGACCCTGCCAGAGCCACCCACTGTTCTTGGCAGAGCCAGCCCAATGGTGTTCAGCGATTATCCCTTGCTGATGCTATACTAAACGCAACAGATTTTGTAGGATATTGTAATATAAAATGGAATAGAACATAACATTGAGGTTGGCTAGCACGCGGGAGAAGAGTCAGTAAACTAGTCATGGGTTACACTAAAGTACTGCATTCAGATTTATCAAAGAATTTTTGAGGGTTTTGAGTTAACTGACCTAGCCAGTGGTTGTAGGACCCGAAATAGGCAGTACGGTATAGTGCTATGTCTGATCAGAGACAGAGTCTGGTACCATGAGCAGCCAGAAGGCTCTGGCTCGATTG
Organism: Leucophenga varia; assembly: GCA_018903435.1. Classification (NCBI taxonomy): domain Eukaryota; kingdom Metazoa; phylum Arthropoda; class Insecta; order Diptera; family Drosophilidae; genus Leucophenga; species Leucophenga varia. The sequence goes on along the minus strand of JAEIFJ010003016.1, from coordinate 256,264 downwards.
GATACGGACATTTTGGAAGTATTGAGGTGGTTGTGATTTAAGCCCAAGTCGGGAGTAGGCATCAAACAGACAAGAGAGGTTTAGATAGTTCTCCCTCAATAATGAAAATGAAACTTTACAATTCTTAAAACTTAAACGTCAAAGCTAAAGAGGAAGTGTGTTTATATCATTGCTTGACAGTCAAGGCACCGGTTCTCGAAATCCAGACGTGATAGAAAAATTCCACTTACAGATCCAACAGCAAGATCCCGTCGACTAATGTTATGAGAAGGATTGTGTATCCAAGCGACGTGTTTTTGTTTTTTCACTGAGGGCAAGTTCGTTTCGTCAGTTGCTGGGATACTGGGATCTTCTTGAAACTAAGGTCGTCAGGAACTAAGGATGTTAGTAAATGTCCACAATAGAGCTGTTATTTCGGGGCATGTATGTATTTTCTCATTTCTATTATTTTGTGTCTGAGGTTGTTTCAATTACATACTTATCTTTTAAGATATAGTTAATCGCCATCTGAAAGAGTTGTGTACGAGATGAGCGACGGTCATATGGGGAAAGTTGTAGTATAGGATCTAATATATCTGGTTGTATAATATCTTCACTTTATCCAGCAAGTAAGTTGCGTCTTTAAGGGATAAGCTTTCCATTTATAATATTATTGATATGTCAACGTGGGACACTGTGTTAAATACATATTGAAGGATTTTTTGAATTCGGAGGAGTAGCAGAAACATAGTATTTTTATGCTTGTGCTAAACATTTTAAGAGAAATGAATGTCCATCTATATATATAAAAATGAATAGCTGAGCATTAACAACGCTAAAACTCGAGAATGACTTGACCGATTTGAACTTTTTTGTTTTGTTTTGTTGCTCTCATCATATGTGTGGTCAGAAAGGGAAAAAATTGGAAAATTTTGACACAGGGCCTAATGGGGGCCTTGAAACCGGAAAAGCCATATCTTTGGAGTGAATAGACGGAGAGACTTGAAACAAGGCTCATTTGAAAGATGGTTTAAAAACATTTAAGGTGTTCAAGGGATTTCTGGAATTCGGACCTGGGACCCATATGTGGACCCAATATAGATTTTTTGACCAATTTTTTTTATTTTTATTAAGGTGAGCACTTAGACGGGATTTTAGAAAATTTTGACCCGGAGCCTAATGAGAGCCTTGAAAAAAAAGTCATATATGTGGATTGAATAGACGTAGAGACTTGAAACTTGAAATCCGCAGAATTTAGATCTACGTGGGACACGGTCTCATGTCATGCCATGCGTAACATGAAAGCGTCAAATGCTGCTAGTCTTGTATTGCGCTGTGAAATAAGACGTGTAAATTTTATATTGTTGAGTACAAAGCTCAATCCAATTTGCATATAGGGGAATGCGGAAGACAATCGTCCCATAGAAGCTTTTTTTCAACGGTTTCTGTAATCATGCCAATAAAATCGCAACGACTGAGAGAACAGTTGAACAATGAAAAACAGTAAGTCATTGGATGAATGTCCCTTTGATCTAATGTTAATGACATAAGATGATGTGGTTTTTCTGCATTCTCCTTTCTAAGCCATTGAGACACAAAAGAGCCAGATTATTTGAATCAACCAGGATACAAAAGTTTAATTTTGTTGGAAGATGAACCGAGTATGTTGCTTACAGTCAATTTTTTACTGTGATGCAATAAAAAAAATATCCTCTAAAACAATACATTCCATTGTCAGCCAGACGAATATAATCGACACAGAGTGGTTCGATGTTTTCGGAGATTTTCCAATCAGCAGCATTTAGTGCGAAGTAAGGTTGATAATCCGTAATATTTTGAGTGACAACTGCTGATACTCAACTGCTGAGTCTTTTGATCGAAATACTAAATCCGTTAATTTTGTAGCATTCAAATTTGCCAACGCTATACCAGCGTTTGGTATGTAATGCTGCTGATCTCAAAGAATTTCCAAGGAAACCTATTTATTTATTTTATTCAAATGTTGAAAAATATTTTAACTCTTTTCGATTGCAAAAGACACAATTAAAGTGGAAAACAGAAAGAAAAAGATACCAAAAATGGGCAGCAATGAAACAATGCGGGAGTCATTTCGATATTATAATCAATAACCAATCAAAACTAAATAGGAAACAGTTTAAAAGAAAAAAATTAACAAAAATCAAACTTAGAATGGGATGTGAAAAAATACTTCGCCTATGTAGCGTGTAAACTATATGTAAATTATAACAAATTTAATAATTGATAAATTTTTAAATCGAATAATGTACCCAAAGGGTAAAAGGGTATATACAAATATTCTTCATCAGCATTGGATGGGGGAGTCGAAGTAGCTATGTTTGTCTGTCCGTCCGTCTGTCTGTCCGTCTGTCTGTCCGTCCATCTGTCATGCTATCTGCCGTATGAGAGAGATTATCTCGGAAACTATAAAAGATAGGGTCACCATATTTTAAACTTAGACTCTCCTATGCCGTCAAGTGTGCACTTACAAACGGTTTTTCTCTATCCCCATTTTAAGGGGTAGCCCCATAAAAATCTACCTTAAAATTTTTGGTTTTTGCATTAAAACAACATTGTTTCTTATTCTAGGAAAACTAAGTTTAGTATAAATTGTGTCTATGATAGTCCTAATAAAATATCTCAATATGGGTAGGATGAAACCAAATTTTAGGTATGGCCCCCATACAAATATACCCCATTTTTTAAGTTTTTGTATGAAATTCCAATACAATGAGGTATGGTAGTAATATACGACTTAACTTGAGGTACATAAAGATTGTGTACAGGGTATCTTGCAGTCGAGCATACTCGACTTCAGCGTTTTTTCTTGTTTGTTATGGATTTGTAGGTATTTTTCAATAAATGTTTACAGTTTTAAGAGATGCATCGTTATTGACAATTTTTTGAAAAACTCACAATTGGCGCGATCTAAGGAAGGAACCTCTCTGTTTTTCAAATGGTGTGTGGTGGGGTTCAGTAATGAACCCAGAAAAACGCCCGAATAGACATGATCAAACAAAAACATTTTTAGAGCAGAGCTCACTGGACCTAAATCCGATTGAAAATATGTGGGGCATACTTTCACGGAGTGTCTATTAAGACAACGCAGCATACGACAACATGAGTAATCTTAATTTCGGTTCTAGCTCCTGCCGAAATTAGTAATAAATTTGGCAGATTCCATACAAAAAAACATTTTTGACGTTGTCAGTTGCCAAGGATCAACTATAGATTACTAAATTAAATAATTTTTATCAGGGGTGTCAGCGAAATCTCTAGCAACTCAATTAAAACCAAACGAGATTTTAAGGTTTGATATAGTTTTAAAAAATATTTTATTTACTATATATAAGTTATATTGGCAGAAACGATATTCTGAATTAACTGCGCCATAACTGCACATGCATAAAACATGTATACGTGCTAGTGGTGGGAAACTGAGAACAAATTCAACAATCGATAGTCGATAACAGATTTTTGATGATATCGGTAAACTAAAACAAGTCAAATATTCAGCTGTGATAACAACCCCTCACAGGCATTGGCAAAACTGACTTCGAACAATGAAATCTTTCGAAGTTCTGTGACGCCGAAATTTTATTTTATAGATTTACAAACCAACCGAAGACTAATTTAAAAAAGATTCCTCTGACACCCCTAATAATTTTAATTTTTTTTTTTTTTAGCGAATAAATTTATTTGCAATCTATCTTTAAAAGACAATCAGCAAGTTTTGTGAGTAAAGAACAGTTGACATTGCGTTGGCGAAGCTATTATGGATAAGGAATAAAGGGATGGGGATGGGAAAGGAAAATAAACAAAAAGTAAAAATAAACATGAGTTATTGTCTCCCATGAGGGAGATCGAGCAGGTGAAGCCTTTTGAGCCTTCTTATACAGGAGCTGTTGTCGAGTAGGTTGATGGCGAGTGTGTTGGTATGTATGTCGAGCCGATTTATATAAGAGGTGCTTAATCTTGTTATTTCTTGGTATACCCAAAGTACCCCGAGTTCCTTGTGTATCTCTTTGTTGGTGCGGAACATGTGAGCGTTTGACATAATCCTCAGCGCCTTGTTTTGAAAAATTTGAATAATAGAACAGTTACTCCTGCTGGCAGTGCCCCAAATTGGGACACCGTAGGATAATTTTAATATGGATGAAATTTGCACTTGTTATTTTGTTAAAAAAAAGAAAAACATTTTAGATTTTCTAATAATTTTTTTTTAATTTTAGATTTTCTATTTTGTTATGAAATATGTTCATGTGGTTTTAATTTTAGTACCTAGTTTATCTCATATAATATTATGGGGCTAATGCTCCGTCAGATGTCACCGTCAAATATTGGTTTCGAGAGTTTCGTGGTGGCCTTAACTCCACTACCGATGTAGACCGCAACGGCAGGCCCTCCGATGCTGTTGCAGATGATAATGTCAAAAAAATACATGAACCGGTGTTGGCTGACCGGAAAGTGAAGGTGCGCAAGCTGACAGATACCACAAAGATTTGTACTGAGATTATGCATATTAAAAAGTTATCCTGCCGGTGGGTGCCGCTCATGATTATTTCGGATTAAAAGCACAAACGCAATACCGCTGGGATTTTTCTGAACTGTCTTTAATCCTTTGGATTAAAATGTGCTGCTTTGTCCGCCTTTGGAATTAAAGTGACTTTGACTTCCTTCCATTTATTTGGTATAAAATTGTGTTTGACCGTCAGGCTCCCATTTTTGAACTGAGTGATTTACTTTTCAAATAAATTCTTTATTATTATTATTATTGCTAAAGTAGGCACTTATGCTGGTCTATTGTAAGCCCTTACTGGCTAGATTACTGCTTCTAACTTATTTCATAGGTTCGGTTTACCTTATTAGCTCTGTAGAGAGTGTGTATACTCCTAACAATCTGGCAGTAGCTTCACATTCTGCATGAATATGTATGGGTGTTTCTTGCTACACCCATTACATGTAGGTGTTTCCTAAGTCAGTGACCTGTTAGGAGCCCTATAATGTTATTTGGTTCTGTTCAGCTAAACCAATGCTTTGGTAACCTTAGAGTTGAATCCCTCTATTAATAGTTGAGCTTGTCGCATGCCCTGCCTTAAAAAACAGTGCTCATCCCTGGATCGTTTTCTATCACTACGTGTGTGGCTCCCAATAAGACAATAACGTTCTGGGCCTATCAGGAGAGTTGAGGCCACCTTTCTGGCTAGTGCGTCTGCTTGTTCGTTACCTGGCACCTGGCACCAACAACAGTTGTACCCTGTTATTTTGTCCTAGTACATTCAAATAAATTCTTACAATCTTATAATTCTCAAATAGTTTAAGCATATTCCTTTAGTAATATTTGTGTGATCGTGTGTAAAAAGGCCACAATTGCTTCGTGTGGTACATCCACAATGTTAATAAAGTTAATTTTCATGTCCTTTGTTGACGTCTGACATCCGATTACGCAGAAACTATATTGTTATGCTTTACCTGTTTGAGAATTATAAGTTTTAAGAATTTATATGAAAAGTAAATGACAAGATTTTAGTGATTACGAGAATGATATTTGATTGCTAATTAAAGGTAAAGCATATTGTGCATATAGGAATATATTTTGTATAAGCCTTTCTACGGATCTTTTATATTTTTAAATACACTTTCTTTTTTTTTTGTGTTGTGCATTCCACTGAAGGAACTTTTAACACATGGATGGCAGTTAAACAGAGACATGAATATTTATATGTATAAATTATTAGAAACTCTAGTTTTATTTCATTCTGTATCCGTGTGGGAAGGTCATTTGAATGGCTCCTCTTGAGCCGTCTTCTGTTAATATTAGTAGCGAGAGCCGAAGCTTGCGGATTGATGTGGTCTCAAAAGCGTTCATTGAGCCCCAACCACTAATAATTCGAACAGCATGTTTTTTTTGAGTGCGCAATGTTCAACACAATATATTGTCAATACTACTAAAGATAACGCATGCCAATTTATTTTTATTCTTAAAGAGAATTTTATTCTCTTTACGATGAAAAAAAGTTTGGTTCTATTTCCAACAACAACAACAATATGAGTAATCTATTGAAACGGTAAACTTAAGAGATAAGAAAAAAATTACCACTATTAATTCGAACGCTGCGTAAGCTTATCTTTATCTCAAAAGAAGAGCAAGACAAGAGTAACCAATGTAAAAGAATCACTATCTAGTTATAATCTGACAATAATAATACAATACAGCATGCAAAAAAATGCAAAATTGCTGCAGATCAGTATAAGTTTAGCAACGATGGTACGCGGTAAGCCAATTTGCAACGAAATCAGAGTACTGATTAGAGATTATTTTAAATCTGGGAAGACAGTCACGGAGATCAGCAAGCAATTAAATTTGTCTAAGTCGTCTGTGCATGGGGTGATAAAAGTTTTCAAAACAACTGGAAATATAGAAAATAACATTAAAAAAAAGAGGCCGAACTTCAGCAATAACCCCCCGCGACAAAAGAGAACTGGCCAAAATTGTTAAGGCAGATCGTCGCCAATCTTTAAGAAATTTGGCTTCTGAGTGGTCACAGAAAATTGGCAAAACTGTCAAGCGAGAATGGACGCGGCTGCAGTTAAAAAATATTGGATATGGTTTTTATAAAGTATGTTTTGTTATAACCAGTGCATCGTACCCAATAACTTATTTTATTCATAGGCCAAGGAAAAACCCTTGCTTACGCTTCGTCAAAAAAAGAAGCGTTTGCAATGGGCTCGGGAAGGATAACTTGGACTCAAAGGCAATGGGATACCATCATATTTAGCGATGAAGCTAAATTTGATGTTTGTGTCGGCGATACGAGGAAACGAGTCATCCGTAAGAAGGCAGAAACATACCATAAAGACTGCATTAAAAGAACAGTAAAGTTTCCTGCAAGCATTATGGTATGGGGATGCATGTCTGCCAAAGGATTAGGAAAACTGCATTTCATTGAAGGGACGGTTAATTCTGAAAAATATATTAATATTTTAGAGGACAGCTTGCTGCCATCAATACCAAAACTGGCAGATTGCGGTGAATTCACTTTTCAGCAGGACGGAGCATCATCGCACACAGCCAAACGAACCAAAAATTGGCTGGAATACAATCAAATGGAGGTTTTAGATTGGCCATCAAATAGTCCAGATCTAAGCCCGATTGAAAATATTTGGTGGCTAATGAAAAATAAGCTTCGAAATGAACCACAAAGAAACATTTCCGACCTAAAAATGAAGTTGCAGGAGTTTTGGGACTCAATTTCTCAAGAACACTGCAAAAATTTATTAAAATCAATGCCAAAACGGGTTAAATGCGTAATACAGGCCAAAGGCGACGTTACACAATTCTAATGTTAATTAAATTATTGTTTTAAGTATGATAGTAAATCATATTACGCAGCGTTCGAATTAATAGTGGTAATTTTTTTCTTATCTCTTAAGTTTACCGTTTCAATAGATTACTCATATTGTTGTTGTTGTTGGAAATAGAACCAAACTTTTTTTTCATCGTAAAGAGAATAAAATTCTCTTTAAGAAAAAATAAATTGGCCTGCGTTATCTTTAGTAGTATTGACAATATATTGTGTTGAACATTGCGCACTCCAAAAAAAAAAAACATGTTTTTTTAATTTTTGGTTTTGGGGGTTTTTTTTTTTTGGGTTTTGTGGTTTTTTTTTTTAAGGGCGGGGGTAACGGAGGGGTTTTTTTTTGATTTTTTTTTTTTGGGCCCCCCCCTTCCAATTATTGGTCCCCCTTTTTTTGGGGTCCTCCCCAAAACCTTCCTCCTCCCACCGCGGGGGGGTTCTTCCCCGTTGGCCCCTCTGATTTCGTCCTCGTTTTTATCGTGTACCGTTCTCGCTGGAGCTTTTTCATCCATTCGAAGCACGTGTCCAGCCCAGTTCAATCGTTTACCTGATGCGCCTGACTATATCAATGGCGCTATATGTTATAGCTGGTAAAGCTCGTGATTCATGCGAATACGGTACTCGTTGTCCACTCTGACAGTACCAAAAGATTTTACGAAGAATTTTTTCTCAAATGTTCCCAACGCCGATTTGTCAGCCTCTGACATGACCCATGTTTCTGCGCCATACATACATACATACTGGGATAATTAGCGTCTTGTAGAGTTTGATTTTCGTTTTTTTGAATAAAACTCTACTCCTTATTTGCTTACCGAGACCAAAGTACCATCGGTTAGCCAGAGTAATTCTTCGTCTAATTTCTAGGCTGGTGTTATTGATCATGTTTTTTAAGAGCCCAAGTAGACGAAGTTTTCTTCAACGTCGAAGGTGAAATTCCCCATAGTCACAGAATCCTTAGGTCGTGTTATTGATTTGCGAGAGGATACCAAGTACTTCGTCTTACTTTCGTTCACCGCCAGTCCCATCTTGCGGGAATTCTCTTCAATATCGTTGAAAGCCCAGCTCACTGTACATGGATTTTTGCCGATTATGTCGATATCATCGGCATACGCGAGCAGCAGTGAAACTGGGAAGTGGTTTATGTTAGACTTTATAAGTATTGCAGCTCCATCGGTACTTCTATCATCTGCATGATTGACACTATTAATTTCAAATCCTTACCATTCTATAGTTCGATCTGGTTGTAATGTGAGTTTCAGAGAGATCTTTAAATGCAAGTTCCATTTCCCAAACGTAAGAAAACAAAAACTATTATTTTTAAGCAATTATTAAAATGTTTTATTATTGTATTTTGTTTTTAAATTTATCATTTTAATTTTATATATTGTATTTTTTTGCTGTGTGAATGAGTTCTTATAGTTCATTCATAATTTAATGTTTTTGTTTTTTAATCTTTTTTCATTGATTGAATGTCTTTGATTGAAATCTTGTAGATCTTTAAATATCTTTGTATGTACAGAATTATATATTTCATTTGGTTTAAGTTTAATATTTATATTTTTAAAGCATTTATTTAAATCGAAAAAGCTAATTGGAATTAAAATCTTCTTATTGATTTTTAAGATCGATTTTTAGCCTATGTTATACATAATAAGTATTTTGTTTATTAACATTTGTTGTGATTTTATTTTTCAGAGAATTTTTTTTTTTAATCGTTTTAAAATATTATTTTTTCAATATATTCTTAGCTATAAGTTTCTCTTCGTTTTATTAATTAATAATTTTTGTTAGGTCAAATGGACAGTTTGCTTTGTTTCAATTTTGTCAGTTTTTTTAGAATTAAACGCATATTTTCCTAAGAGATTGTATTTTTGGTTTATTTTATTTTTATTTTTTTTTAATTATTTATTTTATTTTTTTGTTTGTTTGTTTGTTTTTGATCAAATATTATCGTGAATAGTTGCAACATATTTTGCTTTTTATCATCATCATTATCTTGTACGATTTAATTGATTTGGTCGATTGAATGAGGCTAGCAAAATTATCTTAATGTGTGTTCAGACGTGCAAATGTTTTGAATGAAATTTTTACATCATTTTGCATTGGAAATAGTTTTAAATTCCAATGAGTTTTAACAAAAATTTTACATAAAATTAAAAGAATACAAATTGTGAGCGTTCTTTCAAAATATTTGCCTGTCTGAACACATCTCAAGTGTTTGCTTATTTGTTTGTTTTCAAAATTCGAATAGCACAGTTTATACTAAAAGATATTTTTTATAAAAAAAAAAAAAATAAAATAAAATAAAAAGAAAAAATAAAATAAAAAAAAATTTATATATATTAAATAAACTGTGCTTTTATTAAATTAAACTATTTAATATATTTTATTTATTTATTTAGTATTTGTATTTATTTTATTTATGTACTGATTTACATTATTAAAGCGAACATTTTATATTTAAATATTTATTTTTATTTCACAGCCGTCTTCATTTTTTTCTTTTATAATTTTTTTGTATTATTTTATAATTATTTGTTTGTTAAGATTATTAAATGAGACGTTTTAGATTCAAAAAAGAAAAAAAAAAAATGATATTCTAGAACATAAGCTTTAGTGGTCCTACTGTTATTTACTTCATTCTAACTAAAATATTTTTATCTTTAATCTAGCTAAAAACATATTCATTCGGAGCACCCTTTTTTGTGTTTTAGAATATTTGCACAATTTCAAATATAAATAAACGACAAACGATATCAAAGTGAGAATATATTTAAATTCGAAATATGTTTCATATGTATACAAAGAAGCTTCTCACACTAAGCTGCATGCGGTCACAGGTTTGTTGAAAATGCCGATAAAAAACAAGGAAAAACGTTAACTTCGGTGGAACCGAAGCTGAAATATCCGTTTTAATAGTTTATTTGTTCACCAGGTGTTCAAATTAAATTTCACGTTGAATTTAGTCAAATTTGTATGGAGGCTTTATGATATATTAGCCCGTTCCTAACCATGTCGATAGTGTTCACTTAGGCGGACATTGGAATTGATATTACCAAAATTTTAATTGGATTCATTCAGAAAAACTAAAGGTTTTTCTACAAAAACTCGTAAAGGGCCGTAAGTTTGTAAGAGGGCTATGCCTAAAAATGGGCGTTGTACCTTAGATTTGACATTGGATGACATAAGAAGTGATTTTATCAAATTCAGAGTGAATATATTCATAAATAATACCAACTTTAATAGAAAATTTTGAAAATGGGCGGTAGATTTCTATGGGTGCTATATCTAAAAATGGGCGTGGTACCTTGGACTTGATTTTGGATGACATAGGAAGTGTTTTTACCCAATTTAGAGTGAATATATTCATAAATAATATCTATTTTCATACAAAAACTTGAATATGGGCGGTAGGTTTGTATGGGGGGCTATACCTAAAAATGGGCGTGGCACCTTGATTCTGACATACAAACTGCCAAGCAGCAAGAAAAGCTTAAGTTTAAAATTTCATGCAAATATCTTAAAAACATTCTGAGTAAAATGCATCGCAACAGTATATATATTCTTGATCATCGAGCTGATCAAGAATATATATATTTTGTGGGGTCTCTGATGCCTCCTTTAATGCGTTGCAAACTTTCGGTCAAACTGAAAGGTGCCTCGCTCATTTTTTGATATTGCCCCGATACAAACTTAGCCCCCATTTTTGAGTTTTTATGTGAACATAGTTCTTATTTCTGGATATATTCATTCCAAACTGGGTAAAATTACTTCTACTGTTATAAGAGTATTTCGCATATTCTAAGTATGCAGTTTTGTTTCGACCTGACCTACAAATCCTTAAATAAGACTTTCCAGCTATTTCGGGAAATAAAATTGAAAACCCAAAATTTGAAATTTGCAAATTATCTCGGAAATACAATCACGGTGGGCTTGGAACAACTTTAACCCAAAGGTTCTCGCCCATCTCCGTTTTCTTCAAATTTTGATTCTACATTATAATTCAAGTAATTTAAGCCTAAAAAGAAAAAAATCGGTAGAGGGAATTTGAAAAAACTCGATTTTTCCATATTTTTTCTATTTTTTCATATATTTTCCAATTCTAAATATTTTATAATGAGTATTTCGACTTTTAGTCGAGTTTAATTTCACTCTGAATTTGTCTAGTATCCAATTCAGATGTGTTAAATAAAAATATCGATGATTGTCAGTAATATTGTCGAACATTCTTACGGCTTTTGTAAAAATGTCGAAAGCAAAAAGTCATGAAGAAAATCGATACTGCGTTTGCTTATTGTGCTTTGGAAAAACATCGACAATGATAACTATTAAAGGTGCTTTAAGTGATTTAGTAAAAAAATATTACAATTATGATGAAAATGATGAAAATTTACCGCTAGTCCTATGTTCTTCTTGCAAACGAGATCTATATCGCATTAAAGGTGATGAAACTAAGAAAGTAAATCTGCCAAACTTTAAGGAACTGCAGAAAATTAAAAAGAGGACGAGATCAAATGTAAATGATATATGCGATTGTACCATCTGTGGGTATAATGTCCACAGTAGTTATTACCCATGTACTTGGTGCTACGCTTCAAAAAATGAAATGCATATTTGCGGAAACTATCGTACGATTAAGAATATTAAAGAAAACTATGAGAAATGGAGCGCAGCAGGAGCTGCAAAGCTGACGCAAAAAATTTAAAAATTGCATCCATCCTCCTATTTTTTCAACTGAAGAAGAAAACGATCGGTCTTTCCTGGAAATAATAACTCCACCAGAACTGCATCTAATGATTGGAGTAGCTAATACTTTATACAAGCATCTCTTAACAAATTTTGAAACACATGCGCTGATGTGGGCAGAAGCATGCTGCGTTGTACGAGATGTTCGTCATGGAAGTTCTAGTTTTAATAGAAATGCGTGCAAAACTTTACTGGAAAAGATTGATATACTTCGTTCTAGATCATCATTCCCAGGTACTCTTGCTTACGTAGAAACCTTTACCAAGTTTAAGATGGTTGTGAAAGCATGTTTCAGCAATGATTTAGATCCAAATTACAAAGATTTTATTGAAGATTTCAAAACGAGCTATTTACAATTGGACATCCCTGTAACGCCTAAAGTCAACGCAGTCTTCTTTCATGTACCGGATTTCTGTCAGTTAGTGCAAAAGGACTTGGATTTTATAGTGAACAAGCCATGGAGACAGTTCACTCTGATTTTAAAAACACTTGGCTTAAATATACCGTATCGAATAAAATTTAGAAAAACCGAGTTTATTTTAAAATCCCTCTACCGATTTTTTTCTTTTTAGACTTAAATTACTTGAATTATAATGTAGAATCAAAATTTGAAGAAAACGGAGATGGGCGAGAACCTTTGGGTTAAAGTTGTTCCAAGCCCACCGTGCAATACGTTAGGATTTAAATTATTGCTTGTTTTGGAATCTTAAAATGTATACGAATCAAGAACTACGCTTGGTTTTTGTTGACATATCTATCAAACCTATGTGTATGACTGCTTGAATCTCAGTGTGTAATGTAGAAGCAAAAAGTTCACGAAAGAGTTCTGTTCACAGTTTGATATGTTTTGCTCTTAATACAAACTAAAAGATTGAGTAAATGTTTTTGTGCAAATGGTTTGTTTCCAATATAATAAATTATGTTTTAACTTTGCTAAAATTTCTTATTACATTCTTTACTCTTCATACCTACTACCATCTGAGTATATTTATTTGTTTTATTTTTTTGACTATTTGAACATTGAGATACTTTAGAGTAAGCAACGAAGAGTAATATAATATTTATTAATTAACACTAGTTCAATATACACAAATAATTACAACAATACAATAGGGGAGACCGGTGCTATCCTGACACCAGCTCTTTCTTTAATTTGATTTTGAGACACCTGAAAAAACTAAAGATGCTTTAATATCCACCGCACGTATTTTTAAATAGTTAATTTGTTATCGTCAGTGGCTTAAATAAAACTTCCAGATGAAATGGGGTCAATGGTCCGATACAACTTAAGTTCAGACACAATATTGGTTTCAAACATACAGATTTTCGAAATAATTCGAAAATAATCGAAAAGTTTGTGTGGTGTCTATGCCTAAAAGTGGGTGTGGCACCTTAAGTTTGATATTGGATGATACAAAAAGTGTTTTTCACCAATTTGGAGTCAATATATTACTAAATAATAAGTTTGTATGGGGGCTTTTTCATATTCAAACTTGACCTGGTCGTTGCCGAGAAAAGATATAGTTTCAAATTTCAGCCCAATATCTCCAATAGTCTCCGAGTATATCGCGTTGAGTTAAACAGACGGACAGACGAACAAACAGACAGATGGACATGGCTACATATGGTTGGACAATACCAATGGGGTTCTAGACCGAAGAAGTTGAGCATCGGCTCCATATTTACACTACGCCAGTTTATGACGAAAACCAACAAAAAAAACCAATTGACACACACCAACTATTTGTCGACTTCAAGACCGCTTTTGACACGCCAATCAGATCAAAATTATACAAAGCGTTGACTGAATTTCGTATCTCTGCAAAAATTGTTCGCCTCTGTATGATGATGCTAAATAACACTTAAATCGTTTTCAAAGTCGGTAACAATCTCTCCGACCGCTTTGAGACCAAAAGATGCTTCAGGCAGGGCAATGTGTTGTCGTACGATTTCTTCAATCTCTTGTTGGAGTATATACTACTCCAATGCCCACATGTCGATTTGACGCGCAATATTTTCTATGAAGGAACTATGCTGCTCGAGTATGCCGATGACATCGACATAATCGGTAATAGTTCACTTACAGTTAGCAGGGGAGAAGACAAACTCCCGATCAATGGGATTAACGGTGAACGAGAGTAAGACGAAGTACTAGGTATCAAGACGCATTGAAGACTCTGTGAGTATGGAGAATTTCTAAGTCGTAGAAAATTTCGTCTACTTGGACGAAGAATTACTCTGGCTAACCGATGCTACTTTGGTCTCGTTAAGCAAATGCGAAATAGAGTTTTATCCAGAAAAATAAAAAATCAAGCTCGACAAGGCGTTGATTATCGCCTTTCTGATGTATGGCGCAGAAATATGGGTTATGTCGGAGGCGAACAAATTACCGTTGGGAACGTTTGAGAGAAAATTTCTTCATAAAATCTTTGGACCTGTCAGAGTGGACAACGAGTACCGTATTCGCATGAATGACGAGCTACACCAATTATATAGCGCCATTGATATAGTCATTCATATTAAATATAAAAGATTGCACCGAGTTGGTCACGTGTTTCGAGTGGTCAAATGTACGAACGAAATGTGAAAGAAATCAGAGGGGCACGTCAGCGAGGACGAACGCCGCTGCGTTCCGCAGGATTGGAATCTGAAATTTGTTTTAAATAGCATTAGACCATCCCAGCTGCTTGAATACCATAAAAGATGCGAAGGTTAATAACAAGTGATTGTCAAAGATATGTATATAGTTTGCCGCATTTGCCCTTAAAGTAAAGCTGGGGCGATATAGCCATATCCATGTGTCCGTCCGTCTGCCATATGTAACCTATTGACTCGGAGACTAGTTTTTCTTAAAATAGTTGAACAATTTCATAATATCTAACCTTGAATGACAATAAGCTAAAGACGACTATGTGTATATGCCTTTTCTTTTATAATTAATTGAATAAATTTCTCTGTTCCTGGTGATACTTCGTTGTTTACTTTAGGCTTTGCAAAGCATTATTATAACATTATCATCTTTTCTCAATCTCATAAGTGTGTAGAGTATTTAAACTTTGGTTGTCCCAAAGATTACCTTGTTTATTAACTTATTTGTTGTTCATGTTTTGTTTGTTATATGATTATTTTTAAAGCTTATTTGTTTAGTTCTATTCAATTTCTATTTTTTCAATTTTTTTTCGGCTTTCGAAATGCTTTACTTATTTGAATTTTGATATTTAGTTTAAAAGAATTTTTGCATAGTTAATTTTAATTAATTTAAACATCTATACATACATTTGTATCTAACAGTCTTGTTCTAAAATCCACTTTCACAGAAATAAATCGAAAGTGAAATTAATAATCATTATCATTCCAGATAAACTAATTGCAACAATTTTAGTATTTATAAAATTTGTTTATCCAAAATATTGATTTAATGTTTTCTAATTTCGAAACAAATTTTTGAAAGTGAAATTAAGAACAAATCTGCATGTTTAGTATAGTTTGTATGTATCTAATTATTTTATTTTTGTGTATTTTATGAATATATTCATTTTTAATTTAATTGGCATGTGTATTACAAACTAAATAAATATTTATATATACAAAAATATACACTAACCAGAAAAAGTATTTATACAATGTTAAAAAAATAATCACTTAACGATGTATTTATTTTTATTATTAAAAAAAAAAATTTGTTCTTTTTTATACCCGCCACACATAGTGTGAAGGGTATATTCAGTTTGTCGGAAAGTTTGTAACGCATTGAAGGAGACGTCGTAGACCCCATAAAGTATATATATTCTTGATCAGCTCGATGAGACGAATCGATTTAGCCATGTCCGTCTGTCCGTCCGTCTGTCTGTCTGTCTGTTTATTTCTTTGCAATTTTTTTGATGAAGTATTTAGATATTACGCCGAAATTTGGAACTTAAGCTTTTCTCGGCAACGACTACTTTGTATGTTAAAACCAAGTTGCCAGCCCATTTTTAGGTGTAGCCCCCATACAAACTTACCAAAAATTTTCGAATTTTGGTATTAAAATAGGTATTATTTATACATGTATCCACTCCAAATTGGGTAAAAACTCTTCTTATGTCATCCAAAGTCGAATCCAAGGTGCCACGCCTATTCCTAGGTATAGCCCCATACAAATTTACCGCACATTTTCGAATTTTTGTATGAAAATAGGTATTATTTATGAATATATTCACTCAAAATTGAATAAAAACACTTCTAACGATATCCGATATAAAAAACAAAGTACCACGCCCATTTTTAGGTGTAGCCCCCACACAAATTTACCGCCCATTTTTCAATTTTTGAATAAAAATTGGTATTATTTATGAATTTATTTAATTCAAATTGGGTAAAAACACTAAAAACACTTCTTTTATCATCCAATTCCAAAACCAAGATGCCACGCCCATTTTTATGTATAGCCCCTATACAAACTCACCGATTTTTTTAAACTTTTGTATAAAAAATTAATTTTTTTTTGTCTATATATTTATAAATGTATATAAGCCGCTGATGATCACACATAAACTTTTCAAAGATTCGTGTGGCGGGTATTTATGCTTCGGTTCCACCGAAGTTAACGTTTTTCCTTGTTTTCCTTTTTATTAGTTAAACTAGTTAACTAAATATTAGAATGAATTCAAGTAAACTGTACAAAGTAGCCATAATTTTATTGGAAACCTATTTTCAAATTTAAAAGACACGCTTGAAATATAATATTTTTATGCAATTTTTCCAAAGTTTTAATTTTAAAATTATTACAGTTATCATTGTACACATATTTATGCTGGCTAGTGTTATACTATTTTGTGCATTAACTTAATTATTATTTTTTATTTAATATTTGCCATTATTTAAGGACAACTGAGTTGAGTTAGTTTTTTTTTTTTGTACTATTTTGAATGATTTTTAAAAAAAATATATAATTAAAAGTATATCAAATTTAAAAGAATACCTAATTTCTAAAAAGGAATAATTTACTTTTATGTATTAAATGGACATGAGCATTTTGGTCTGCAATTATTTATTTATTACTTAAGAATACAATAATATTTTATTTAAATTTAAGATATTTTTTATATATGTAATTCATTGATAGGCTATAGTCTATTTGAAAAGTAAAATTTGATTATTACATTATATATTCTTGTATTTTGCATTGCATGTCGGGAAAAGTTTGTCATTTTTTTTAATGAAAGTAACAATTTAAAAAAAAAAAACTTTTATTTTCAGGTTATTACGTTTCATTTTAAGATACATAAAATAATTTTGGGAAATTCATTTTTTTATACCCGTTACACATAGTGTAAACGGGTATATTCAGTTTGTCGGAAAGTTTGTAACGCAGTAAAGGAGTATACATGTTCTTGATCTGCTCGATGTTGATGGCGAGTCGATATAACCATGTCCGTCTGTCCGTCTGTTTATTTCAAAGCGATTTACTTGGAGACTACTGGCGATACTTAGCTGAAATTTGAAGCTTAAGCTTTTATCGGCAACGACCAGGTCAAGTTTGAATATGAAAGTGCCACGCCCATTTTTAGGTATAGTCACCATACAAACTGACCGCCTATTTTCAACTTTTTATGTGAAAATAGGTATTATTTATGTATATATTCACTTCTAATTGGGTAAAAACACTTCCAATGTCATCCAATGTCAAAACAAATATGACACTCCCATTTTGAAATATATCCCCTATACAAACTGACCACCCATTTTCGAATTTTGTGGAAATCATCCAATATCAATACCAAGGTTCCACGCCACACTTTAGTTATAATTCCCAAACAAATTTTCCGCCCATTTTTAAATATTTGTATGGAAATGGTTATTATTTAGAAATGTATTGACTCCAAATTGGGTAAAAATACTTCTTATATCATCCAATATCACAAGCAAGAGGCCGTGCCCATTTTAAGGCATAGGGCCTTCACAAACTTATCGATTTTTCTGAATATCTGTATTTTTGGCTTCAAATTTGGTACCAATATTGTGACTAAACTTGAGTTAATACATTGACCTCCTCCCATCCTACCTCGAAGTTTTATCTAAGCCACTATTGATAACACATTTACTATTTAAAAATACGTGTGACGGGTATTTAAGCTTTGGCTCCACCGAAGTTAACGTTTTCCTTATTTTTTTTATTTTTTTTAATAGCAAGTAGCTTGAAAATACAATAAGAAACAAGGAAAAACGTTAACTTCAGTGCAACTGAAGCTCATATACCCGCCGCACGAATTTTGGAATTGTTTATTTATTATCATCTGTGACTTTTGAAAATTTGAATTTGAAGAAAGGGTGGGTGGGAGTTAACAGTCCGATTCAACAAAAGTTTAAACACAAGAATAGGGTTAAATTTTAAGCTATAGACAGATAGAACAAATATTTTCTTTAAAAAAATGGGAGGTGAGTTTATATGGGGGCTATATGTTATAGTGGCCCGGTCCCTATTATACCGGTGTTGTGTACATATTACGATAACAAAAGTGTTTTTATCCATTTTGGTGTGAAAACATTCATAAATTATACCTATTTTCATACAAAATATAAAAATTTTGTATAGGGGCTATACCTGAAAATGGGCGTGGCACCTTGGATTTGACATTGGATGACAGTAGAAGTGTTTTTAACCAATTTGGAGTGAATGTATATTTATAATTAATGCTTATTTTCATATAAAAATTCGAAAATGGGCGGTAAGTTTGTATGAGGGCTATACATAAAAATGGGCGTCACACTTTCATTTTCGAACTTGACCTGGTCGTTGCCGAGAAAAGCTTAAGTTCCAAATATCAGCTCAATACCTCTATATCTTGAACGAAAAAAATGCATAGAAATAAACAGACAGACAGACTGACATACGGACATGGCTAGATCGATTCTTCTCAACGAGCTAATAAAGAATAAATATAATTTATAGGGTCTACGATGTCTCCTTTAGTGCGTTACAAACTTTCGGAAAACTGAATATACCTTTCATACTATGTGTGGCAGGTATAAACAAAATTTTATGTTTGATTGTGTAATTTATTAATTATTTAAAAAAATACTTGTATTATGTGTGCGTTTTAGAAAAATATTAGTTAGAACATAAATATATTCGATTAATTTTAACGATTTTCTAATTTTAATGTTAAAACTTAAGAATTTAAAATTTCTAAATGCAATATGCAAATGCACATAATTTTTGTACAAAATTTCACTCATAATAATAAATAGTAAACAAATTTTAATATGAAGTTTTTTATCGATAAGGAAACATTGTTATGTACAAGCCCAAACCTCTATTAGTTCGTACCCCTTGGCGTTTTCGTTCATTCCACAACTTTGAATGGTTACTTTTCAATTATTTATGAAGATAAATCCAGCAAACATATACTTTTCGGAAAGTTTATTTTATTGTCTTTCATTTGATATCATAATATAGTATAGATCTTATAACAGAATCGTATCTAAATTTGAAATATGTAAACATTTTATTTTGTTTGTACCCTTCATTAAAAATTATTTAGCTCAAAATCTAAAATGCCTATTACTTTTACATTTTGGACTATAGCCATTCTCATCGAACCTTATTGTATTCTTAAAAATGATGTAGCTCAAAACCGATATTCGAAACCTTTCAGTAAAGTATATGTTTGTTTGACTTATTTTCATAAATAACTGAATAGTAAACACGAAAATAATAAGTGTTTTTGAGAAGAAATATATCGTATGATGTAGGATGAACAAGTTTTTAATGATTTTGATTTTGGACGCAATTATATTCTAAAATTTATATATTTTTATGAAAAGTTATTTAATCTATTTATGCAGTAAGTGTGTCAATACCCTTCAGACAGAAACACCCATATTCCCCAAACAATTAGCATATAACTGCTGTTTTGCTAACACTAAAACATGTCGGTAGGGATGTATGTGACTGTAGGATCAGAGCCAGTACAGTTAAGGAAGGACAGTAGTTAGAGGGACATTAGAGTGATAGATCGCTTAGCGATTCCAACTGACAACGTTCAAAGTGCCTTAGTCTACTCGAACTAAGTGCAGGACACACACAGAGAAAGTGTTCTAATGTGAGTGTTCTGTTCCTTACAGCTTCTGCAGGTACTGTTAAATGTGATATCTAATCTCATTGCGTGTTCCCCAATGGGACTATGCCCCATAATGACGACAGTTAGTCTCGCAAGGTCTTAACGGGAGTTTAACAGTAGTATTCTGGTGCGTTTGGGGTCAATCGTAGGCCAAATAAACTTTGATTTCCTGCAGCAATTAAAATATGCAATATACTTTTTGCCTAAAGAAGTGATGTGATTCCAAATGTGGGCGACTCATTGGGATCTGTATCACGACTGGCTGGGACTTACCTGATGAGCCCATTCTAGCCTGAGAAAATGAAAACTGATCTTTCACGAATCTTCAGCATGCACGTGATTAGTACAGCATGGGCTTCGGCCTGGAACAAACTGCAGGGACTTGGCAGACGAGAGAAATCTTCCACTACCAAGTCCTCCAAGTGTACCTCAAACCCTACACCACAATTCAACATCGAACCATCGGTGTAGAGCGACAAACCAGCTTTACTTTTCAGCATTTTTTTGTGGTTTGGAGTAGACAGACAGAAAGACAGACTCACTCCCGAAAGTCGTCCTCTTATCTAAAGAAGTATTTTTCGTACTATCAGTTATTGACTAAAAGAATGAGCGAAAAAAGTCTTTACTAATTGCACAGCGAAATATTCAACTTGGGTGAAAAAAAAAATTATTTCTGTATACAGTTTTCTCAGTAGCGGTGACGTCCACTGCATTGCAAAAAAGGGCTAATTTTAATAGGGTGCAGGGTATATTACAGATAAGTTATTTAATAAAAACAAAGTTATTTAAGAAGGTATTATTTAATTCAAACTTGATAAAAATATTTATTTTAATAGTTCACATATGCTTAATAAATTTGATACAGGTCGGGTCACTGGAGCAAATCACTCCGTAAAAACTTACCACCCATTTTTGCTTAAACATTTTTTTCATTTGGTCCTTATAAAAATACTAATCTAGTGTCAAGTTAACGTCGCATCGAACTATGAAAGAATAATGAAATCTATATAAATGTTTCAATGTCCGCTATAGACTTTGAAACCATCCAACCGATTTGTCCCAACCCGGTTTCATTTGAAAGGCAATAATGCAAGGATGATTCAAGACAACTAAAACAATTCATTAGACACTTTTGGTTTATTCACGAAATCGATTTTCGACATTTCCCATACAAAATTTGTTTGCAATACTCGCAAACATACATTGAAGTTAAAAAGGGCAACGGTATTTTTTAGTGCTTTTTGTATGTGTTTCATAGCCTCAGCATATTTTGGTCTCGCTAAAAATTCCGGGTATAAGCTAGTTATAAATATGAAGTATTCTGCAATCTCTATTTTTATTTTGCTTACATATTTAGGTGAGTTTTGTTCAACTAGAAAGCAAACGTATAGAAAGTATAGAAAAGTTAAGAGATAGTTTTGTATCTCGCGTGCTTTACACAAACAGACTACGAGCAGCACTGATTGCTTTCCAGTATCCCTTAGCCGAAGCATTACAGCACAGATAAATTGTAAATATTATAGATTAGCATCGAAGGCTGAGTCGATCTAGCGAAACCCATATATCTCTCCGTTTCCAAATATAATCTATCATCTCGAAGACTTTGTGGTATAGAGCCACAAACTGAAAAAAGAATATCAACATTTTTTCTACACAAATTTTAAGAAGTAGCCCCAATTATGCCCCATATTATGTTAATATTGGGTTGTTCAATGAGTAATGTCGTATCTGTGGTCGAGTCTTGACGCTTTATTTAACATTCTTAAAATTATCCGATTTAAGTCAAATATGCACCGTTTTGTTCGCAAACTTGTTGCCATTTAGAAGGCAACTTCATTATGCCCCCCTTATAAAACCCCCCTCCTTATTTGCAAAAACTCGGACATCCAGTTTTCGCAAGCCTTTTTTGAGGCCAACGTAGTACCACCAAGAGCGTTTTGCATAGCCCGGATAAGATGGTAATCACTTTTTGCCAGGTCCGGACTATACGGTGGGTGCGATAGGACATCCTATCCGAGCTCCCGTAGCCTCTTGCGGGTCATCAAAGATGTGTAAGGCCGAGCGTTGTCCTGGTGGAACACTACACCCTTACTGTTGGCCAATTCTGGCCGCTTCTGGTCAATCGACTGCTTCAAACGGTCGAGTTACTCGCAGTAGATGATCGAATTAAGCGTCTGGCCATAGTTGAGCAGCTTATAGTGGATGATTCCCTTCCAATCCCACCATACACACAGCAAAACCTTCCTGGCCGTCAATCCGGGCTTGGCGATGGTTTGGGTCGGCTCGACGCGCTTCAACCACGACCTTATTTCCTGGACGTTATCGTAAGGGATCCACTTTTCTTCTTCAGTCACCATCCGATTTAAAAATGAGTCGAGTTCGTTCCGTTTCAGCAGCGGATCACAAGCGTTTATGCGATTTTTTTTTGCGTTAATTCGTGTGGCACCAAAACATCTAGCTTCTTTGAAATCCGATCTTCTGCAAATGGTTCCAAATGGTTCCAAATTTTTTCGGCCGCCTTCGTTGGATTTTTTACCTCTCAGGTAGTAAAAACGTAAAATATGGCGAATTTCATGCTTGGCGGACTCCATTTTTTGGCGCGCTATAACTTGAGACTGAAACATATGATCACAACACAGTCAAGGTGTTCTTGTAGCTCTGGGTGTCCTCTTTAAATC
Organism: Leucophenga varia; assembly: GCA_018903435.1. Lineage (NCBI taxonomy): Eukaryota > Metazoa > Arthropoda > Insecta > Diptera > Drosophilidae > Leucophenga > Leucophenga varia. The sequence goes on along the minus strand of JAEIFJ010003016.1, from coordinate 233,383 downwards.
GCCGTACAGGATGACCCGATGCGATTAGTACAACCTAAGATATGTTAAAGAGTCGCCATCTATTGAAAAAATACGACATTACTTATTAAACAACCCAATATTATGTAAGCAAACGAAAATACTTAACCTTCTATAATTTTATTTTGGACTGGCACTTTAACAAGGGAGCTGAGTATAGATTTGTACGTCTGTTTCAAAAAAAAAAAAAATTTTTTAAATCTTTAAAATCAATCTAATATTTTATGTACCTATTGATGTATCATATTAATTCGAACATTTCTCCTTGTGATAGTCCTTATATACCCTTTCTATTTAACTATTTGAAATAAGTCATACCAAAAACAAGGAAAAAAGTTAACCTCGATAGAACCGAAGCTCAAATACCCGCCACATCTTTGTTCAATTTATTTATGATCATCAGTGGCTAAGGTAAAATTTGGACAAGGGATGGCTTGAAGTCAATAGTCCGATGGTATAAAATTTTAACCTAAGGACAGAATAATAAACATTTTATAAAAAAAAAAATGGAAAATGGGTGGTGACTTTGTTTGGGGGCTATATGTTATAGTGGGCTGATCCTTACAATACATATCAGTAGAGTAAAAATAGTATGATATTAGATGTGTTTTGCCCAATTTAAAGTGAATACATTCATAAATACGAGGTGTGTTCAAAAAGTATCGCGAATTTTGAATTTTCGCGGGTTACGTATATTCGAATTTCGATTTTGTGGCGTTATGTTGGTACTCATGTCTCTCACTTATGCCGACAAGCTCGGCCATTTTGAATGTTCGCTTAATTGTTGACAGCTGCTTTGCTTGCACGTGTTTTGGATCGTCTTCGATTTTTACCTATTCAAAAAAATGGATTAAAGAACCTGTATCAAATTTTGTGTGAAAAACGAAATTAAGTGCGCGGATGCATTCCGAATGTTGACTGTGGCATACGGAGAAGCTACTTGGACCGAAGCAACGTTTATCGGTGGTACAAAATATTCTCAGAAGGCCGAGAAGATGTGAACGACGAAGAGCGCCCTGGTCGACCTTCGACCTCAACGGACGATGCTCACATGCAAAAGTAAAAGAATTAGTGCTTGCACACCGTCGATTAACTATGAGAGACATTGCTGATGAAATTAGCGTATCGAAAGGATCAATTAATACCATTTTGAATTTTGGGCCTCAAACGTGTCAAGTCTCGATTGGTACCAAAAATGGTGAATTTTCTTGAAAAACATCGTCGATACTTCGTGACTTTTTCTACAAAAATGCAACCAATATCGTTCCGCAACCACCGTATTCGCTTGATTTGGCACCGTGTGACTTCTGGCTATTCCCAAAACTCAAGAGTCCACTCCGGGGAACGCGTTTCGAGTCGATTGAGGAGATAAAACCTAAATCGAAGAAGGCGCTGATGGCTATACCGGAAAGAGACTATTTGGCATGTTTCGAGGATTGGAAAAAACGTTGGCATAGGTGTATTTTATCGGGAGGGAATTACTTTGAAGGGGACAAAATAGATATTCATGAATAAATAGATAATTTAAAAAAAACACAAAATTCGCGATACTTTTTGAACACACCTCGTAATTACTATTTTCACACAAAAATTACAAAATGGGCGGAAAGTTCATGTTCTTTGACATTGGAAGACATTAGAAGTATTTTTACCCAATTTGGAGAGAATACATTTATGAATTGTAGCTACCTTCATACAAAAAAAAAAAAAAAAAACTGTAAGTTTGAATGGGCACTTTCATTTTCATACTTGATTTAGGCGTTGGTGCAAAAAGCCTAAGTTTCAAATTTCAGCATAATATCTTTTAAACTGATTGAATAAACTACGGACGGGCAGATCGACTCGTCTCATCGAGCTGATCAAGAATATATATACTTCATGGGGTCTACGACGTCTTCTTCAATGCGTTACAAACCTTCAGACAAACTGAATATACCCTTTACACACTTTGTGTAGCGGGCATAAAAAAATGTTTACTCTACAAATAACACACACTCTCGAATCATATCAAAGTTTCGATTCTACGAAAGTAAGTAAGTTCTGTTTTATATTAAATTTTGAATATTGAATTATTGTTTTTAAATATTTAAAAGTATTTTTACGGATTACAGCAGGCATCTAGTCACCAAAAATCGTACGTGACACAAAAGTAATTTAGTTATTTTATTGGTTTGCTTTTTGTTTTTTGTTTATTTGTGCAATTCACTTTTTGTTGTTTAAAATTTTAAAATATAACAACAGCACATTTGTTGTTATTTTTCTTTTATAAATATTTGATAAGTTTATTAATAAAACTAAGAAAATAAAATTTATTTATTTAAAAAAGAAATGTGTACGCATATGTTAGTTTTTTATTTATGATGATCACATGTGAAGCGTATAAAAATTTTTGTGTTGCTGACTTCTTGAAATTTTATATAAAAAAATTAAACTGTAATAATAAAAATATATAGTTATAATAAAAAAATAAAAAATTAAAAAAAAAAAAAAATATTTGTTTTAAATTGTTTTATTTAAATTAATTAATTGTAAATTTTTTTTAACTGTAATAACATTTTCAGCCCTGTCAATTTACTGTTTATGTACAACATTTTATACATATATTCTATATTTTTTAAAATAAATTTTATAATTTTTTTTTATAATCTATAGAATTAGCACCAATTGCATAAAAATATAGTTGCATTATTTTCTCTATATAGGTTTTTTTTTTTTATGTCCTATTAGCTTATTTTGCTTTGAGATATGTTTGCTTGTCTACAGTTATTGTTATAATTAAAATTCTTTCTTATTTTTAATGATAGTTTTATAAACTAATTTTTAATTTTTTTTCGATTTTTTTTGTTTAAGAAATAACAATTTATACGTAGCGCATATTTTCGTATTAAATAATTAACAAGATTCTGCACATTTTTTTTACCCTTCACACAAATTGTAAAACAGAACTTCCAAAACAAAAAGTCGTAATTAAAAAAAAAATGGTTTAAATCAAATCGAATAGAAATAAAGAAGCTATATACTTACATATATGTAGGTACAATATAGCATACTAAGCAATCAAACGTTTCTTTTTTTTTTTGCTGTATGTTTTAAAATTTTTGTGAAGGGTATTAAAGCTTCGGCTAAACCGAAAGTTAAAACTTATTTTTTTTTTTTTAGTATTGAAATAATGGAATTTTTTTTTTGTGAGTTCATACTAAACTCAAATTTTGTAGATGATATTTTTTAACTATCACTGATGCTATTGTATATATACACTCGATAACAGACGAATATTTTGAATATATATTCTTGTACTCAATGAAATAGAAGTGTAGTATAAGAGAGGTAAAGAGAAAGAATTGAAGCATTCTATTTTGAATTTGAAAATTAATTTATTTTATTTAGTATTTTAAAAATTAGAAATTAATTTTTTATTTTATTTATTTATTTTTTTTTGTGTTTTGTAAAATAAAACTCTGTGAAGATCTACATGAAGATTTGACGATATTTAAGTTTGGTATCTACATTTATTTAAATGGTTAGATTTGAGTTAAAAGTATTGCATAAATTTATCACAACTTACACTGAAAATGGAGACTTGGATTTCAACTTTTACTATTGCGCCCCTTTGTCTATCTTGCATCCGCATAAGATATTTAAATTTCGCTTCTAAAGCTTTCAGCTAAGTTAAACAATTTATTAGGCCAGAGAGTTGCAATACTACACCTTATTAGCAGTGCACTTAATAGCTGCAAGCGATTATAGAGCTATGTTAGATACAAGACATAGATATATGTAGTACATTTTGGAAACATAAGATTTGATTTAATTTTTATACCTTGCACTCGCGCGCGAATGAGACATCTCATAATTTATACACATTTATTTGTTTTCCAGAGAGTTAAATTTTCAGGTTTTGAGTTTTATTGCTAAAAATAAAATTGAAATTGCTGGGAAGTCTTATTTTAGTGATTGTAACTCTGTTCGAGTAAAACAAAACTGTATATTTGGTAATTGCGAAACACTCCTAAAATCTGGGCTTATGGTTAAAAAAAAAAAATTTTTTTCTCTACTATTTTACTTATGTGCCAATAACTTAGTTACTATGAATCGAAATTTATTTTTTTTTGGCAGTTTTGGAAAGAAAACATGAAACTTTCGATCACTACACATCTATACTAATATTATAAAGAGGAAATGTTTTTTTGTTTGTTTGTTTGAAATGAAAAGATTCCGAAACTACTTGACCGATTTCCAAAATTCTTTCACCGTTGGCAAGCTACACTATTCCCGAGCGACATAGGCTATGTTTCATTTTCAATTTTTGACCCGGGGCCTAATGGGGACCTGGAAACTGGAAAAGCCAAATATTTGGAACAAAAAGACGTTAAAAATTTATTTATGTTTGTTTTTTTTTAGAATTCAGGTGAACAACAAGACGGGATTTTGGAAAATTTTGACCCGGGGCCTAATGGGGGCCTTGTAACCGGAAAAGCCATATCATTAGAGTGAATAGACGTAGAGACTTGAAACAGGGCTCATTTGAAAGATGGTTAAAAAACATTTTTGGCGTTCAAGGTACTCAGGGGATTTCCGGAATTTGGACCTGGGACCCATATGTGGACCCAAAATAGATTTTTTGACAAATTTTTTTTATTTTTATTACAGGTGAGCACTTAGACGGGATCTTAGAAAATTTTGACCCGGGGCCTAATGAGAGCCTTGAAAAAAAAGTCATATATTTTGAATTGAATAGACGTAGAGACATGAAATTGGACGCATTTGAATTATGGTTTTAATGGATTTAAAAAATTTGAACCCAAATTTGTTTGATTAATTTATATTTAGCCACCAAATAGAAGAAAAAAAAAAAACGCGAGCAAATCCGCGGGTACATGCTAGTAATATTATAATTACGTTTGAATTGAAAATATACACAGATAGCATCTGAAATGTCATAATATTATGTATATAGTTGGTAGGTCTTAGTTTTTTCTATCTAAAACTGGTTTAAAAATTTAAATCGTTTCGAAGTTGACTGAGTTATTGGTTCATAAGTAAAAAAAGAGGTAAAAATCAGTTCAGTTTTTGGGTATATCAACCAAATTCCAAGTTGAATTTGAATTTTTGAATGCTCGAAATGCATACGAATCAAGAATCTGAAAAACATGATATAGTCTTGAAAATCAATGTGAACCAAAGATAACTTCATTTTACAATGCAACTGCAGACTTGGTATAGGGCATTTAAGGTGTTCTCTCTCTCTTCTAAGTTTTCATAAATCAAAGTGTTAGATTAATTGATCTATATTCTTGTCTGATGTATTTTTATTGATAGATTTTTACTACACATATGTGTATGTATATAAATAGTTTGCCAACTCATGACTTTCAGGGGCTACGACTCTATACGTATAAGTAAAGCAACGTACATTTGCGTAATAGTTTAATAAAAAAAAAAAACAAGGAAAAACGTTAACTTCGGTAAAAACGAAGCTGAAATATGAAATATGCTCACCAGGTGCATAGATTAAATTTCACGATGAATTGTTCAAACTTGAATGGAGGCTTTATGTTATATTAGCCCGATCCTTACCATATCAATAGTGATCACTTAGGCGGACATTGTAGTTGATTATACTAAATTTAAATTGGATTCATTCAGAAAAAATAAATGTTTTCTTAAAAAAATTCGAAAATGGGCGGTACATTTGTATGGGGGCTATACCTAAAAATGGGCGTGGCACCTTGAATTTGACATTGGATGACATAAGCAGTGTTTTTAGCCAATTCGGAGTAAATATATTTATAAATTATACCTTTTTTCACACAAAAACTTGAAAATGAGCGGTAAGTTTGTATGGGGCTATACCCAAAAATGGGCGTGGCAGCTTGTTTCTCACATACAAACTAACTAGGAGCACAAAAAGCTTAAGTTTAAATTTTCATGTCAATATCTTAAAAACATTCTGAGTAAAACTCATCGCAACAGACAGACATACAGACAGGCGGACATGGCTAAATCGATTCGTTTCATCGAGCTGATCAATAATCTATATACTGTATGGGGTCTCCGATGCCTCCTTTAATGCGTTGCAAACTTTCGGACAAACTGAATATACCCGTTTACACTATGTGTAACGGGATTAAAAATACAAAAAAAAATTAGCTACTAAGTACAACCAAAAGCAGTTGGTCAGCTGTGATGTGTACTACATGATATAGTATGGTATATGTAGGACCAATGTATTACTTTATGTAAATCTTAAATCTTAATAAAGTCTCTTTCAATGTACATTTATATTTTTAAATGTATATAATTGTCTTTATAATTATGTATATATTTTTGTGTATAGTCAATACTCTCTCTTTGTCTCTCTTTTCGATGTGTGGCTATTTATTATCGGTTTTGTACGTACGTTAATGTATGTACAGTATCTATATATATATGTTTTTTTGTATTAATCTGCATTAAACATTAGTCAACAAGATTTGGTTATATGCTTATTTGTAAGTAGTTACATATTTACATGCATATGTATATGGTATTATGTAGGCTTGTTCTTAATTGTACTTCCGCTAAAATTGATTAAAAAAAAAACGTGTCATAAATATAGAAAAATGTTTCTAGATAAACGAATGTAAAATATTTCAAATTGAACTATCTAAAATTTCTAATTGCCGTTAAATATTTTAATATTTAAATTTTTCGTTAAAATTTTGCGGAAGTCATAATGAGAATAAAGCTAATATACAATGGATCTTTTAAATGAAAAAATATTGTGTTGAAATCAGAAACTTTACAGTTATAAATATTAAAAAATGAAGAAAAACAAGAATGAACGCTGAAGTCGAGTATGCTCGACTGCAAGATACTCTGTACTCAATCTTTATGTACCTTAAGTTAAGTTCTATCTTACTACCATACGTCATTGTTTTGGACTTTCATAAAAAAAAAAGCTTAAAAAATGGTGTATATTTGTATGAGGGCTATATCTAAAATTTGTGTTGGTCCTACACATATTGGGCTATTTTTATTTATTATGTCTATATTTGTACTAAATTTGAATTTCCTAAAAGAAGAAACTTTCAACAACATTTACTGTTAGGAAAAACAAAATTCCCGTTACTTATGACTTTTATTCTTCAACATATCTGTGGTAAAAAGGTCTGATTTTATCGGTTTGCAGGAGAGCACTTTCTAAGTTCAAAATAATTTGAAATTTTAATCAAAAGTCAGATTTAGCAAAAATGAATTTGTCTATAACTTTCTGAAAAATCGTCAAAAATAATTCAAATTTACATACTTATCTCAATTTTTGCTTAAGTCGACCTAAGCACTTTTCCTTTTCACCACAGATATATATTTTTATGTGGCCTAAAAATTTTGACAAAAAAATTTTTTTTTCCTTATATCGTTTATTCTTCCATGAATATTTTTTAAGTTATCATTAACTGTTATTATGAATAGAACGCAAGATAGAAACTAAATTATTTGAGAGAGAAAAATTAGTGCGGTGAATTTATAATTTCACTATGATACAAAACCATAAATATGAATTCACCATGATGAAGTTTTCGTTAAGTTTCAATTAAAGAAATTAAATGTATTTTTCTTTCTGAATGTGTGCTTTAAAAAAAAAAGATCCATTATACATACATTCGAATTTTTAAAATTATTGTAAATATTTTATTTTTCATTTAAGTAAATTAGAGATAGTTTTTGTTTCATATACTGATTTTTAAAATTTTTTTTTTTTAATTAATTAAATAAGTTTTTTTGCATAAAACTATTTGTTTTATTTTTGTATTTTATTTTATTTTATTTTTTTTTTATATGCACAGATCTGTTGTATGAGCGCCTAATGATACATCTCTCTTTTTTTGTTATGATATATTTTGCTATATATTTATTGTATATATATATATATATATAAAATATATTGTATTGTTTAGATAAGTGTATATATAATTTCATTTTTGTTTTTTTTTTTTTTTTGCTTTTGCCGATCACAATATTAACGAGTTTTGCATTCAATGCGGAATTGTGTTTAAAATTGAATAAAACAAAATATATGAAAAGACTTAAAAAAAAAAAAACAAACTTGTTGTGTTGTAACATACGCGATAATATATTCTAGATAAATTATCTAGATAATTTGTTTTATTTTTTTAAAATTTTTTTTTAGCTATAATTTAATTCTAGGATCATACAATATATTGAAATTTGAAAACCTACTTTTTTGTATTCTTCAGAAATTTTAAATTTTTAATTTAGCTAAATAATCTTTGATTTTTAAATATTGTATTTATTTTATTTTTTCTTAGATTTCTTTTTTTATTATTTATGTTTTTTCTTTATATATGATACATTTTATATTAATTACTTTCAGTGATAGAAAAATTAGCTAAAAATTTGCTGCTTTTACTACTTATGCTGCTTTTTGAGCATTTAACAACATTTTCTACATATTGCAGCAATTTCATAGATTCATAAAAATTTCAAATTAATTAATTGTATAAAGAAGAAAAAAAAAATATTTTAAGTTTTCTACTATTTTTCGGTCTATTTTTTTATTTTTATTTTTTTATATTTTGTTTCTTATTTGGCCTCGACGATATTCGGCTGAAGTTATAAATTGTAGAACGTATTGCTTATAAAGCTAAGTACTAGCGTTGAGAGAGCAACGGGCGTCAGTCGAGATTTCACCGTCGTTGCTGTACTATTCCCAGCAAGTATTTCGGCGCGTTTACGCATTCGCTCCTGTAAAATATTAAAAAATTATTAATATATAAAAAAAATCAAAAAAAGTAAACAAGGAAAAACGTCAACTTCGGTGAAAACAAAGCTCAAATACCCGCCACATCATCAGCGGCTTTGGTAAAACTTGGAGAAGGGATGGCTTGGTGTCAATATTCCGATACAACTAAAGTTTAGACACAATAATGTGGTCAAATGTTAACCTAAGGACAGAATAATAAATATTTTCTTGAAAAAAAATTAGAAAACGGATGCTAACTTCGTATTGGGGCTATATGTAATAGTGCGCTGATCCTTATAATATCATTAAGGTACATATAGGATGTCTTTAGAAGTTTTTATACTCCATTTGGAGTGAATATATTCATAAATAAAAAACTTTTTTTCACACAAAAAATAGAAAATGTGCGGGAAATTCCTATACCTATAAATGGACGTTTTACCTTGGTTTTGACATTGGATGACTTTTTACCCAATTTGGAGTGAATACATTCGTAAATAATACTTATTTTCATACAAAATATCTAAAATGGGCGGTAAGTTTGTATGGGGGCTATACCTTAACACTTTTAAAACTGCTTAAGTTTCGAGTCCCATACTCGAGTATAGGTGCTCACGTTTACACACAGGGTAACACATAGTGTTAAATAATCCCCTTATAAAACAAGAAACAACGCTGAAGTCGAGCATGCTCGACTGGAAGATACCCTGTATCCACTCTTTATGTACCTTAAGTCAAGTCTTATCTTAGTACCATACTATTATATTGGATTAGCAGGTACCCGCGGCTTTGCTCGCGTTTTTTTTTGCTTCTCTTTGGCGGCTAAATATAAATTGTTCAAAAAATGTGGGTTCAAATTTTGGAAATCCCCTAAACACGACTAACCATCATTCAAATGCGCCCAGTTTCAAGTCTCTACGTCTATTCAATCTAAATGTATGACTTTTTTTCAAGGCTCTCATTAGGCCAAGGGTCAAAATTTTCTAAAATCCCGTCTAAGTGCTCACCTGTAACAAAAATAAAAAATAATGGTCAAAAAATCTATATTGGGTCCACATATGGGTCCCAGGTCCAAATTCCGGAAATCCCTTGAACACCTTGAACGCCAAAAATGTTTTTTTAACCATCTTTCAAATGAGCCCTGTGTCAAGTCTCTACGTCTATTCACTCCAAAGATATGGCTTTTCCGGTTACAAGGCCCCCATTAGGCCTTTCTGAACACATATATGATGAGAGCAACAAGACAAAAAAAAAGTTCAAATCGGTCGAGTCATTCTCGAGTTTTAGCGTTGTTAATGCACAACTTTTCATTTATATATATATAGATTTTCATACAAAAACTAAAAAATTTGCATTATTTGGTCCTATCCATATTAGGATATTTCATTGGGACTGTCATAGGTATAATTTATATAGTACTAAATTTAAAGTTCCTAGAATGAGAAACAAAGAAGTTTAAATGCAAAAACCTAAATTTTTTGTGTAGTTTTGTATGGGGCTTTCCCTTAAAATGGGTCTAGAGAAAACCCTTTTGTGAGTGAACACTTGACGGCTTCAAATATGTTGGCCCTATCTGTTATAGTCTTCGAAATAATCTCTCTCATACGCCAGACTGCAGGACAGACAGACAGACAGAAGAACAGACGGACATAGCTAGATCGACTCTCCTATTAATGCTGATCAAGAATATATATACTTTTAAGAATCTTAATATACCCTGGGTACCGGGTATAAATATTTTACATACACTAGACGGCAAGTATTTTTCGACATAAAGTTAAAATATATATAGTATATATATATATATATATATATATATATATATATATCTTTTGATTACAAATTATAGCTTTTCCGATCTTTTGTATTGAATACCACTTTTCAATGTAAACATTTAAATTGATTTTAGAGATATGGTTATATTTAATTTCTGCTTTTTAGAAAAATGTTTTTATCTTTGGTTCCGATGATCTAATCGTCTCGATTATAAAGGAATAAATGAGCGCAATTTAAGTCACTATGTATTAATCAACTGCCGATACCAAATCGAACTAAAAATGTAAAAGATCTTCCTTAAACAAAGAAGTTTTTAAAGAAATTGTCTTAATTTTAAAAACATATCAAAATACTTTTTATCTCCTAAAAAAAGGGGTTTGAAAATTACCAATTTTGAAAAATAACGGAAAACTAAATTTTTTCTTGCTTGAACGCTTCTTACATAAAAGGAATAATTACAGGTACTTGAGATTTTAATAACTGAAAAAAGTTCCAAGAAACAAGTTTTTGAAAATATTTCGAAAACGGTTTTAACTGTGGTCATTTTTGAAATATACAACCCTAAATACATGGATATATGTTAACAAAAACAAAAGAAAAAACGTTAACTTCGATGGAACCGAAGCTGAAATACCCGTTACACAACACTTTCAATAGTTTATATGTTCACCAGGGGCTTAGATTAAATTTCACGAAAATTTGGTCAAATTTGTATGCAGGTTTTATGTTATATTAGCCCGATCCTTACCATATCAATAGTGTTCACTTAGGCGGACATTGAAACCGATTTAACAAAACTTTAATTGAATTCATTCAGAAATAATAAATGTTTTCATACAAAAATTCGAAAATGGGCTGTAGATTTGTATGGGGGCTATACCTAAAAATGGGCGTGGCACCTTGGATATGACATACAAAGTAACTAGGACCACAAAAAGCTTAAGTTTAAAATTTCATGTCAATATCTTAAAAACATTCTGAGTAAAACGCATCGCAACAAACAGACATAAAGACAGATGGACAGACAGATGGACAGACAGACGGACAGATGGACAGACAGACGGACTGACAGATGGACATGGCTAGATCTATTTGTCTCATCGAGCTGATCAATAATATATATAATTTATGGTGTCTCCGATGCCTCCTTCAACGCGTTGCACACTTTCGGACAAACTGAATATAACCTTCACACTATGTGTGGTAGGTATATTAAAAATATGTTGCATACTTTTTGGCGTAAACTTTTTTAAGAATTTAAATTAAAAGGATTCAATAAAAACATAATTTAAATATTATAAATCAAAATATTTCATAAATATATAAGCTACAGAGGTCCATGAAGAATTTAATAAGATTTTGCGCACAATCTTTCAGTGACTACTCGTTTAATTCATTGAAAAAAATATTATATTTTGAGAAAACAAAGGCAACACTCAAAGTGGTCATATCGAGCCAATATAAAAAGATTCCGATTTTTTTTTACACATAAATTAAATCGATTTTCAATCTGAAAATTGTTACCTGATAGAGATTATCTTCACCGGGCGGATCAAGACATTCAAATTCACAACAGCGTTCGCCCACACGAAAATTTTTACAGAACTAGAAAAATAAAGTGTACGTAGATTGTATTGTAATGTATGTTCTTCTGTTATTAGCACATTACTTACATATGGCGGATCACAGTAGATTGCTTTACACCACAAAGGCTCCGAATGATAACACACACAGAGACTGCAAACTCCAGGACCGGGCACATAAAGCATGCCGTGATTCACAGAGTTTCCCTGAAAGTCAACGCAGTCTTCTTCGAGAGCAACTGTTAATAAATAGAAAAGAGATAAGTTAAATAAGAATTGAAAATTCATTTCATAAGTATATAAGTTAGTTTGAAAAATGATGAAATTGAATCATTATAATACGTAGCTTCCGTTTTAGACCATTAAAATATATCTTCTTTCAAATAAAAATAAAGGAAACATTAATTTCGGTGGAACCGAAGCTCAAATAGCCGTCAAACGAATCTTTAAATGATTTGTGCGTGATTGGCTTAGATAGAACTTCGAGATGGGATGGGTGGGAATCAATGGTGTGATACAACGCAAGTTGGTACACAATATAGGTACAAATTTTGAGCTAAAAAACAGACAAAGCAATAATATTTTTAAAAATATCAGAAAATGTGGGGTATAGGGCTATACGTTATAGTGGCCCGATACGCATCATGTTTGTATTTATTATAAATATTGCAGGGGATAAAATTTCCTACAACTTTTGTTTCAAAAATAATTTTATATCTCAAACCGTTTTTGAGGTAGAGGGCGGAGAACGCGCAGTATTTCACTATGTACGGTATCATGCAAGTTCAACCTATAGTCTCGTACAAAAAGTTGTAGGAAATTTTATCCCCTACGATTTTTTGACCTTTGACCTTAATTATCTACAAGACGCTAACACGCTATCGTAAGTAGGTTTTGAGACAAGTTTTTGGACGCTAAAATTTAGGTTTCCAGTCGGTTATCTTAAATTCCGAGATGAAACCATTAAAATGACTGGACTATAAATTTTTCAACTTAATCGATGCTTAGTTACACTATTTCCTTTGAAAGATTTTTTGGCAATTAAATTGAAACCCGAAATAATTATTTTAATAAGCTGTAAAAAACATATCGTTTATTTAAGATGGATATAATTTATAGCCTTACACAACCATTTTGAAAGTAAAATTTCAGGTCGAATCTAAAAATAAATGTTTGTCTTAGTCGAACGGATTTTCAGATATTATTTTCAAAACGGTTGATTTTTTCAAAACTCAAAAGTATTGTTTTAAACGCTGATCTTTGCTTAAAATCGTTAGGCGATGGAATAGCACACATACAAACCACTGTGTGTGCTTATTTATGTGACCACTCTGTCCTATTCCACTCTATCGTTAGTTCAATAGTTACTAGCGGGAAGCTCACTTTAATCACTTTTCAATCAAAGTGCATAATAAAGTTTTTGCAATGACTTTTGCCAAAGTGTTTCGATTTTCGAACAGTTTTTATTTTTAATCGACTGCTGCTTATCTCTCTACAACGCTGAGCTAAACTTAGATGATCTAAACGTATTGCAATGTTAATCATGAAAGTTCAAAGAGGTCAACGCGATCTAATTGCGTCGTAGCTGGTTTGAAGTGGAAACATTTTTAAATTGCGAATATATTGAAAAAAAAAAAAGAAAACTATTATATGAGTTGATAAGAGCGATAAGCAATAATAATTCTTTACTATTTGAAACATAAAAACAAGAAAGAACGCTAAAGTCAAGAATGCTCGACTGCAAGATATGCTGTATCCAATCTTTATGAACCTTGAAATCGGTTCTATTTTGCTACCATACCTCATTGAATTGAATTTACATACAAAAACTTAAAAAATCGGGTATAATTTTGTATGGGAGCTACACCTAAAATTTTGTACCCATATTGGTCTAATTCATTGGGAGTATCCTAGGCATAATTTATACTAAATTTAGACTTCCTAGAATAAGAAACAATGAAGTTTTAGTGCAAAAAAACAAAATTTTGGGGTACATTTGTATGAAGGCTACACCTAAAATTTGGTTGGTCCCATCCATATTGGGATATTTCATTGGGACTATCATAGACATAATTTATATCAAATTAAGACTTCCTATGGGGGTAGAGAAAAACCGTTTGCAAGCGCACACTTGACGGCCTAGGAGAGCTTAAGTTTCAAATGTGGTGGCCCAATCTCTTATAGTGATATGATCAAGAATATATATATACTTTATAGGGTCTATCTAGCTTCCTTCTGTGTGTTACATACATTCGCACAAACTTAATATACCCTTTGGGTACAGGCAGCTGCCCAAAAATATATTCGTTTTACTCTATGGAGCAATTAAAAGGGGCTCTTTGTAAGTACTGTGCATTATGTCCACCCGTTCCTGGAAGTGAACGAGGAGTATTGGGATCATTATCCATTCATTTGTAGGATTTAAAAATATACGTGAAGATTGGAAAAAGCATGCTTCCACAAAACTTCACATGAGTGAAACCGCTGCCGCGAAGGCTTTTATTGAAGAAGTACCCGTTGATATCCAATTTGAAAATCGTCATGATAATACCGATCAGCTTTTAAATTTCTTGCTGTATGGCTTGTTTGAAAAATAAAAGAATAATTCGTTGGATTTATAGAACCAACAACACAAGACAACACATTGACTGCTACAGAAATATTTGTATTTTCAATTCAATTGAAAACACTGGACCATAAAGGGTTAACTCCGTTTTATTCAACATTGATCTTTTTTAACTTTTCTGTATGGTTATAGTAGTCTAAGGGTTAAGCTTTAATTTAAGAGTAAGTTGAAGTCTTTAGCATATCTAGTTTCCGAGAAAAGTAGGGGGTAAAAATACTCAAAAACACTTCATGGACACTTTTGGATACCAGAATCGTGTTCAGGGCAAATACATCGGAAAGTAGTCTCAAATCGAAAACAAGAAAGAACGCTGAAGTCGAGTATGCTCGACTGCAAGATACTCTGTACCTAATCTATATGTACCTTAGGTAAGGTTCTATTTTACTACCATACCTCATTGAATTGGATTTTCATAGAAAAACTTAAAAAATCGGGTATATCTTTGAATGGGGTTATACCTAAAATTTTTTTGGGCCTACCCATATTGGTCTATTTCATTGGGACTATCATAGACATAATTTGTACTAAATTTGGACTTCCTAGAATAAAAAACAATGACTTTTTATGTAAAAACCCAATATTTTGGTGTAAATTTGAATGGGGGTACTCCTTAAAATGGGTCTAGAGAAAAACCGTTTGTAAGTGCACACTTGACGGCCTAGGAAAGTCTAAGTTTCAATTTTGAAAGCTCTACCTCTTATAGTCTCCGAAATAATCGTTTTCATACGGCAGACAGCATGACGGACGGACAAACGGACAGACAGACAGACAGACAGACAGACTAGTTAGATCGACTAGTCTCTTCGAGTTAATTAAGAATACTATATATACATATACTTTATACTTTATATATACATTTTATTTGAAAAGTTGATACTTCTGCTGGAAGGTGCACATATATATCGTCCGCTATATAAGGTTCGCCATTTTGAATTTCTAAGTAGCAAGTTTCGAGTCAATATGATAATGTTTTTGAATTTTGGCCAATTTTGATTGTATCCTGGCCCACAGTGCACTGTGAATATTTACTATGTATATATTGTCAGTCAAAAAAGCGCCCTGGGTACTATGAATAACTTTAATATTAAAATTAAGTAAAAAAAAAATAGCTTCTTTTCTTTTGGATCAGACTATGATTATATTAAATTAAAGTACGGTAAAGTCGAGTCTGTTAATTTCTTTAATTTAAATTTTACAGTTAAATTCAGTTCAGTCAAAAAACTTTCTTTTCCGGACTGAAAGAGACGTGTTATAGAACAACGGAGAGCAGATATATGTATATATACAAATTCGCCACATTAAAATTTCACAGTAAACATTGCTTTTTTAGGAGATTTTTATGTTAACAATCGACTTCAGATAAAGTTAATTTTCTTTTGTTGTTGTTTTTGTCTCGTTTGTAACTCTTAATACAGCTGTCAGTCAGTTAAACTCTATTCTCTATTCGCTCTCGTTTTTCTTCAATTTGTTTTAATAGGAGTACGCGTACTGCAGAGCTTTTATTTAAGAAAAGAGAGCATAAAAGCACGCATTTTTTGCTAGCAGCAATTGTCCACAAGGCATTGCCATCACACGTTAAAGTGTTAAAAAAAGCTCAGGTAAAGTATGGCAAATGTTTGTATGAAAGTGAATAAAAATTCCGTTTGTTTTAGAATAAAAAAAAAAAGATTAAAAAAAAAAAAAAAGAAGAGAATGCGTTAGAGAATGTATCGGCGAATCTGTTTGTGTGTGAGTGTGGTATGTGTGTGTGGAAAAGCAAAGCAGATGCTTGTCATTCAAGGATTAAATATGCATATGTCTTCTTTATTGAATGCACAAGTTAGTTAACACACTTTCCAATTTTACTTTCTCTTTTCCATATGTGTATGTATTTTCTCTTCTTATATTATATTTTTTCGTCTTCTCCTTTCTACTCTTTGAACATACATACATGTGTGACGTTGTGGCCAGTGACGGATTCAGCTAAAATATTGCATTTTAGCATTGTGTTTAATTGAACCTCGATTATCCAGGCATCTATCAACCGGTCACATCTGTTAACCGGACTGCCCAGCGGTTGACTTTAAACTTCTAATAACCTTTTTTTACTTTTATTATCCATAACACACATTTTTATTTATTAATGTCTTTTTATATCCTGTACTCAAATGGTGAAAGAGTATATTAAGCTTGAGCGAATGTATGTAACACACAAAAATGGGCTAGACAGACCCTATAAAGTATATATATTCTTGATCAGCATTGAAAGGGCAGTCGAACTAGCTATGTCTGTATGACCGTCCGTCTGTCTGTCATGCTATCTGCTGTATGAAAACGATTTTCTCGGAGACTATAAAAAGTAGAGCTTTCAAAATTGGAACTTGGACTCTCCTAGTCCATCAAATGTGCACTTACAAACCGTTTTTCTTTAACCCCATTTTAAGGGGTACGTTCCATACAAATCTACTTCATATTGAAATTGAAAATTTTGGCATGAAATTTGTATTTAGTGACACCGAAAACGCCCGAATTATAAAACTCAAGAAAATATACGAAGTTTTAAAAATGTTTTTTGACCCATCCCAACACCCTCAACCCCTAAATTTGGACCTTTGCCGATGTAAAAAGTAAGTGTAAATTTTTTTTTCCGAGCTCAGTCAAATAACCATAGTTTCATTAAGATCTGTGAGTATCACTTGGGTAGCTTTACTTGTAAGTTTTTTTTAACAATCTTTAATTGAAACTTCTGAAAGTCTAAAGAAAGAATCACATTGTAAGTTTGAGCAAATTCAGCTGGAACACATACATAAGTGTAAACTGATGCTAATTTGGAAAAAGTGCTCATCCAAGAGCTTTAAAAAACGTGGAAAACCTTCCTGTAATTTCAAAATCGAATTTAAAGTAATTTTGTACAAGAAGCATGGAAACATCTGCTGCGCATAGGTCTGGAAAAGAATTGTAAAATTTATTAATAACTCTATAAAAGGAGAAGTTCGATAACTGTGTCATTTCGAGAAATCTATTTGCTCTCTCGGTGGTCATATGAACGACATGAAAATTCAAGCATCAACGTAGGTGAAGTTTCCTCGGTCTTTTTTTTATTACATACTTATTTTCTTCATGACTTCATGACATCTCAATCCGCACCTGAATGTGACGTACTTATATGTATGTGTATGTAAGTAAATGTTTAAGTATTAAATGCATTTCTACGTTCCTTTTTATTGTTGTTGTTGCAGTTGTCGTTGTTGTTATATTTATATGGTATAATTTATGTACGTAAGTACATCGATAACATGTTACGGCAATCAAATGTCAACATGACATGACAGGTTGTAAGTGACATGGATGCGATGCAGAAGCAACATGCGAAAAACCGAACAAGACATTCAGAGAGAAAGAGTGGGAAAGAGAGAGAGAGAGAGAGAGAGATATGTTAATATGTATTCACAACATTAAACCGTAATGTTCAAAGCGTAATGATTAAGGAAAAGCGAAAGGCCGGAAATAGAGTAGAGTAAGAATGTTGTTGTGCGCTCTCTGAAGGTAAACTTTTACGTAGGTAATTGCAGCAAACAAAAAAAAAAAACACAACAACAAAATACACAGACTAAAAAAAGTCAAACAGGAAAACGGCGTCGTTGATTTAAAAATGGCGGCGACAAAACCGGCGTCAATTCGTCGGACGCGTTGCTTTCTTTTGTAGATTAAATATGCAGCCTCCGTCGTTGATACTGTTTCCATTTTTCAAATTTTTTTTCTAACATTCAGTTTTTGTTGTTAGTTTGGCGCAATTTGCAATTACATACGTCAACGTTTGTTTGTTTGTTTGTTTGAGCCTAAATTGCTTTTTGTATTTTGTTTTTTGTACGTTTTTTTTCTTTTCTTCTTTTGACGTTTTTACAGAGCAAAAAAAGGAAAAAAAAAGGAAAAAACGTTAACTCCAATGTAATCGAAGCTTAAATACACGTCTCACGAATCTTATCAGTGTTCATAAGTATTTTGAAATGGAACGATGGAATGGTAAGGATTAATGGCCTGATACAATCCAAGTTTAGACACAATATTGATATAAAATTTTAAGGCAAAAATAGAAGTAACAAAAATTTTGTTGAAAATATTAGAAAATGGGAGGTGAGTTTGTATGGTAGGACCGAAACTGATATACCCGCCACACGAAAATTTGAATAGTTTATATATGATAATCGGTAGCGTAGATAGTATTTTGTAAAGAGGATGACCATATTAGGGTTCATACAACAGACAAATGTATCAAATACAGATATGTATAACAGTAATTTTCGGGCAAATATCAGAAAATGGGAGTTTAATTTGTATGAGAACTGTATATTATAGTGGCCCGATCCATATCATATATGTAGTGTTTACATAGGATGACACTAGAAGTGGTTTAACCTAATTTGGAGTATATTTGTTTGTAAATGAAAAAAAAAAAAAAAATGGGCAATAGGTTGGTATGGGGATTATACTTAAAAATTGTTATGGTTCCACGGTTCTGACATATAAACAACGTAGGACCAAAAATAATAAGTATTTTCATACAAATATGCGAAAATGTGCTGTAGATTTGTATGGGAACTATGCCTAAAAATGGGCGTGCCACTTTGGTTTTAACACTTGAACTGCTGAGAGTAGAGAAAAGCTTGAATTTTAAAAAGGTCATTATTATTTAAAATTAAGCGAATAAAACGCATAAATACAGACAGACGGACTGACAGACGAGTATGGCTATTTTTATACTTTATGGGGTTTTCTATGTTTTTCAAATTCGTTACAAACTTTCTGACAAAACGAAAATACCCCTCACACCATGTGATTAAATACGAAAATATGTTTATATGTTTGTATTTTGTATATTGGGGCAATATCTAAAAATGGGCATTTTGGTTTTGACACTCGATGACAAAAGAAATCTTTTTTACCCAATTGGGAGCGAATATATTCGTAAATAATTACTATTTTCAAACAAAATTTGAAAATGGGCGGTAAATTTGTATAGGGGCTATACCTAAAAATGGGTGTGGCATCTTGGATTTGACACTTGATGACAAAAGAAATATTTTAACTTAATTGGGAGCGAATAAATTCGTATATAATTACTATTTTTATACAAAAAATCGAAAAAAATCGGTAAGTTTGTATGGGGGCAACACCTAAAAATGGGCGTGGCACTCTCATTCTCGAACTTAGCCTAGTCGTTGCCGAGAAAAGCTTAAGTTGAAAGTTTCTGTTGAATTTCTTTTAAACTAAGCGAATAAATCGCATAGCAACAAACAGACGGACAGACAGACAGGCGGGCAGACGGACAGACAGACGGACATGGCTAGATCGATTCGTCTCATCGAGCTGATCAAGAATATATATACTTTATGGGGTCTCCGATGCCTCCTTCAATGCGTTAGAAACTTTCGGACAAACTGACTATACCCGATTACACCATGTGTAACGGGTATAAAAAACGAAAATTGAGGAAGCTCGGAAATCGTATGGTACACGTTGTAGGTCTGGCTCGATCCTTATTGTATCAATAGTTTTTACATATGGGTAAGACTCTTTAAAAAAAATAAAAAGTAATTTGCAAGTAGGACTCCGATCTTTTTTAAACTTTAGAAAATAATAGCCCTGGAAATGAAAATCCCAGTAGTGTTTTTTTTTTTTTAAATCAATATTTTCGAAATTGTTGGATGGATTTTAATAAGAATTACAGGCAATATAGTAAATTTAGCATAGTTTAATTTAATATTGGAATGAATAAAAAAACTCAAAATTTTGACCAAAAAATATTTTTTAAATGATTTTTTAGGGAGCTTGCCCACTTTTTTAAGTTATCTAGCATACAAAAACCTATTCCTTTTTTTTTCACCTCTCTTTTGAAAAAAAGAAAATTATTGAGACTTCAATAGTTCTTGAGATATTGCGAATTTAGTTAATGCGCGCATTTTCATGAAAAAAAAACTGAAAATTTCGTATTAGGGCTATATCTTAGAGTGGGCGTGGCGTTCTGACTATGACGGAGAATAGTTTAAGTTTTACGTTCCATTCCCATATCTTTAAAGCTAACGAATGAATCACCTTATAACAAACAGACAGAAACTGTGTGACGGATATTAAAAGGGCATCAAAATTTGAAGAAGAGAAAAAAAAAAATGCATTATTGTTTTTAGAAGGTCAGATATCTATGGGACTACACCCGAATACGAAATCGTCATGAATCGTCTCGTTATACTTATAATGCTTATACACAGTTTACACTCGTTAACGTTGACGTCAAATAAAAGTGAAGAAGTGTGAGCAAGATAGTCTTTAGAGACAAATTTTGAATGAGATTCATTCATTTAGAAACATTTACAAATTTTAGTGCTCTTTGCCTTTTAAGTGTTTTAAATAATTAAAAAGAAAAATTACATTTTGCTTTTGCAACTACAAATTTATACTTCGGACTCGTTGACAAATTAAAATACTTATTACAAATAAAATGATAAAAAATATGTACTACAAAATACTTTTTAAAAACTGCAAACAAATTGACAAGAATATTTATTGCATTTTTTTATTTAAAGAACAAAACAAGCATAGCATTTGCTGGGAGTAGGGAATTCGATGTCAAATGGTGAGGAAATTTGACATAATATTACTTACATACTTTTTTCAAATGCTATATATATTATATATTTTATATTCATATCTGGAAAAATATTGGAATATTTTTAAGACAGTTTTAATTTTTAGGAAAAATATAAAAATATTTTCGTGAAATTAAAGGCATCATTTTTCTTTTTTAATCAATTTTTAGCTCATTTTCTATAATTCTGTTTTTATTTATTTATTAATTTTTTTATACTCGCCACACATAATGTAAAACCTGAAGTTCTCAGTTTGTCGGAAAGTTTGTAACGCATTGAAGGAGGCACTGGAGACCCCATAAAGTATAAATATATTATGAATATGCTCGACGAAACGAACCGATTTAACCATGTCCGTCTGTCTGTCTGTCTGTCTGTCTGATGCAAAGCGTTTTTTCGGCAAGTTTTAAGGATATTGGTCTAAAATCTTAAACTTAAGCTCTTTTTGATCCTAGGCAGTTTGTACGTCAGAATCTCGGTGCCACGCCCATTTGTATGCATAGTCCCTTACTAATTTAACGCCCATTTTTGGAATTTTTTTATAAACAAAGGCATTATTTATGAATGTATTCAGTCCAGGTTGGGTAAAAATTCTTCTTATGTTATCCAAAGTCGAAACCAATATCCCATGCCCATTTTTTGGTTTAGCCTCAATACAAACTTATCGCCCATTTTCGAGTTTTTGAATGGAAATAGGTTGTATTAATGAATGTATTCAGTCTAAAATGTTTAGAAACACTTCTTATGTCACTCAAAGTCAAATCCAAGGTGAAATGCCCATCTTTTGGTATAGCTCCCATACAAACCCATTTTTGATTTTTTGTATGAAAATATTTCTTATTTATAAATATATTTACTCCAATCTGGGTAAAATCTTTTCTACTGTCATCCTATAGATATGCTACCGATATGACAAGGATCGGGCCGCTATAACATACAGACCCCATACAAACTCACCAAAATTTTACATATATGCGTCGTATTTGAGTCCCAATTTGAGTTGTCCCCACTCAACCACTTTACGGAATACAATCTACGTCATTGATGATCGTACATGAAATTATTAAAGTTTCATGTAGCGGGTATTTGAGCTTCGGTGCTATCGAAGATAACGATTATACTTGTTGTTTTTTAGTGTGGACAAATATATTTACTTCAAAATGGGACAAAAAAACATCTGATCTGCAAATGTGGAATCAGTACAAATTTGGATAATATAACATATGGGCCCCATTTAAAATCAACACTTATTATTTTTATATATATTTTAGTACAGTCATTGTATATTTAAAAATATCAGACTGTTTCTCCGGCGGTGTGTCTGCCTGTAAGGTATAGGCTATAGATCGTTTTCATAAAGTAATTATATAAAAATCTCATGTCTTGATGCTTGTTTTCGATAGGCTCCGAAACCACTCAATCGATTTAAATGAAATTTTGTAGATGTATATTTTTTAGTTAAACTTTAAAGATGAGATAGACATACTACTCGTTTTGGAAAAAAATGGGCGGTGTGCGTGTCCTCAATAAAATTGATACGAAATTTCATAGTATTTTTACAAATATTTGAACTCGAAAAATGAAACTTACTAAGACTAAAGCATAATTCATTTGAAAAATGGGCGGTTAGCGTGCTAACTTTTTTGCAAGTATTTGAGCAACAGGAATGAAACTCATCACGTTTTTACCGACTTCTAAGCTTTTGAAAAATGTCAGCTTAAAAATATACTAAGCCACATTGTACCATATGTCAGCAAAATGCAAATATTTTGGAATATTTGAACTGTAAGCGTCTTAAGGCCCTTAAAAAACACATAACAGAATGACCGCAACGGACTTATCCTCGAATATTACTCTTATTATTAGGTTATTGGAGTTTTTTTTGTTTATGATGCATTTACATAAATGCATATCGGCCTCGAAAACGAATTCTGTTTTTCGTCAATATCTATTGAGCGTATATACAAATTTTTGGGATCTATCATGCCTCCAAATACGCCATTGTACATTACAGAAATAGAATACAATTGAATCGATTTAGAAATTAATGTATAGGAATTGGATTAATTTCCCTATGGGACTGACGGTCAACGAGAACAAGACGAAGTACTTGGAATCCACTAGCAGGCAATCTGCACGTCGCAGACCGTCTTTGAGTACAGAGAACTTCAGCTTTGAGGCTGTAGAAAACTTCATCTATTTGGGCTCAGATGTAAACAACAACAACATCATCAGTCAGGAGATTAAACGAAGAATCACTCTTGCGAACCGTAGCTATTTTGGTCTCGGTAAGCAGATGCGAAGTAGAGTGCTGTCCTGAAAAACAAAGTTTAAACTCTACCAGACGCTGATAATGCCGGTCGTAATGTATGGCTCAGAAGCATGGGTCATGACAGAATCGGATAAGTCGGCGTTAGACGTATTTGAGAGGAAGATACTTCGCAGAATCTTTGGTCCAGTTAGAGTGGAATGACATCGACATAGTCAGGAACATCCGCCGCTGCGTTGGGAGGACCAGGTCCTAGATGACATCCGCAGGATCGGAATCCCAAGATGGTATGATGAAGCACTGGATTACAACCGCTGGTGCCGAATCTTATGTGATGCCAAGGCCGGCAATCGGGTGTAGTGCCACTTATATATATATATATATATATATATATATATATATATATATATAATTGGATTAATTGCTCACAAGCCTTCTGAGCTTCACAGTTTTCAGTTTTCCGTACTATGTGAATGAAGCGTATATTCAGTTTGTCTGAAAGTTTGTAACGCATTGAAGGAGACGTCGTAGACTCTATAAAGTAAACATATTATTGATCAGCTCGATGAGACTAGTCGGTCTAGTCATGTCCGTCTGTCTATTTATTTCAACGCGATTTACTAGAAGACTACTAGAGATATTAAGCTGAAATTTGAAACTTAAGCTTTTCTCGTAAACGACCAGGTCAAGTTTGAAAATGAAAATGCCACGACGATTTATAGGTATAGCCCCCATACAAAATAACCGCAGATTTTCGAATTTGTATATGAAAATAGGTATTATTTATGCATATACTCGTATGCACTCAAAATTAGGTAAAATCACCTTTGATATCATCCAATGCCAAAACAAATGTGTCACGCCCATTTTGAAATAAGTATATGCCTCATACTAACTTGCCACCCATTTTCGAATTTTTGTATGAAAATGGTTATTATTTAGGAATGTGTTGACTCCAAATTGGTAAAAAAAAAACTTATAGTATCATTCAATATCAAAACCAAGGTGCCACGGTGCCCATTTTTAGGCATAGGACCCAAACAAATTTAGCGATCATTTTCGATTCTTTTTTTTGAATAACTGTATTTTTAGGTTCAAATTTGATACCAATATTTTATCTCAACTTGAGTTGTATCAGACCATTGATCCCTCCTATTTAAAAAATACGTGTGACGGGTATTTAAGCTTCGGTTTCACCGAGGTTAACGGTATTCCTTGTTATACCCGTCACACACAGTGTAGAGGGTATTATCATTTTGTCAGAAAGTTTGTAACGCATTAAAGGAGACATATTAGACCCTATAAAGTATATATATTCTTGATCAGCACAGTCCGTCCGTCTGTCCGTCGGTCTGTATGTATGCGTTTCATTCGCTCAGTTTTAAAGATATTGGCCTGAAACTCGGAACTTAAGCTTTTCTCAGTCCTAAGCAATTTAAGTGTTAAAATCAAAGTGCCACGCCCATTTTAAGGTATAGCCCCCATACAAACTTACCGTTTTTTTTCGGATTTTTTCTATGAAAATAGCAATTATTTATGAATATAGTCACTCCAAGTTGGGTAAAAATACTTCTAATGACATCCAATGTCAAATCCAAGCTGCCACGCCTATTTTTTGCTATAGCCCCCATACAAATTTACCGCCCATTTTCGAATGTTTGTATAAAATAGGTATTGCTTATGAGAATGTTCACTCAAATTTGGGTAAAAACACGTCTAATGACATCCAATAACAAAACCAAGGTGCCACGCCCATTTTTAGCCATAGTCCCCATACAAACTTATCGATTATTTTCGAACAAATGTATGAAAAAGTAATTATTTTCGAATATATATTTATAAATGAATATAAGCCAGTGATGATCACACATAAACTATTCAAAGATTCGTGTGACGGGTATTTAAGCTTCGGTTCCACCGAAGTTAACGTTTTTTCTTGTTTTTTTGTTTAATTATCTTGATTTTACAGCTACATTTGTCGACCTGCTTTCCATTTTGTTCTTTGCCTAATTCAAGTGATGAAGAAAAGTGACACATGCTGACAGTACTCGGTTGGGTGTGCACAACAACAATAAAAAACATAAATGTCACAAAATTATAAACACACATGTCAGTGTTATGAGACAGCAAGAATCAGACAAAGATAATACAACAACGACAATAATATGTAATATAAAACAATGAAAAACGAAAACCTTACTCAAAACCCAAGCGTTCATACCCATTTTCAATAATAAATAGTAAAACTTAAATGTGCTACTAAAATATGTATTACTGTGACCAAAAGTCCCAGAAAGTCTTTGGTGATAAGGCTATGCGAAAAAAAACGTATTAACATTTGGTATAGTGTTTACCAAGCAGGCCGTGAACGTGTCGAAGACGAAGAGCGTCCTAGGAGACCACTAAATTCAAACGATGAAGCTCACGTCCAAAAAATTAAAGATTTGTTGTTGAAAACCCGTCGTTTTACGATTAGACCCTTTGCTGATGTTATCGGCATATTGAAAGGCTCATTCAAAACAATGTTGAAGATTGTTTTGGGCTTCAAACGCGTCATATCTCGATTTTTTTTTATTTTTCGTGATTTTTTTACCAAAACTCAACTCATAACAATCGGCCAACATAGTTTTGACCAGATCTGGAGCCTTGCGACTTCTGACTGTTTAACAAGCTTAATAAAGCGCTTTAGGGCCACCGTATTGAGACAAAAGAGCAGATTCAAGCCGCTGCGAAGAAGAACGCCATTCCTAAAACTTACTTTTTGACTGAAGCTTGGAAAATCCTTTGGCAAAAATCTATGGCAATGGAAAGGCAAGTACTTTGAAGGCAATGAAATTGATTTGGAAGAATAAATAAAGAATTTTCAAAATAAATGCAACTTCATCCTTTGTTTTTGGCATAAACAAATTTAAAGGAAAACAATTCTTTTCTCTTCTCCTTCCACTTACGAGTTTATTGTAAATTTTTATGAAAGATTATTGGCAGGTGGGGATTTGAGTCAATGTTAAAATATGTAAAGCAAACAAGTCGATTGTACTAGGACACGGCATACAGAACCCAAAATCATATGTTAGGAATTGAAATAAGCAACGAATAGATTGCGTTACAAAGCTTCTGGCAAACTGATTATTCATTTGTACACTACATAAGTACACATGTGGTGGTAGCAAAGCACACTGCTTACAGTTGCCTGATGTCTGGTACGCCATGTTTTCGTATGAAACTTTGTATGTTCTTGGGTTTTTTTTTTTGGTCTTCGCTTGCTTTGTGTTGTTTGTGCATTGCACGTGTGCTTTTTGGTTTGTTTGTTTTTTTTTTTTTTTTTTGGTATTTGTTGCATGCAACAAAGTCAAGGCTAACTGTAGTTTCTTTTTGGTCTTTAATAATTTTCCCATAGCACTTCTGACACGTATCCCCTTGTTTCACTGTTCTACCTTGGTCATCATCCATTGCCGCATATAAAGCTTGAACTTTTGCCCCTTTTTAGGCCATATGTACATACATACACATATGTGTATACGTTATAATATGTAAATATATACAGTGAAATGCACATATGTTTATGCATGATTACTTAAGCAAATTTTTCTACCCTGTACCCAAAGGGTAAAAGGGTATATTAAGTTTGTGCGAATGTATGTAACAGGCAGAAGGAGCCAAGATAGACCCTATAAAGTATATATATATTCTTGATCAGTGTTCAAATATGAACATGTGCTGCTTGTAGATTATCATATTCAGAATGTTCAAGTATGAACATCGGATTCGGTTTATCTGTTTATACTTATTTAATACGCGATAAGAATAGACAAGATATCCCGCAGCGACAATATTTTTAAACACACACAGGAAGTCATAACATTTTACGATCGTGCTAAGTTATGCTCTGCATTTAAGTAGCAACGCAATGACTCTTGACTCCTGCACAAACGATAAAACTCTACGCCTAGAATTGATAAGCTATTTTTAACATATATTCATATTCATTGTAAACATACACATAATATAATTCTACACATACAGTCCACTTTATAATAGAAATAGAAATTGTATATAAGCATGTAATTTTCATAAATAAAATTAGTACCTTACAACTACTCAAACATGTTTGTTCTCTCCAAGTGAGATACAAAACATTAAATTTAAATGTTAAATTACATTAATATTAACATTTCTTTTGGAGTTCTATAACAGAATTCAAAAGTGTGCAAGTTAATGTACATATTGGTCCATCGATCCGTAAAAGACTAGGCGACAAAACATTTTGATCTTCGAAGTCTTAACGAATAAAGTGAATCAAATAAAGGCGTGTCTGAGGCTTAAACAGCAGACTAGGCGATCTTGGGGCTATAACTTCAAGGAAAATCGAGAGTAAATAAAAGCAAGAAAATAGCCAAAAAGGCGAATTTTGAAGCTTCAATCTCGACGTGAAATTGTTGAACGCGATCAACAAAACACAAAAAAAAAAAAAAAAAATCCCAAAAAAGCTAATTCACTATTCAATACAAATAAACATTACCTTACTGTGAGTAGAGGCACAGCTAAGTCAACTAGGCGACTTTAAATTTTCCTCCAACAAGTTTATTTGTACGAATTGAGTGAAATTAAGAAAAAAATGGGTATTAACAGAGTGAAAATAATTGACTCTCAAAAAGAAATTGCAGAAAAAATTTTGCAATTATACAATAAAATTAATGCAAAGAGCATCCGTAGAAGCAGTTGCGCTGAGCTAGTGAAATATCTAGAGAAATATCGCAAAGAAATGGATGCTAACCATATGAAATTGTTAGCAGATGGAATTGCTGACGAAGATTACTTCGTTAACAACATGTATGAAAATACAGTTGAAAAACACGAAGAAATCATGGCAACCATCAACAAAGCGCTAAAGGAAGACTATTTGGTACTGGAACAAAACGTATCGGTTCTGGAAGCAAATGTCAGCGAGTCCTCCAAAACTCCGGATCAGAGTGAAGCATTCAAGGGAGTAACGGAAGACAAAAAGGATCAGGAAAAGTCTTACTTCAAAATAAAAAAATTTAATCGAGAAGTATTGAGTCTCATCGAGTGTTTGAAAGAAGAAGACTTTAAAACCGCATCGGAATCCGATAAAGCTATGATAAAGGAAATGGTCGATGATATAAAGTATCAATATCAGGGAGAAATATGTGAGTTACAAAACGATGAAGCTGATATACTATTCAATGATCTTCGCATCCTACATTTAAAAACAGTAATGAAAGAAGCGAAGGAATTGAAAAATCAGACAAGTAGCCACTGTTTAGAGTTAGAAAAACTCAAAATCCCAACATTTTCTGGTGACTTAAAAGAATGGGCGACATTCTTCAATTTATTTAAAGATATGGTGCATAATAATGTGTACATATCAAATTCGGAAAAAATGTTGCGTCTTCAACAATGCGTGAAAGGAGAAGCTGCACGCTTGATTCAGCATTTACAGATATCAAGCAGTAATTATAATGTGGCTTGGGCACTATTGCAACAGAGATACGAAAATAAAAGAATATTATTTTCGACTCAATGGGATAGAGTTCTAGATCAACCCCAAATAAACAGCGACAATACAGAAAGTGTCAGACAGCTGTTGGATACAGCTAATGAATGTCTAAATGCAATTCGTGCTCTAGGCATTGAAATTAAAGATGACGAACCCTTTATTGCAAGAATTATTTGTCGAAAACTAGACAAAAAAGGGTTAAGATTGTATGAGCAAGCTAATACGAAGCCGAAAGAAGTGCAAACCTTAAAAGACATAATACAATTTCTGGAACGATATTATGAGATTTTAAAGGCAGTAAATGACAGTGATTCATCAACAGACAGAAAACGGCCTTACAAGGTTTTTCACATCTCAAGAGTCGTAAGTCAACCTACAAAGAAAATGTGCTTCTTTTGTAAGTTACAGAACCACATGACTAGCGAATGCCGAAAATTTAAGGCAATATCTGTTGAAGAAAGACGAATATTTGCAAAAAAAACAAAGTTTATGCTATAAGTGTATAAATCACAAATATGGTGAAAAATGCCCAACACCAAAAATTAAATGCAATTCTTGTTCGCAAAGTCATCATAACAGTTTACACGTAGAACAATCAACTAATGAAATTCGGAAAAGTTCAATGACGTTATGTGATTCATCTGCTGCGGTAATTCTGGCTACTGCACAGATCAATGTAAAAGCAGCCAACGGAGAATACAAATTGATAAGGGCGCTACTAGATCAAGGCTCTCAAATTACAGCCATTTCAGCAGATGCAGCTGAAATGTTAGCAGTTCCAAAACTAAAAACAGAGACAAAAATTTTTGGACTTGGAGAAGCTGTAGTAGCTGAATCGAATTTTAAAGTAAATATACAAATTAAGCCGAGATTCGTCAGCAACCACCGTGAATTGGTCGAAGCTATAGTTTTACCTACACTATCAAGTGTACATCCTGGTCAGTCATTTGAATATGATGTACAAAAATGGAACAAATACACTTTGGCAAATCCTATGTTCAATAAATCTGACAGAATTGACATGGTGATTGGCGGAGATCTATTTGGCAGGATTTTGGAAAGTGGCGTAATAAAGATGAAAGGACTAGTTGGCCAAGAAACTAAATTTGGTTGGATATTATCTGGTATTGTGCAACAACGTCATAACAAACCAAGGTTAACAGACCGATTTAGAAGACTGAAGAATACGTCAGATTCAGGAAAACTACGTATAACGGCTAAACATCAACAACATATTCATAATGATTCCGGTGACCCAAATCATTCACGCAAGAGAAGTCACCGGGGTTACAAAGGATGCAGTGGAAGCGAAAAACGTCGATTTATTCAACACTCCGCCACGAGTAGAAGTGAAACAGGTCAACAACAACGTCATAACACAAAATTTGGGCAAGGTGATTGGGATCCTAAATTGGGTGGACATAGACCATGTCGCCGGGGAGGAACATCACAATGTCGTTGTTGCCTACATAATAATTCAAACGATCGTCGACATCGTGATATTGAAGTGTTGAGCAATATCTTGAGACCAAGGCAAAAACAGAAGCGTCTTCTCAATAAAAGAAACTCAAACTTATCAAGCAATGTTAAAAGAAAGATACAGCAAAACAATTGTCAAATAGAAAATGTTAAAAGCGTATCAGACGGCTCAATCAAAATTCGGCACCCAGTATCGTATTCATTTTGTAAGAGATGTAAATATAGAACGGATCTATAATAATTAATAACACATCTATGCTTAAATAACTTGATCGATAAATTGATAAACGGAACAACGAAAAACTACATATTAACGATTTACACTATCAATGGACATTTATCGCTGCTACTCGTAATAGTAAAGAGATATCACTTATGGGCCCCGGGAGAATGTTCAAATATGAACATGTGCTGCTTGTGGATTATCATATTCAGAATGTTCAAGTATGAACATCGGATTCGGTTTATCTGTTTATACTTATTTAATACGCGATAAGAATAGACAAGATATCCCGCAGCGACAATATTTTTAAACACACACAGAAGTCATAACATTTTACGATCGTGCTAAGTTATGCTCTGCATTTAAGTAGCAACGCGATGACTCTTGACTCCTGCACAAACGATAAAACTCTACGCCTAGAATTGATAAGCTATTTTTAACATATATTCATATTCATTGTAAACATACACATAATATAATTCTACACATACAGTCCACTTTATAATAGAAATAGAAATTGTATATAAGCATGTAATTTTCATAAATAAAATTAGTACCTTACAACTACTCAAACATGTTTGTTCTCTCCAAGTGAGATTACAAAACATTAAATTTAAATGTATATTAACATTTCTTTTGGAGTTCTATAACAGAATTCAAAAGTGTGCAAGTTAATGTACAATCAGCATTGGAACGGGAGTCGAACTAGCTATGTCTGTCTGTCCGTCCGTCCGTCTGTCCGTCCTTCCGTCCGTCTGTTCGTCCTGCTGTCTGGCGTATGAGAGAGATTATCTCGGAGACTATAAGAGATAGGACCACCATATTTGAAACTTAGACTCTCCTGAGCCGTCAAGTGTTCACTTGCAAACAGGTTTTCTCTAGACCCATTTTAAGGGGTACCCCCCATACAAATGTACCTCAAGATTTTAGGGTTTTGCATAAAAACGTCATTGTTTTTTATTCTAGGAAGTTCAAATTTAGTAAAAATTATGTCTATGATAGTCCCAATAAAATATCCCAATATGGGTAGGACCAACAAAATTTTAGATGTAGCCCCCATACAAATATACCTAAAAATTTTAGGTTTTTGAATAAAAACGTCATTGTTTTTTATTCTAAGAAGTTCAAACTTAGTATAAATTATGTCTATGATAGTCCCAAGAAAATATCCCAATATGGGTAGGACCAACAAAATTTTAGATATAGCCCCCATACAAATATACCCAAACATTTTAGGTTTTTGAATAAAAACGTCATTGTTTTTTATTCTAGGAAGTTCAAACTTAGTATAAATTATGGCTATGATAGTCCCAATAAAATATCCCAATATGGGTGGGACCAATAAAATTTTAGGTATAGCCCCATACAAATATACCCCAAAATTTTAGGTTTTTGCATAAAAACGTCATTGTTTTTTATTCTAGGAAGTTCAAATTTAGTAAAAATTATGTCTATGATAGTCCCAATAAAATATCCCAATATGGTTAGGACCAACAAAATTTTAGGTATAGCCCCCATATAAATTTACCCAATTGTTCAAGTTTTTGTTTGAAAAATCAATACAATAAGGTATATACAAAGATAGGACTTAATTTAAGGTACATAAAGATTGGGTACAGGGTATCTTGCAGTCGAGCATCCTCGACTTCAGCGTTCTTTCTTGTTTTAACTATGAAATATATAAACTCCACACTTGTTATACCCCGTACCCAAAGGGTAAAGGGTATATTACGTTTGTGCGAACGTATGTAACAGACAAAAGAAGGCTAGATAGACCCTATATATAGGGCCACCATATTTGAAACTTAAGCTCTCTTAAGCCGTCAGGTGTGCACTTGCAAACGGTTTTCTCTTTTAAGGTGTATCCCCCATACAAATCTACCCCAAATTTGTTTTTGATAAAAAAGTCGTTGTTTCTTAGTCTAGGAAGTCTTAATTTGGTATAAATTATATCTATGATAGTCCCAATGAAATATCCCAATATGGGTAGGACCAACAAAATTTTAGGTATAGCCCCCATACAAATGTACCCCAAAATTTTGGGGGAAGTTTGAGAACGTGTTGAAGACGAAGAGCGCCCTATTCGACCATCGACCTCAACGGACTATGCTCACATCCAAAAAGTAGAAGATTTAGGGCATGCACACTGTCGATTAACTAAAGGGTGGTTAAATTTCAAGGGCCGATGTTGATTTTGAATAATACACGAATTATTTAGGAAATTATTGACATTTCTTTTTATTATGATATATTGGTATGACTCAATTATGTATGGAACAAAATATCGGTCAAATGGCCGTCACGGCTTCGGCGGCACACGTCCATCCGATGGTCTAAATTTTCGATGACGCTGAGGCATAATTGAGGTTCACTGTCGGTTATGTGCCGAATTATCTCATCCTTTAGCTCTTGAATTGTTGTTGGCTTATTGGCGTACACC
Source organism: Leucophenga varia (assembly GCA_018903435.1). NCBI lineage: Eukaryota > Metazoa > Arthropoda > Insecta > Diptera > Drosophilidae > Leucophenga > Leucophenga varia. The sequence goes on along the minus strand of JAEIFJ010003016.1, from coordinate 200,085 downwards.
TTTTCTTTCAAATAACCCCAAAGAAAGAAGTCCAACGATGTCAAATCACATGATCTTGGCGGCCAGTTGACATCGCCGCGACGTGAGATTATTCGGCCATCAAATTTTTCACGCAAAAGAGCCATTGTTTCGTTAGCTGTGTGGCAAGTGGCACCGTCCTGTTGAAACCACATATCGTCCACATCCATATCTTCCAATTCAGGCCACAAAAAGTTTGTTATCATCTCACGATAGCGAACACCATCCACAGTAATTGCCTGGCCAGCCTCATTTTCGAAGAAGTACGGTCCTATGATGCCGCCAGCCCATAAACCGCACCAAACATTCACTCTTTTTGGATGCATTGGTTTTTCGACAATCACTCTTGGATTCTCATTCGCCCAAATGCGGCAATTCTGCTTATTGACGAATCCACTGAGGTGAAAATGTGCCTCATCACTGAAGATGATATTCACGATATGCATTTTGATTTGAACGCCCATTTTCATAATAGGCCTGAATAACTTAAACGCGTTGCTCGATTGTGTATCTTTCCATGGTTCAAATTGAGTTAGTCTGAAGTTGAGAAATGTCAAAAGAAATGCGGGAAAAAACTTGACGTTTAGGTGTGGTTCACATTCAACATCGGCCCTTGAAATTTAACCACCCTATATAAAAGACATTGCTGATGAAATTGGCGTATCGATTGGTACCAAAAATAGTGAATTTTCTTGAAAAACAGCATCGATTCTTCGTGACATTTTCTCCAAAAATGCAACCAATATCGTTCCATAGCCACCGTATTCGCCTGGTTTCGCTCCGTGTGACTTCTGTCTATTCCCAAAACTCAAGAGACCACTCCGGGGAACGCGTTTCGAGTCGATTGAGGAGATAAAAGCTGAATCGAAGAAGGCGCTGATGGCTATACCGGAAAGTGACTATTTGGCATGTTTCAAGGATTGGAAAAAACGTTGGCATAGGTGTATTTTATTCGGAGGGGATTTCTTTGAAGGGGATCTATATCATAACGAATGTGTAGAAAGTTTTTTGTATTTGAAGTGGGAGCAGGAAATGGTCCATTATAATTCAAATTTGGACCCAAATTTGGGAGCTCTATAGAGTTCATAACAAAAGCTCAAAATGGATGGTGAGTTTGTAAGAGATTATATGATATAGTCGCCCAATCTTAGTTAGATTTATACTGCTGAAAGAAGTGATTCTATCGTATTTGAAATAAATAACTTTAAAATTTTTTTTTGTCGATTTACTATATACCTAAAAGTCGACTTTGTATCTTGCATTTAACATACAAAACAGTCGTTGTCGAAAAAAAAGAATAACTTTAAAATTTCTTGTCAATTTTTTTTTAAAATTGAGCTAATGAATCGTGCAGCAATAAACAAATAGATTTGATTTTGGGCTTATTAGGTACATACCAGGGCTGCAAACCACTAAAATATTGACAGTGGTTACGTTCAGTGGTTCGCGAGGCCTTGTAACCGCTAGTTCGGTTCAAAAACCGGGTTTTCGACAGTGTGAAACCACGGTTCGGGTCGGTTCAAGACTTTAAAAAATCTTTGTTAAAAAATGTACAGCCAGGCTCCCATTTTCAAAATCACTAAAATTTTGTGATTTTCTTTGAAATGAAAATGTTCGTGCTGCGACAATCGCAAAAGGAAGAATTTTTTTCGCTTTTCAATCGGTTACATTTAACCGATTTATTTTTATCGGTATGTTCGAAAATCGATGGAACTATTTATTTATTTAAAATCATTTAAATAAATAAATTTACATAGCAAATATTATATAATTAAACTTCGGATTCACCGAAGTTAACAAACTTACCGCGCATTTTCGAATTTTTGTATGAAAATAGATATTATTTATGAATGTATTTACTTCAAATTAGGTAAAAACACTTCTAATGACATCCAATATCATATACAATGTACCAGTTTTGGGTGTAGCCCTCATACGGTTATTTTCGAAGTTGTGTACTTAAAAAGGCATTATTTAGGAATGTATTGACTCCAAATTGGGTAAACCACTTCTAATATCATCCAATATAAAAGCCAAGGTGCCACACCCACTTATAGGCAAAGACCCCACACAAACTTTTCGATTATTTTCGAATTATTTCGAATGTATGTTTAGCCTTAAATTCGAAATCAATATTGTGTCTAAACTTAAGTTGTGTCAGACTATAGACCCCCTCCCATCCCATCTTGAAGTTTTATCTAAGCTACTGTTTTTTTTTTAAATATTTTTTTGCCAAGAATATGAGAACAATTTCTAGATTCCGACCCTAAATAATGTACTTAATGTTTTGTAACGTCACATTTTTTTCGCAAAAAACTAAAAAACATTTTCCAGTGGCAGATCACCCGATGTGAACTAAATTCATACATTTTGAATGGTTTTGTATAGATAATAATTTGATGATTCAAGGTTAAGCTTAGGTGTGTGTATATCGACTTCAATTTCCATACTGCTTATGAATATATACACTACGGTGAGTCTATTTTTATCGCAACCAAGCATTTAGCAGTAATGTAGTCTTTTCAAATATGACACTCAACATTTTCACCTGAAAATTTGCTCCTTAGAACGGATTTAAAGGGATGTTTCAAAAACGGTTAATGGAAATTTTTATTTTATGGTCGTTTTTAGACTATATGACCCAAAATCCATAAAATGGGTTCATGGAAAATCAGCTGTTTTTGATTAAAAAATAATAAAAGTATGTTTTTAAAAAGAGGAGAGTCAGATTTGACTTTTGATCAATGGTTCTTTAAGAAAATGTTCTTAGAATGTACCATAGATTACGTTCCTGCTATACGTAAATTAATATGAATGTTTACCCATCTAATTTCCTCAAAATCAACAAAAATATTAATGTTGCAGCATCAAATTTGTTTTTGATATTGCAACAGTTGTCCAAGTTTACAAAACACTTTTAAGACAAGTAAAATTTTCCAATGCATCATATAAATTTTCTGTAGGCGTTCCATGTAAAAAATATTATTTAGTTTAAACTTTCTTTTAAGTTTTTAGAAAAGTTTAACTCAACAATGGTTTTACAAATATCGAACTTAAACAAAGTATTGCACCATCAGCTATTTTATTTTGTAGAAGGCAAAACATTTCATACATCGGCAATAAGGATTCAGTTTTATGTGTTTAAAATTCAATCAAGCCCCCGATTTGTATTTAGAGTTCAAATACATTTTATTTGCTTGTTTTTTATTTTTTTATTTTTATTTTTGGCGTTAACCTTAACCCTTTTGTATCACCCATTCGCCCGACCGTCCGCATTGCGCCATATGTTGCCTGACTTGCTTTCTTCATTGCCTTCAATGGCCTTCTCGTGTCATGGCGTTGAGCCAAACCCGCTGCTGAAGCTGTCCAATTGCCATAGCTGTCTTTTCTGCTGCTATTTATTCTACCTTCAATGTTGGTATTGGTTCATTTGTTGTTGTTATCCTGCGTCCTTCATTTTTTACTTCCGTTTGGGCGTTTCGTTCTCATATTTTGTCTTGTCTTGTCCTGTATACTGAGTTGAACAATTTGTGTGTTTTTTAATGTTAAAAATTAAGTACCTATTTTTCGTGACGAGAGCGTAAAAAAAATGTTGAAAAAATTAATCTGATGACGCAGTGAAGAGGCTCAAGCTGTTATTCAGTAACCTTTAATTGGACTCGATGAATTAGAAGAGCAATAAGAACGCACTTAATGAATGTCTTACATTAAAAAAACAACAAAAAAAAAAACGTTTTTACATGTCGTAATGGCTTAAAGAAAAAAAAAAACCCATTGGTTCTACTATATAGACACGTGTGAGCACTTAGATGTCTGTCGCCAATCTACCCTTCACTTCTTGCTTAACTAACGATTTTTTACCTAAATTTCGTGCCATTCGCTAACTTTTTTTTTACCTTTTCAAAGATTACATTACGTTTGGCTTATATATATTGTATGTATATAAGTTCAGCTAAGTATTTTGGCACGCATTTCATAGCTGATTCATATGCCCATTCTAAAATATATCAATCAGTTGGATCGATAGTCATTAAGACTAATTACGTATAATTGCCATAAAAAAACAAATATAAAAAACTAAAAAAACAAAATATATAAATGGCAATAGTCGAAAATGTTATACCCGGTGCAAAACTTCAAATAAAACATTTTTCACTTATTTACTAAAGGTGCAACGCTAAGCTTCAAGCGGTCTCAGGTTTGATAAGAACGTCGACAAAAATTAAGCTTGGTTCTTGAATCGTGTACATTTCAAGCTTCCAATATTGCAAACATTGAAAGCATTCCTGATTGTTTTCCCGAGATAATGTGAAGTCAAATTTTCAGGTTTCAATTTTATTTCGAAAAACAAGGAAAAACGTTAACTTCGGTGGAACCGAAGCTGAAGTACCCGTTATTGACTCACCAGGTGCTTAGATTAAATTTCACGATAAATTTGGTCAAATTTGTATGGAGGCTTTATGTTATATTAGCCCGATCCTTACCTTATCGATAGTGTTCACTTAGGCGGACATTGAAACCGATTTAACAAAACTTTAATTGAATTCATTCAGAAATAATAAATGTTTTCATACAAAAACTCGGAAAGTGGGGCTATACCGAAAAATGGGCGTGGCACCACTTTTTTGATATTGGATGACTCGATTTTAACTCGATTTGGAGTAAATTCATTCAAAATAATGCCTATTTTTTCGAAAATAGGCTGTATATTTGTATGGGAGCTATGCGGAAAAATGGGCGTGGCAAGTTGATTCTGACATACAAACTGCATAGAACCAACAAAAAAAAAACAAGAAAGAACGCTGAAGTCGAGTGTGCTCGACTGCAAGATACCCTGTACCCAATCTATATGTACCTTAAGTTAGGTTCTATTTTACTACCATACCTCATTGAATTGAATTTTCATAGAAAAACTTAAAAAATCGGGTATATCTTTGAATGGGGTTATACCTAAAATTTTGTTGGGCCTACCCATATTGGGATATTTTATTGGGACTATCATAGACATAATTTATACTAAATTTAAATTTTCTTGAATAAAAAACAATGACGTTTTTATGTAAAAACCCAAAATTTTGGGGTAGATTTGTATGGGAGCTATACCTAAAATTTTGTTGGTCCTACCCATATTGGGATATTTTATTGGGACTATCATAGACATACATTATACTAAATTAAAATTTTCTAGAATAAAAAACAATGACGTTTTTATATAAAAACCCAAATTTTTGGGGGTAAATTTGTATGGGGGCTATACCCAAAATTTGGTTGGTCCTACCCATATTGGGATATTTTATTGGGACTATCATAGACATAATTTATACTAAAATAAAATTTTCTAGAATAAAAAACAATAACGTTTTTATGTAAAAACCCAAAATTTTGGTGTAAATTTGTATGGGGGCTATACCAAAAATTGTGTTGGTCGTACCCATATTGGGATATTTTATTGGGACTATCATTGACATAATTTATACTAAATTTGAACTTCCTAGAATAAAAAACAATGACGTTTTTATGCAAAACCCCAAAAATGGGTCTAGAGAAAACCGTTTGCAAGTAAACACTTGACGGCCTAGGAGAGTCTAAGTTTCAATTTTGAAAGCTCTACCTCTTATAGTCTCCGAAATAATCGTTTTCATACGGCAGACAGCATGACAGACGGACAGACGGACAGACAGACATAGCTATTTATAGGGTCTATCTTGCCTCCTTCTGTCTGTTACATACATTCGCACAAACTTTATATACCCTTTTACCCTTTGGGTACAGGGTATAAAAAAGCTAAAGTTTAAAATTTTATTTTAATATTTTAAAAACATATTGAATAAAACCCATCGCAACAGTCAGCAGAGGGACATAGCTAAGTCTATTTTCTCTTATCTAGCTTATCAATTATATATATACTTTATGGGGTCTCCGATGCCTTCTTTAATGCGTTATAAACTTTCAAACAATCAAAATATTCCCGTTTACACTATGTGTAACGGGTATAAAAAGTGGAAATAGCTGGGTGGTTTTATAGTATAGGTTGTACACTATCTTCCAAAAGTTTGGACTCACTGGGAAACGCTTCTGTTTAGACTTCCTTTTTTTTACCCAAAGGGTAAAGGGGTGTATTAAGTTAGTGCGAATGTATGTAACACGCAGAAGGAGGCAAGATAGACCCTATAAAGTATATAAATTCTTGATCAGCATTGGAAGGGGAGTCGAACTAGCTATGTCTGTCTGTCCGTCCGTCTGTCCGTCTGTTCGTCCTGCTGTCTGGCGTATGAGAGAGATTATCTCGGAGACTATAAGAGATAGGACCACCATATTTTGAAACTTAGACTCTCCTGAGCCGTCAAGTGTTCACTTGCAAACAGGTTTGGCTCTAGACCCATTTTAAGGGGTACCCCCATACAAATGTACCCCAATATTTTAGGGTTTTGCATAAATATGTCATTGTTTTTTATTCTAGGAAGTTCAAATTTAGTAAAAATTATGTCTATAATAGTTCCAATAAAATATCCCAATATGGGTAGGACTAACAAATATTTAGGTAAAGCCCCCATACAAATGTACCCCAAAATTTTGAGTTTTCCCTAAAAACGTCATTGGTTTTTATTCTAGGAAGTTCAAATTTAATATAAATTATGTCTATGATAGTCCCAATGAATTATCCCAATATGGGTGGGACCAACCAAGTTTTAGGTATAGCCCCCATACAAATTTACCCGATTTTTTAAATTTTTGTATTAAAATTCAATTCAATGAGGTGTGATAGTAAGAAACAACTTAACTTAAGGTACATAAAGATTGGGTACTCGACTTCAGCGTTCTTTCTTGATTTAAATGTGCTTTAAATAATTTTTGGAGTCTCTCTGGTCACAATTGTGAGATGAGTAGGTGCGACACAGTTTTCGCACCTATCTGTCCTGCTCATTCCAAAGCAGCTCAATACGATTCCCATTCGGTGATTATGGTAGCCATTTCATGAATTTAAAAGTGTCTGCAACTTCTTTCGATCTTAAATAGTTCGTACAAAGTTTTTGATGTATGTTTAGGTTCGTTGTCTTGCTAAAGCACCAACCCTTTCTCCATTAAATTGATGCCAGATGGAATAGCGTTTTGCTAAAGTATCCGATGATAGTCTTCTTTTCGCATTACCCCATCAATTTTTACCAAGGCGAAGTCACCCCATACCATCATACAGCCAACGCCAAACTTAACATCATATTCGCAGTTTGCTACCAAAATTTTAAATTATGAATTATCGGTCCATAACGACAGTTTCCATTGTTTGATGGACTAATTTTTGTGTTCTTTTGCTCATTTGAGTCGTTTAAAAACGTTTATCGATCGCAAACATGCAATACAAACCAACAAAAATGCAGCCCTGCTATCATACTTTTTATACCCGTTACACAAAATGTAAACGGGTGTATTCAGTTTGTCGGAAATTTTGAAACGTACTAAAGGAGACGTCGTAGAACCCACAAAGTATACTCTTGTTCAGCTCGATGAGACGAGTCTATCTGTTGCGAGGTGATTCAATCGCAGAGTTTTAATGATATTGACATATTATTTTAAACTGAAGCTTTATAGATAAACATATTTTCTGCACTCGTTAAGTACAGTTTGGCTTCATGTTGTACCAAAACCAAAATATGTAAGTAACATAAAAGAGAGATTTGCGGAATACTACACCTTTTATTGAAAAAAAACTGCTAAGTTCAGAAGTTAGTTTCTAATGAAGGCGTAAGGGCAAACGGAAATAGTAACGGATATAGTATGTTGTACATTCTATGCATTTTTAGATTGTTTATGTCAGATATTGTAGGTATATTTCTTTCACTGTGATGGGCTTGCATATTACATTTGAGTGCTATTTATACGTTTTACAACTATCTCTGTCTTTCTGCCCATTCGTCCGTCTGTCTGTCGTGCTGTTTGCCGTATTAAAAAGGATTGTCTCGAAGACTATAAGAGATAGGGTCACTATATACGAATCTTAGCCGTCAAGTGGTCATTTACAAATGGTTTTCTGGAGACCCATTTTAAGCGGTTGTTTCTATATAAACCTACGCCAACTTAATTTTTCATGAAAAATTCTGTGTTATGTAATCTAGGAACTCAAAGTTTAGTATGAATTATGCCTATGAAATATGGTTATAGTCTATATACAAATTTATCCCAAATTTTTATGCATTTTCTGTTTAAAAATACAATAAAGGGTGTATTGGAGTCGAGTATACTCTTTCTTGTTTTCTATTGTATTTTATTTGTTTTTTTTTGTTACACAAATGTGTGTGGAATATCTCATTAAGAGCATGATAAGTAAGAAGCGGGGTGCTAACGGAAGCATTAACCAATAATTGCAACTACGAAAGCACCGAGAAGAGGTATGTTTGTACATAAATCATGCCAAACACGAAGGTGGTGGTGGAAGTGGCATTAGTGCTACCGGAAACCAACTACAAATTGTGCTCTTGACGCACAACAACTCGGCATTTGGATAAGTTAAAAGCATCTGCTGCATTAAATGCCTTCGGTTTGATACTAACCCTGGCATCGCAAGCTCTTTTCGAGTGTTTGTATGTTTTATGAAATTCGTTTAATAATTGCATTCTACTTGTACTTGCTTTCTAATTGCATTAAGGCTATACGAGTGTAAAAGAGAGAGAGACCAATGCATAGTACAGCACAGCACAGCATAGCACAGCACTTGACATGTCTGTGCACAAATTGTTTTTCATTTTATGTCAAATAAATTGTAACCAAAGACTACGAAGATAACAGTGTCGTTTTTCATTAATATAAGCGCGTTCTTAAAGAATTTAAAATAAATTTAAATGAAAAATGGTTTGAGGCTGTAAGGATGATACATTTCCAGTAGGTGTAGTAGAATGAGTTGAACATATTTCCTGAACTCTTTTTACCACAGTTAGCTTTTAAAACATGTAAGCAAAATAGAAAGAGACAGTAGAAGAATAGTATATGCACCTTATATAATTATATTATGGCTGTAAATTGTTTTTTATTTATATGTTGTTCAGAACCAAATTACGATATTTTATAGGATTGTAGATTAGGCCAATTTTGGTTTGTTAAAGGAAATCTATAGATTCATCGTATTATGAAGATGACCACTAAAGCAGTATTTTGGAAAATTTTGACTTGGGGCCTTTGGAATGGTTAGACATGAAGATAGTATTAAACGTATTTGAAAGATAGTTAAAAAGTATTTTAGACGTATTCGAGCGATTTCCAAAATTTGGACCTGGGCCATAGTGGAGGACCCAAAATGGATTATTCTTACCTGTTTGTTTATTTCGACCGACTGCAGATTCACCTTTGGAATCTAAATATATCTAGAGACTTGAAAAAAATTTTTTTAAATGTTCAAGAGGTCTCTGAAATTTGGACCTGGGGACCAAATTTTTTTTAATGTATATCAATGTTACTTTGATCTTGGGCCCGATACACTTGACATTAAACGCGTTTTGAAAAGTGGTTTAAAAAACGTTTGAAGTGTTCTAAGGGTTTCCGATATTTGGACCAGGGTACCCTGGGCGGAGATTTTTTACCTATTTTCACAGTAAACATTTTTAAATTTTGACTTGTGGCTCTATGAAAGGCCAAGGCTTTTTTAGTCTGATTAATCGGCTCTGTTTCTATTTTAGTGATGATCTGCAATAAGTGATTTCCAAGGGCAGATGGACTAAGGGTATTAATTAATTTCCGTCACAGTTTATTACAAGAAACGAGGAATAACTTTAATTTCGATAGATGCGATGAGCTAAATCTATGGTCGCAGATAACACTACTTTGCATGAGTTTTGCGAAAAGGATGGGGTGGTGTTTCCGAAGCGAATTTTTGTGCTGAGCACGAAAACCTCTCATCACGTCATGTTCTCTGTAACTGTCTCTCTAAAGCTAATTATAAGACTATATCAAATAACTTGGTACCACGGCTCGCATCGCTGGAAGAGGCAGCTTGAAGGACTCAAAAACAACTTCTGTCATTTGCTAAATACGCCGAAATAGTAAAGACTATAGAAACCGATGAACGACCTGCGTCATCAGTACCACTAAGGACCATACTGGTCTATGTGTGAACGTCATTGGGTTAACCTGCGATACCAACCTAATCATTACAGTCAATCTTGTTACTCTCAAACTATAAATGCTTCAACTTTACAGAAATAAACTAATTATAAATGTGTATAAGTATCGTTGAAGGATAGTTTATTTTCAAACTGATTGAGAGTATTTTTATACTTTTGACACTCTGTGTGAAAATGTGCACATGGCGTATACTTCATAAGCATATGCATGGAATGTTACATGAAAAGAATAAAATACGCATACGCATTATAAAAGCATTAGCAATTTATAATTCGACTCCTACACAAATTGCAAAAGAATATAAATAAAATATTAATCTATATTGTATTATAATATAATTATAATAAATTGTGCGTCATTTTGTATGACGTATTTGTTACGCTTATCTACCCAGTATATCCCAAGCTTCAATATCCGTTACACAAAATTTTAAACAACTTACATTGGCATATGCATTTATAAAAAAAAAGATACAACCATCAGTGACGTAGATAGCTCTTCATACCTAATCATCTGTTTAGCGTCCGGCTTTGCATCAGTCTGGGTCACTTGCATAAGCCGTGACTAGCCATTGACGTGATTGCGTGGGTCAGTCAATGACCGGCCACAGAAAGATTAGTTTACATAAACTTATAAAAGTTGACATACATCATTGCACCTTATGAAAGTATAATATTTTTGTTATTGATATTTATACAATGTTTTTATGTTTATGTTTTCAGCACTTTTACACCCGCTGTTCGTCCGTCCGTCTGTCGGATTGTTGCAATTCTTTTTTATCGGAAAGTTTTAGAGATATTGACCTGAAATTTAAAATTTACGCTTTTTTTGATTCTAGGCAGTTTGTATGTCAGATCCAAAGTGCCACGCCCATTTTTAGATATGGCCTCCATACAAACTTACCACTTTTTTTCAATATTTTGTATGAAAATAGTTATTATTTTTAAATGTTTCTACTACAGTTTGGGTAAAAACACTTCTAAAGGCATTCAATATCAAAAGTAAGATACCACGCCCATTTTTAGGTGTAGCCCCCATACAAACCTATCGCCCATTTTTGAGTTTCTGTATGAAAATAGTTCTTATTTATGAATATATACACTCCATCTGGGTGAAATTAATTCTACTGTCATCCTTTAAATATACTACCGATATGACAAAGATCGGTTCACTATTATGTTACATACAGACCAAAACAATCTTACCTTCCATTTTTTCTATTTTTTCAAGAAAATTATTAATATATCTGCATTTTAAGCTAAAAATTTTAAATATATACTTCTAAATTGAGCCCCAACATAAGTTTTTCCCATCCAACCCGCTTGAGGAATATAATCTACGTCACTGATGATCATACATGAAGTTAACGTCTTTCCATGTTCTTTAATTTAAAATGCCACGCAGATAAGAAACGGTTTCAAATTTCAGGTCAATATCTCAAAATGTCTTCATAAAGAAACAAAAACTAAAATCGAGAACCAGAAGTGTTTATATTGCAAATACCAATAGAGAACGAGGTAGTAAATATAAGTACTTTAGGGAAGAAGCGTTTGTACAGCTTTTTGCTGAATTGAAAGGCATTAGCGTAAGATCTCTCAAAGCCAACCAGCGTTCCCCGTAGCCCTTACTGTTCACTCAACCCATCCATCCCTGAATCACCAGAAATTTACACTTGTAACCCTTAAAAAAAACGTTTTTAAAACCATTTGAAAACGTACACAGTTTAGATATTACTTTCCGACATAATCGAAATCAACGAATTAAAAATCTTATATCATGCGTTTCAGGAAATTTTGCTTACAACTTAATAGGTATTTTACAGACCTGTTTTATTTATTTATAATAACCTAGCAGTGTAGTTAGTTCAGCAGCAATTATTATGAAATTATTTAAACTCTATTATAACAAGGAAAAACGTTAACTTCGATGGAACCGAAGCTTAAATACCCGTCACACGAATCTTTGAATAGTTTTTGTGTGATCATCATTGGCTTATATACACTTATAACTATAAATTTGTAAATAATTACTTTTCATACATTTGTTTGAAAATAGTCGATAAGTTTAAATGGGTACTATATCTTAAAATGGGCGTGGCACCTTGGTTTTGATATTCGATATCATTAGAAGTGTTTTTGCCCAACTTGGAGTGACTACATTTATAAATAATAGCTATTTTCGTATAAAAAATCAGAAAAAAAATTGTAAGTTTGTGTGGGGGCTAAACCTTAAAATGGGCGTGGCACTTTGATTTTGAACTGCTTACGACTGAGAAAAGCTTAAGTTCTGAGTATCAGGTCAATACCTTTAAAACTAAGCGAATGAAACGCATAAATACAGACAGACGGACGGACGGATGGCTGGATCGATTCGTCTCGTCGTGCTGATCAAGAATATATATACTTTATATGGTCTACGACGTCTCCTTTAATGCGTTACCAGCTTTCTGACAAAATGAAAATACCCTCCACACTATGTGTGGCGGGTATAAAAAGAAAATAAAAAGAACGGTGTAAATTTTCAGTGGTCGCCCTGCAATTTTTGAGTTTTGATGTAAGTGTTACGGTGTAAATACTCGAATAATTACACCATGACGTCGATACTTCGAATGTTTTCATCAATAAGATTTTTTTTAACAATACTACTTGTGTCAAGACTTTTCCTGTATGATCTATCTTGCTTTTAGCCTTTTTCTGTGGCAGTTTAAACAGCAGATACGTATGAAAATCTTACCAGGGGCTTTAGTTCGTCACTGTTTTTATACCCGTTACACATAGTGCCCGTCTGCCTGTTGCAATGCGTTTTACTCGGAAAGGTTTAAAGATATTGACCTGAAATTTGAAACTTAAGCTTTTTGTGCTCAGTACCAAGGTGCCACGCCCATTTTAATATATAGCCCCATACAAACTTACCACATTTTTCGATTTTTTCTATGAAAATACGTATTCTTTATGAACATATTCACTCCAAATAGAGTAAGAACACTTCTTATGTCATACAATGTCAAATCTAAGGCGCCACGCCCATTTTTAGGTAAACCATCCATACAAATTTACCGCCCATTTTCGTGTTTTGTATGAAAATATATATTATTTCTGAATGAATTCAATTCAAATTTGGTAAAATCAATTCCAATGTCCGCCTAAGTGAACACTATCGATGTGGTAAGGATCGGGCTAATATAACATAAAGCCTCCATACAAATTTGACCAAATTCATCGTGAAATTTAATCTAAGCACCTGGTGAACATATAAACTATTAAAAGTGTTGTGTAACTGGTATTTCAGCTTCGGTTCCACCGAAGTTAACGTTTTTTCTTGTTTCTTTTTGTTATTTTCGTGCCTCCAAAGATAAAAAAGGAACTAAAGACTGCGATTTTCAGAGAGGACTCATTAAGATTATTTAATATCGATTTTTGTAAATGCAAGAATTTAGCTTGACCCAAAATTTTTGGTGTGGAGAGAACTACCATGGAAGCCTCAACAAAAGTCATCGGCACCGATGCTCGTGACAGACATATTAAGTCAACTCTTCTCTCTGGTCAAGCTGTACCCTTATTTGACAGTAAGAGCCATTTTTTAAATATCTTTGAAAGCACAAAGTTATAAAAGACACGACATGTTTGGCAGGTTGGGTATGGTGTGGGTGGAACCCAATGTGCAGCAACCCCTACATGGTGGGTTCTGGGTCACTGATTTTATAGCTACTAGATAAGCGAAGAGTTGATTCAAAATGACTTCATTTTTACGGAAAACTTGTATTTCTACTCCTTTCTTTTGTCTTTCCTGTATTTGAATCAAAAATTCTTCTGGTCCTCGATTTTGAGTTGTTGTTTCTTTATGAAGACTCTACTTTGACAAGCGACCTTTAGAATGCATTAATAATGCAACAGAATATGCAACATTAAGAATAGTTGTTTACTTATGCAAACTGTGAAAGTAACTGAATGAATTTAAAGTTTAAAAAAAATTTTAATTTTGTTAATAAATTTAAAAAATAACAGATTTAAAACTTTATGGGAATTACTAATGAACAATTTAGAGTCGACTTTATCTCAAAGAGTCTTACTTAAATTAAGAAGTACAAAATCTATTAATATAATAAGTTATTTTTAGTATTTGGAAATTGTGAATTGTCGAAATGTAGTACTCTTCTTCTTGATTTTTGTAATTCACTAGGGAAAAGATGTATTCAGTCAGGCTCCATTTTCGAATTTAATGATTTGTTTTTCAAATTAATTCTTATAATCTTATAATTCTCAAACAGTTTGAGTATATCAATAAATGATATGTAGTAGTCTTTGTCTAACTTGAGTTGGAAGGCCACAACTGGTTCGTGTTGTAGATCCTCATTATTTATAAAGCTAATTTTCAAGTCCCTTACTAACGTCTCAAATCCGAAACTATATTGATACGCTTTAACTGTTTGAGAATTATAAGATTATAAGAATTTATTCAAAAGAATAGGAATAAGTTCGAAAATTGGAGCCTGATTGATTTAAAACGATTTTTTTTTATCAGGGCTTCAAAGTTTGACTAAACATCCCCAGCAATTTTGTATATATGATATGAAAACATAGCAACACTAGCCAAATTTATCAAGAACAATCAGCTGACTGTCTTTGTAATAAATGAAAATTGCATTTGTATATATTCTGCTTCCATCTAATTTTTTTTTTGTATCGAGAATGGTTTTATTTCTCATCGCTGTGATAATTTTATCTCAATTTTAATAATAAACAATTTTATATACAAGATCAGAAAGCGACACTTAATGGTGTTGTAGATATATTAAGATAGACAAATGAGTATTGTATAATAGCCTTGGTCGTTGGTTAGATGAACTTAACAAGTACATAAATAATACATTCTTTAAAATAAGTTCCCGGAAGCCGTTTTCTTTAGATTTTTTCCGGATGATCGAAAAGGTTAATAAAGAACATTCTTTATCCGTTTTGAGACAACGGTCGAAATTGTGGTAGGACAACTCAGCGCGCCACATCAAAATCTCAATAAATACCATTGAGCTACCCCCGTATTCGCCAGATTTGGCTCCCTGTGACTTTTTTTATGTTTGCTTTGCTTTTTCGGGGAAGGCGTTTTGAGTCGATCGATTCTTTCAAACGAAATTCGCCGAAGAAGCTGAAGACCACACCTCTGTCGATCTATTAGCGGACCATGAAAGATTCGGATAGCCATTCGGATATTGTATCGGTTTAAATTGTGCCTATTTTAAACACAATAAATTCTGATGATTAAATTGAACAATTGTGTTTTTTTAATAATTTCCAGGCACTTATTCTACAGAATGTACATATATACCCAATCAACTTGAAGATACCCTGTACCCAATCTTTATGTAATTTACGTTAAGACTTATTTTAGTACCAAACTTTATTGTATTGGAATTTTGTACAAAAAGTCAAAAAAATGAAGTAAATTTGTATGGGGGCTCTACATATGTCTGTCATATGTCTGTTTTATATTAAATTTTAGGTATTTAGAAAAAAAAAAAACAAATAAGTTTTTATCCAAAAATTCAAAAATTTAGATTAGATTTATATGGGGGCTAGCGTTTCAAATGGGACTAGCGACCACTTGACGACTCAGGAGAGTTTAAGTTTCAAATATGGTGGCCCCATCTCTTATAGTCTCTGAGATAATCATTTTCATACGGCAGACAGCAAAACAGCAGGACAATCGGACGGACAGACGGACATTGCTACATACATCGACTCTCCTATTCATGCTAATCAAGAATTTATACACTTTATGGGGTATAGCATGCTTCCTTCTACCTGTTACATACATTTGCACAAACTTAATATACTCTTTTAACCCTTGGGTATAGGGTATAAAAATATACGTAAATATATCTGGTAGGAACATATACATATGCAAAAAAAATAAAATAAAAAATAATGACAATAATCAACTTAAGTGATATAAATGGGTGAAGAACGACTTGAAAAAGATTTACAAGTACTCAACAATTTAAAGAAGAGCAATGTGGCGCTGTATTGCCTTCGTAATTCGATTGTGTTTTTCTGAGAACGGTTGTGTGTGTGTGTATGTGTTATTGCATATTGATGTCTTACAATGTAGATACGAATCGCTAGTAAAGACTTGAGAATGAAATAGCTTGTTCTTCATGCTTAATGACATTATTATAATATGTATTGTAATATACACAGAACAGAAGTGTTTGTTTAAATAAATGCAAACGACTAGTCAATTAAGAATAATAAATAACTTGAAAGATTCGCATGAGTCTCACTTACAAGGAACACAACGGAACCCGGACTAACGGATTCTTGATTATGTAGACACTTACTTATCTCTGTACAGTGTATTGTAATAGATTTTAGGACTTTTAAATATCTCAAAAAAAAAGTTTTCGAAAAAAAGAGTTTTTGGACCACCCTTGTCTACAAACCCACTACAAAGTTTACAATTCGAGGGGTGATTCTTATCATTAAATTTGAGCCTATGCAAATAACAAAAAATACTTAACTAATATTTTCCATACTTTAATAGAAAAGCTTTGATTTATTCTAATCGCTGAGTACGGGGTTTCGTGGTGTCCCTAGTTTGTTCTACATTTAAAAGGATTGACATGCTGTATGATCAAGAAGTATGGTTCGAAGATAATTATAACCAATCATAACCAAGACAATCAAGTCGCCAAAACAAAGTTGAAGGCCTACATGCTGCATTTAGGACGGAATCAGGACATGGTGGGCTTCTCAAAGGGAAAACGGGCACTGCAACCATATTAGGTCATTGTACCCTGAACCAGAATGAAACTAAGGACATTTTCTGCTACCTTGATGAGTCTGAGAATTTCCTTCGTCGAGGAAAGTCTGATATGTTTAGGGGTTAGAAAGCATTAATGAAACTGAATGAATCTAAGTCTAGCCAGATAAAATATTTATTTATATCAAATATGGAAAAAATCTTTTAATGTCAACTCAACATATTCATCCCGCACAAATTCATATGCTTTTTATATTCGTAACAACATAATATCTAAATTTATTTTCGATCATATCATTAACCTCTGCGCACCTCCTTTTCGAATTTTTATTGTTTGAACTTTCGTTTGGCGGGTATTAAAGCTTCGATTTCTTGCAGTTACAGTTTTTCCTTTATTTTTTTTCAAATTAAATTTTTTTCTGCAGGGACTATCAGCGTCTTATCATTTGCTCGATGAGCCTAAAATATGTAGCGTCGATTAGCAAGAGTAATTATTCCTTTAATTTCCAAGTTTATTATATTGTCGCTGGATACATCTGTAGCTAGAAAGACGATGTTTTATCTACAACAACCAAAGTCCTTATGGATTGTCCAAGAACGGGACGATGACATTAGAACGAAACTTTTTTCAATCTCCGCAAAAGTTGTGCTGATCGATGTCATCGGTATACGCGAACAGCATATTTTTATTTAGTTGGCTATTCAAGCTTTATAACCTAACCCTGTACACATTGTGTGGAGGGTATTCCCATTTTGTTAAAATGTTTGACACTCATTTGAAAAAACATCGTAGACTCTATAAAGTATATATATTCTTGATCAGCACGACGAGACGAGTCGATCTAGCCATGTCCATCTCTACGTCTGTCTGTCCGTCAATCTGTATTAGTTTACTTAGTTATAAAGGTGCTTGCTTGAAATTCGAAACTTGAGATTGAAATCAATGTGCCACTGTGCCATTTTAAGGCATAGCTTCTTTACAAATCTACCTCCCATTTTCGAGAGAATCCTCCGGCCTCCGACTGTATAAACGATCACTGGAAGCGTAACTCAAACTCATTAAACCTCGAAGGCAGACATGGTACGATGAGGAATGTCGCATTGCTACTGCAGCGAAGAATATAGCACGACAACGAACGCTGCAGGCGGGAGCAACAAGGGCTGTTGATATAGGAAGAAACGCCTGATCAGACGAAAGAAAAGAGAACTGAAAAGGAGTGAAGTGGATGAGATTGAGATGATGGTTAGCAGAAACGAGGTCCGAGGATTTACCAAAAAATCGAGCGTATGACCGATGGTGATAAGCAAGGAGCTACGTTCGGCAAGGATGAACAAGGAAACATGGTAGCAGATGTGGAGGAATCACTAAGGCTATGGAGGAGCTACTTCTCTACCCTACTTGGGGACGATGACGGGAATAATACGACTGGACGACTGGAACCTAAGTGTCCTGTGCCCAGTCTTTAAGAAAGAAGATCCTGCAGTCTGCGCAAACAATCGTGGATGAAGTCTCCTTCCAATCGCATACAAAATCCTATCTGGCGCATTGTGTGGCAAAAATGATTGTGCAGTCACCAGTCTATCTTCTCAGACATAGAAAAAGTCTCATCCAATGGGACTAACGGTGAACGAGAGAAAAACGAAGTACTTGGTATCCACCCGCAGGCAATCTACACGACGTTGACGTTCTTTGAGGGCAGAGAACTTCAGCTTTGAGGCTGTAGGAAACTTCGACTACCTGGGCTCAGATATAAACAACGACAACAACACTAGGGAAATTAAACCTTAGCTATTTTGGTCTCGGTAAGCAAATGCGAAGTAGAGTTCTTTCCTGAGAAACAAAAATTAAACTCTACAAGAAACTGATAATGCCTGTCCTGATATGTTGCTCAGTAGCATGGGCAAGTCGGCGTTGGGCGTATTTGAGAGGAAGATACTTCGGATAATCTTTGGTCCAGTTAGAGTGGAAAATGACATCCGTATGCGCACGAACGATGAGCTGTACGAGCTTAATACTGACATCGACATAGTCAGGAACATTCAATACAAAAGGCGGTCCTGGGCTGGTCACCTGTATCGGATTGATACAGAGGCTCCAGCAAGAGAAGTTTATAAGCAAAAGGTGAATCAGATCGGAGGATGGGGGGGAGCGCCTTTACAAAAAAAAAAAAATAAAAATCCATTTAGAGGTATGCTTTTTTTGTTATATCTACGCTATTGACTTTTACATTTAATATACTATGCCAATGTAACGCAATCTGTGGTGTCACGTATGGCTGTGACTAATATTGTAAAATTGTTATCTTACGAGTATGTTAAAACTTTAAATAAGAAAATAACAAGTCTACAAAATTATGACAATCTTTTAGATAGATTTGTATCAATGTTTTCGAATTCTATAATAATGATGGATTTTTTTGAGAGATTTACGTGACACTATACAACAAAAAAAATTGTTGTTGCTATCTTTCGATAAAAGTAAAAATCATCACTGTCGTGTTAGTATATTTTTTAATTCCCATGTGTCTAGAACTATTATCTGTTTATATATGAACATTAGGGTGGTCCAATAATGTTTGAAAAATAATTGTTTACAAAATTTTTATGCTCTCACCTACTAGGATTGTTCTATATCAAAATTAAGAACCAGTTTTTTTTTTAATTCGGATAATATTTATTATTTTATTTATTATTTTACATGAGAAAACAACAGTTTTTTATAGATTTTATGTAGAAACCTGGAAAATGAATATTTTTAAGCATGTTTCTTTTCAAAAATGAGCTTAGAATTATTTATTTTTTTTAAATATGAAATATATTTTACAGAAATTTAAAAAACCACAAAAACGTAAAAATAAGAAGAAAACAAAAAACAAGACTTTTTATTACTTTTATATAAAAATAATAAATTATTGGATGTTATTTTAAGAACGTTTTTGAAGAGAAACATCGTTATCCGGTTAAAAAATATTCATTTTTCAGGTTTCGACAAAAAGTGTTGCATGGGAAACTTCAGGGGCTTTGCGGCACCATTAAATTATCCTTTAAAAAAAAGAATCTTCTTATTTTTGTTATGGAACAAAACAACTTTTTTGGACCACCCTTATGTATATATATTATGTATACGCATGTAAACAACTAAAAATATATAATTACCTGTGTATGTTGCCAGACAGCAAACTAAAGTAAAGATGAACAATGTCGCAAGCATTTTTGTTGTGTTTCTCGTTTCGATTGCCGTCGATGATACACTTGCTGTTGTTATTGTTGTTATTTTCCTTATATATCCTTTGGTCTTTGTTTTTGTAGTTGCATCAATTGCTGCAAATTTTTGGGGCGCCACATGCATGTCTAGATAGATTGATAATCTTCTAGTATGTCGCCCACTTGACTATAGTACATATATGGCTCTAGATGCCCAGCTCAATTGACTATTATTTGACTTGATTGCCTAGTTCACTTTTTTTTTGCTTTGTCTTTTTTTTTTTTTTTTTATTTTTATTTTTTGTTTTATTATTAGTGTTTGCTGTTTTCGATTCGTTCTATCTTCGTTTTCTCAAATTGTCACTTTTTCGATTTCTGTCTAATTTAAAATTTATGTTGCCTTCCGTCTGTCTGTCTGTCTGTCTGTCTGTCTATCTATCTGTTTGTCAGCTTGACGCCGTAATGGTGCATCCCTCACAATATTTCACTGCACAATGTACAATATTGCTTTCCGGTAGAATGTCTATGATATCGACGATAACGATGTTGAGTTACAATAATAATAATAATGAATTATAAATGTATATGCTGCGCCAAAAGTCAATACAAACGCAAAATCAAATCATCGAATCGAAGAAACATTTGCCAAATCAAAAAAATAGCAGCTAAATTGTAATAAAAAAAAAAATAAAAAAATGTTTTATACAGCGTCAAGAAAGCTACAAGGTGACACCAACTATGACCACACCACCATCACTATCGGATAAAGAACTATTTGAACTATTTGCGGTATGTGTGTTGTTGTTGCCTTTTTGTGTTCAACGACGACAACAATTACAACAACGACAACGACGACGATGGCGATTGCAAAATTTTCGGCAATGAAGACGATGAAGGCAACTATGTATGTTGACAATGACGTCGAAGAGAAAATAGCAGCAGTTTATGTTCTTATTGCATGCTCTTCTTCTTCGGCTTCTTCTTCTTCTGCTTTTTATTTGTGTAAACTTGGCCTCCTTTTTTAGTTTCGGCTTTTAGCTGACTTTGACCGAATGCACAATGCAATCAGCTGTTTTATTTCCTTTGTTGTAATTTTTTTTGTTTTATTTCTTAGTAAATTTTTTTTTTTATTTTATAATCGTTGATTTTATTTTTATTAAAGTTTATTAATTTTTTATTTTTAAATATATTTTATTTTTAATTTAATTTAATTTATTGGATTTGCAGGCACACATTTGAGATTAATTTTTAATGATAAAAGTTTTGAACGTTTTGTAGTGAAGTGGTCCAGCTTTTGTAAGTAAAATTATTTAAAAAAAAAATATTATGAGTATTTTAAATATTCAAAATATTATTTTCTATTATTTTTAATTAAAATTCTTGATCATGTTTATCTTTTGGTTCCTATGTAATATTTAAGACAGATCCACTAAACTTAAAACTCAAATGATATTACTATATGTACCTATAGTCAAATTATATGTTTTTCCCCCCACTAAGAGGAAACCATTATACAAAGTGCCCCAAAGCTTTGTTTATTTTTTTTTTTTTAATTTGACTTAAAGTTACATACATGGGCCAGTTGATAATAGTGTGAAATTTTTGACTCCTATTAATTATCATACGCTAATAGACTTCTACAAAAGTGTTGAGCAATTGTGTCATTAAGTTTGTATTTGAAAAACTGTATTTCGACTATAATAGAAAAAATTAATTTTCCTATGCTCATCACCCATTATTTTTGAGAAAAAAAATGCTATTATTTAAAAAAAGTCACGAATTTATCTTCCCTTGTATTTCACAAAAAAAAAAAAAAAAAAAACAAGGAAAAACGTTAACTTCAGTGAAACCGAAGCCTAAATATCCGTCACACGTATTTTTATATAGTTAATGTATTATCCTCAGTGGCATCGATAAAACTTGGAGATGGGGTGGGATGCGGTCATTGGGTCAACTCAAGTTTAGACACAATATTTGTACCAAATTTTAGGGTAAAAATACAGATATTCAGAAAAAAAATCGAAAATAATCTATAAGTTTGTGTGGGCCCTATGCCTAAAAATGGGCGTGGCACCTTGGTTGTAATATTGGATGATGTTAAAAGTATTTTTACCCAGTTTGGAGTCAATACATTCCTAAATAACAACCATTTCCATACAAAAATTTGAAAATGTGCGGTAAGTTTAAATGGAGACTATACCTAAAAATGGGCGTAGCAACTTGGTGTTGATATTGAACGGTATAAGAAGTGTTTTACCCAATTTAGAGTCAATACACTGGAAAAAAATAATCATTTTTATTAAAAAATTAGAAAATAAGCGGTAAGTTTGTATGGGGGGATATATTTAAAAATGGGTGTTGCACATTTGTTTTGACATTGCATGACGTTGGAAGTGTTTTGACCCAATTTGTAGTGAATATATACATAAATAATACCTATTTTCATATATGTATAAAAATGTAGTTTGTATGGGGGCTGTACCAAAAAAATGGGCTAAGTATCTCCAGTAGTCTCCGAGTAAATCGCGTTGAAATAAACAGACGGACAGACAGACGGACAGACAGACTGATCAAGAATGTATATACTTTATGGGGTCTACGACGTCTCCTTTAGTGCGATACAAACTTTCCGACAAACTGATAATACCTTTCACATTATGAGTGTCGGGTATAAAAAACAGATTTATTTGTTGAACTAATTATTTTAAAGAAAAAATACCAAATCTTTATGTGTCTTAAGTTGAGTCTAATAATTAATAGTATTGGATTTTCTTACAAAAACTCTAAAGAATGGGGCTATAGCTAGCATTTGGATATTTCATTGGGACTATAAAACAAAACAAAGCAAAACATTTTTATGCTTTTAGAATAAAAAACCAAAAAGTTTTTATGCAAAAATTAAACATTTTGGGTTAGTTTTGCTTGGGGCTACCTCATAAAATGGAAAAACCGTTTGAAAGTGACCATTTGGTGGCTCAGGAGAGTCTAAGTTTCAAATATGGTGACCCTATCTCTTATAGTCTCCGAGATAATTTTTTTTTTTATACGTCGAAGAGCATGGCAGACATACAGATGGACGGGCATACATATATAGCTAGATCGACTCTCCTATTAATGCTGTTTAAGAATATATACTCTTTTACACTTTACTTTACTTTTGTTACAGAAATTTGCATAAACTTAATTTACCTCTCGGGTCCAGGGCATAAAAACAAAAAAACATTTGTTCACAGAAGTACCTTCTTGACTAGTCCTTGCATATTTCATAAATGTTTTCCCAGACGATTTTTCATATAACTTTGTATTCACAAATTGTATTTGATTTAACATAAAAATCATTAACATTAAATTTACTCTGCCTATGAAATAGTTATTCCTTAAAAAAGTTAAAAAATCGAAAAAGATAACTCTCCAATCTGAATCAACCTACTATATGTATTATCTTAGAATGATCATTGGTGTAATCTATAGTCAATTTGATGCTTTAAGGTACAATAAGTTTTAACAAAACTATTCTTTTCATACAAAAACTTAAAAACTTGGACATTTTTTGATGGTACCACTCAAAAAGTAGTTAACAAAATAGTTTGATGGATCTATCTACAAAATAAACCATAACATACAGCGAGTATCAGAACGGACGAAAGGACGGATGGTCATACCTTTTTCGACTCAGTTTTTAATTTTGATGTAAAATAAAAACATTATTGATGAAGGGCATATGTCTGCTAAATTATTATTCTACCACGAAAAAAACTTAAGACTAATTATTTAACACGTTTGATCATCAGATCTTATAAATGTATCTGTTACAATGTAACGATTTCAAGTTTGTTGTTCTACGATGGCTATATTCAAATACTATTTGGTCGTACCACTTACATTAAAAAAAAAGCGTTTCTGTGTAAAATTTTTAGGTGGTTTTCCCATTTATTTTTATATATTTTTATTTTTCCTTTGATTTGATAAACATATCAAAAAAATGGTTTTTAGATGAATATTTCCATATATTTCAGTTATTTTAGTTTTAGTTAGTTGCAATTATATATAAATACATATGTATGTATTAATATGTACATAAGTATGTACGTATATTTTTGTCGCTTTAATTTTCTTTTTTATTTGTCTTCTGCTGCGATATGTCTTTTTCCCAACTGTTTTAATTTAAACCTTATAAATAATTCGTGAAAGCGAGAGCTTTCTTTTATAAAAATTTTGAGAGACAGACGGACAGGCGGAAAGACGGATGGACGGACGATAAAACACCCAGATGCACGTGGGCACACGAATATGGCCAACATTGGATTTGGCTCATGGATTTGAGTGTGTAAAAGTGTGTGTCCTTTTGTATGTTGTTGCCTTTGCAGTGTCCGTGCGCGGCGTTTTTAATTTTTCTTTTTTTTTTCCTTTTTTTTTTTTTACTTAAATAAGCAAATATGGATTTTTTTATTTTCTCGCCTCCGAGATACTTTTCTTGCACACTTTTTGTTTTTTTTTTTGTTTTGCACGCAGTGAAATTGATTTTTATGATTTTGCTATTTAACACGCTTTTACGTTTGTTATTTTTGTTTTGAAAAAAAAAAAAAAAAAAAAAAAAATACAATATTTATAAATAAATTTAAGATTAAACAAAAAAAAAAAAAAATTATAAAATTACATGGCGGCGCTTTTGATTAGAACGAAGAGTTAAAGGCAGTTTTGTTAGGTAAAAGATATTTAGCTGTTTCGTTTATCCAAAAAACCGCACAGATTCATTTTTATTTGATTTCATTAATTTTGTACATAAATATGTAAATAAAAAAATATATATGCACATATATTATTATGTTATTTAGCTGCAGTTGGAGGTACTGAATTTTGTGTGTTTTTTTTTTTTTTTTTTTTTAATTTTTTATTTTATTTTACTTATGTACATATTTGAACGCACATTTATTTTGCTTCAAAAAAAAAAAATTCTTTTTTTTATTGTCCTTTCGTCTTCTCGTCGTGTTGTTTCACGCACATGTATCACAGCAGCAACAACAGCAAAGAAAGCGTCCTTTTTCTCAGTTTGTAACTTATTATTCTGCTTTGTTTTCTTACGAATTGTACCGAGTGAAAGTATAAGAGAGAGAGAGCGCGTCACAACTGCAGCGCAGCGGTTTCAGTAATGAACTAAACTGAACGAATCTCTCAAGTAGTGAGGCGCAAGCTATACGGATGTACGCTTGGTTGCTCAGCAAAGCCGAGACGCGACGAGGCGCTTATGTACACGAGTGTACAGTGTATTCAATAATTAGGTTATCATATTTTCACGTTTGGATATTTTTGCTTCAATACGTTAGCTAGAAATTCAATGGGAGATTTTGGTACTTATTCCACTGAATACGGGTGAACGCATATGGTAAAAATGGGAAAAAACTAAAATGGTGCAATTAAATAATTTCCAGATTCCAATTAAGCAAGCATAAGTTTTTGAGATTTTCATTTATGAATGTACAGTTGTGTTCACGAAAATAGTACCTTAATTCAGTTTAAATTATTTAGCTATGAAATGAAATGATAAATAAAACATTCACATAAAAAGTTATCAATTTTTTTTGTCAATTTTTATACCCGTCACACGTGTTGTTTTTTACGAAAAATAATTTATTTATAAAGCAATTTGATTCAAATACAGTAAAAACATTTCTAACTGCAGACCATGTTTAAAAAGGGACCCATGATTGAAGTGGATCCACTATAGCATATAGCCCCATACAAATTTACCACCATTTTTTAAGTTTATATATGAAATATACGTTAATTATGAAGTGATTTGTGTCAAATTTGGTAAAATCACTTCTAACATCAACCCATGCTTAGAAAAGGACCCTTGTTTGAGTGAGATCACTGTAACATATAAACCTTAGCGAAAAGTACCTCTAATTTTTGAGTATTTTTATGCAATAATTTTTATTTATAAAGCGATTTAATTCAAATATACTCAAAATAATTGTTGTAGCAGCGAATAGGACACATGATTAAAGTAGGATCACTATATGAAGCACATAACCCCTTACAAACCGAGCACACATATTCATTCAAGAACAAATAGTCTAATCATCGTGTGACGGGTATTTAAGCCTCGGTTCTACCGAAGTTAACGTTTTTCCTTGTAATACCCTGTACCCAAAGGGTAAAAGGGTATATTAAGTTTGTGCGAATGTAAGTAACAGACAGAAGGAGGCAAGATAGACCCTATAAAGTATATATATTCTTGCTCAGCATTGGAAGGGGAGTCGAACTAGCTATGTCTGTCTGTCCGTCCTGTTGTCTGCCGTATGAGAGAGATTATCTCGGAGACTATAAGAGATAGGGCCACCATATTTGAAACTTAGACTCTCCTGAGCCGTCAAGTGTTCACTTGCAAACGGTTTTTCTCTAGACCCATTTTAAGGGGTACCCCCCCCATACAAATGTACCTTAAAATTTTAGATTTTTGCATAAAAACGTCATTGTTTTTTATTCTAGGAAGTTCAAACTTAGTATAAATTATGTATGTGATAGTCCCAATAAAATATCCCAATAGGGGTAGGACCAACAAAATTTTTGGTATAGCCCCCATATAAATTTACCCAATTTTTCAAGTTTTTGTTTGAAAATTCAATACAGTTAGGTATATACAAAGATAGGACTTAATTTAAGGTAAATAAAGATTGGGTACAGGGAATCTTGCAGTCGAGCATACTCGACTTCAGCGTTCTTTCTTGTTAAATATATATTTGAAAATAATTACTTTTTCATACAAATGCTCGAAAATAATCGATAAGTTTGTATGGGGGCTATAACTTTAAATGGCGTGATATTGGATGTCATAAGAAGTGTTTTTACCCTATTTTGAGTGAATACATTCATAAATAATACCTATTGTTATTAAAAATTCGAAAATTGACGGTAAGTTTGTTGGGGGCTATAGCTAAAAATGGGCGTGGCAGCTTGGATTTTACATTGGATGACATTAGAAGTATTTTATTAGGTTCCGAGTTTCAAGTCAATATCTTTAAAACTAAGCGAATGACTCGCATACATACAGACGGACATGGCTAGATCGACTTGTCTCGTCGTGCTGTTCAATAATATATATACTTTATAGGGTCTACGACGTCTCCTTCAATGCGTTACAAACCTTCTGACAAAATGAAAATACGCTCCGCAGTATGTGTGCCGGGTATAATAATAATTTGATTTTTTTTTCACATATTTAACTCAAATTTAATACACATGAAAGATGTTTAACAAACATTTTTGACGTATTTCTGGGTTTTTGAAATATTGGACCTAAGGACAATAGGAGTTTATAAAACACTGAAAGCGACGTCGTAGACCCCATGTATTCTTGAGCAGCTCGATGAGACGAGTCAATCTATTCATGTCCGTCTGATTATTGCAACGACTAGGTCAAGTTCGAAAATTAATTTTTGTATGAAAATAGTTATTATTTACGTATTCACTCTATATTAGGAAAAAATCACTTATAATATCACGCAGTGTTAAAACCAAGGTGCCACGCCCATTTTAAGCTTAGTCCTCACACTAACTTACCGAATAGTTTCCAATCCTTTTTTAATATTTGTATTGTTAGCTCAAAATTTGATTGTCTTAACTTGATTGCATTGTGTCTAATTTTGAGGTGTATCAGACCATTGACCCCCTCTTATCGCATCTCCAAGTTTTATTTGAACCACTTTTGATGGCACAAGAACTATTTATAAACTATTCGTGTGATCGATATTTTAGCTTCGGCTCCAACGAATTTAACGTTTTTCTTGTTTTTTTACTTCAGCTTAACTTTACTGTTTAGGTGTGTACAAAGATCCAATTTTTGAAAATTGATTAACCCAGTTAATCTATATCTTTGGAATGAGTAGACTTTAAGACTAGGTGCATCTGAATGTATAGGTCAGCCCGTAGACGAGATTTTGGAAAATATGTATCCGAGGCTTCATGGGGCCTTGAAACCGGAATAGCCACATCTTCGTAATGGGTAAACCTGGAGATTTGAGAGCAAGCGTTTATGAAAGATCATTAAAAAAACAAGAACGAACGTTGAAGTCGAGTATGCCCGAAAGTAAGATACCCTGCAATTAATCATTATGTACCTCGAATTAATTCCTAAGTTAGAACTATACATTTTTGCATTGCTTTTCATAAAAAAACTTTAAACATTTAAAAATGAGGTATAAATATATATATGGGGGCTACACCAAAAATTTTGTACTTTCTCCCATATGGTGATATTTCATTGGGACTATCACAGAAATATTTAATAATAAATGTATACCTCCTAGAATATGAAACAATGACGATTTTATGCAAAAACCCAACATTTTCGGGTAGATTTGTATAGGGGGTAGCCCTTTAAATGGGGATAGGAAAAAAAACCAAGTACACACTTGACTTAGGATAGTCTAAGTTTAAAATATTCGGTTTTATACGGCAGAAAGCATGATGGACGGACATACGAAACAGACAGACATAGCTAGTTCGATTCCTTTTTTTATTGCTTATCAAGAATATAAATACATTATAGGCTTCTATATAGGCTTCTTCTATGATCGTATGGAGCCCATATTTAATCATTGTTCTCACTATTTCAAATAATATCTACCTAATTAAGATACAATAACTCACTGTAAATATTGTAAAATATTTCATATTAGTTACATATTTTTTTTAGCTAGTTCAATATTTTGTGGACACTTATTTTTATGTATCAATGTGTAACGGGAAAGTGTAAATAGAAGGTATATAGGAAAAAAAAAGGAATGTGCGGAATGGGGTTATTGTCAGTTACTTAGTGTTGCATGGCATAGAATTTTGTTGAAGAGTTGTTTGCGGGGGTCGGATTATATCATGATGCCGACGTCAACATATGTAAATGCTTTCGCACCGATTTTTTGTTCATCGTTTATTGTTACTCGTGCATTGGTATCGGCTTGTCATAACGCATTGAAACACAGAAGAGAGAGAGAGAGATTGAATGAGAGCGTTGCCATGCGATTTTGAGCTTTTATACTTTTAAAAGTTCTTATAAGGCAGTTACTGCACTTTGGCAATTTCAATTTGATTTAACCGTTAAATATTAAGAGTTGCCAGCCTTAAGATTTTTAGTAATATCCGTTACAAATAATAAAAAAAAGTATATAATTTATATTATATTTAGTTTGCTTAAAGCATTTTAACCAACCTTGTGGAACCTCTTAAGTTTATAGTTATATATAATCAAAAATGAGAGATTTTAGACTAATTTAATATCTCAATTTTTCATGCACGTTCATCAGGCATAGCACGGAAGGCCTTTGAAATTGCACACAAAATAATATTTGCGAAAAACAATTGTGTTCTTGGTTGCTTCCTTTGCTACCTTTTAACTGACAACGTTAAAGTTTTTAATATGTATGTTCAATTATTGTGCATGTGCTGGTATAACATACATCAAATAAGCGAGAGCGTCAAATGCTGACAGAATATTCTTTTTCTCTTTTCTTTTACCGGCACATCGTTTCACCACTAGTAACCTGAGAAAGGGTCGACCACAAGTGGTCGGCCTAGTAGATGCCACAAAGCGGCAATTGTCTACTGCCGAACTACAGGGGGCGACGAAGTGGTCGACCACGAAGATGGTCCGCCGAACTATAGGGTTAACATTTTGGCCGAAGCCTTACTCTCACCGCCCGCTTGTCTTATACAACTCAGTTACCATAAAAATTTAAATGATCAAACCATAAGCGTTGATAATGTAGAATCTGATCTGTAAGATTAAATTTTGGCCTAACCCTCCCCCCCCATCCTCCACCAATGTCTACTCGAAACATGCGTAGAACACGAATCAATCAAAAACAAGTCTTACAATTCACGTTTAGTTTATACTTAAAGTAATTGAGGTGAGTGCAATTTTTATTATTATTATTTGATTATCCATTTTAATTGTTTATTTGTTTTTTTTTTTTTCTTTTAAAGTTTTGTTTAGCTTTTTCTTCTAAATAATTGACCCTTTTTTGATGTTCTGTTAGCACAACCTGTTTGACGCTGATTTGTCGCTCTCAAAATTCTGAATAATTGTTGAGAATAAAAAATAAATTGGCTTTGGAAATAAACAGGTTTATCAGGGATGTCACACAAAATCTGTTTTGATTAATTTCCAACCTCTTCTAAAATTCATTGGTAAAATGAATACAATTCTTAATTAGTTAAAACTACATTTATAAAAATAAACGAAATAAAATGTATACTTCATTTAATTTTTTTTTTTCATCTAAATTTCATTTTTGTTATTTTTCAATTTACTAAATATGAAATACAAATAATTTTGAAGCACATATGCAACAACAACATTTATGTTTTATTGTGGCCTTGAAAATGTGTTGCCTAAATGTTTTCTTGATTAATGCCTGCGGCTTTTTTTTAAAGTTTTTTTAATTTAATGAGTCGTATCCTCATTAGTATCCAAATTTTTTGGGTTTTTACTCTCTCTCTCTCTCTCTCCATCATTTGTATTTATAAAAGGTTTGCCATGCTGTACATGCTGGCTTTCTCAAGCCGTCTTATTTTACAATGCACCATCTTTGGGCGAATTGTATATGAATATCGAATGTCTGTCACTGAATTATGGTTAAAAAAAAATGTCAGCCATTTCTGTTTTTAAATTCTACGGTTGTTTGTTTATATAGCCCATAGCAGGCCTGATGCGGCCTTTAGTTTTACGAGGCAATAGCTTTGCTTTAAGTATAAATGTTAAGCTTTCAGTTTAAAGCTATTTAGTGAGTTGGTGGCGACGAAGTGTGTTGCGAGCCATCATCATTATTAAGAGGGTTGCTAGAATCGTGAGCATTTATCTCGCTTTGGATGCCTTTAAGGTGTCTGGCGTTTGTGTTGGTTTTAAGGAGTTTCTGTTAGAAAAAAAATATTGGTGTACTTAATTTACTTATTCGGCGTTCTTATGATGCCACGACCGTGTCCACTAATTAATTTCACCTTCAACTTTAAATACATTTTTGATGCCACATACTGTAGTCACCTCATTTAAGCTGGCATTGTTGTCCACTAGAGGGTTTTGTCGTATTCGTTCCCGACCCTGACCATATTAATTTATGGCTTCCGATTCGGAGGCTGTGTCTTTCCGGTACTGATGGCTAACTGATCCGTGAATATTAAAAGTGTTGTGAGTATCTTTTTTCTTGCTTCGAATACGCCTAAGGTTACGTCCATGATTAAGAAAATGTTTAGGCGTGCCATCATCAGTATTAAGAGGATTGCTAGAATCTGGAGCATTAAACTCGCTTTGGATGCGCTCTTGATCATCAATAATATGAAATTGTGCTCCTTATTCAAAATATTCAAAACCTTTATATTGGTTCTGCCCGGCATGTGTAAATACATCGAGAGGTGGTACGACCATCCTAATCACCTGGCGCTGAACTTATTGGACAATAGCACAACGCGAAGTAGACTGTTGAAGCTTCATCCCTTGGATTACCCATTTAGGGAGTAAATCTAGTAGACATTCATAAGTTAGGCAAAATGCATTTGCACCAACGTTATTTTTCATTTTATAAATCCATTTAATTGTTGTCGTTAAGACAGTTTTAAATAAAAAATTTTAAAAAAAATTGGAGGTTATTTTCCATGGGGTCTGAATGCTATAATGGCCCGATCCTTGTCATATCGGAAGTATATTTATAGGATGACAGTAGAATTGATTTTACCCAGATTGGAATAAATATATTCATAAATAAGAACTATTTTCATTCAAAAACTAAAATATAGGCTGTAAATTTGTATGGGAACTATTCCTTGGTTTTGATATTAGATGACAAAAGAAGTGTTTTTACCCAATTTGTAGTAAATACATTCATTAATAATAACTACTTTTACTACTTAAAATGGGCGTGGTGCGTTGGATTCAACATACAAAGTAGTCGTTGCCTCTTTATAACGTTGCCTCTTTATGCGTAGAAGTAAACAGACAGACGGACAGATAGACGGATCGATTCGTCTCGTCAAGCTGATCAAGAACATATTTGTATATATATATATTTTTTTTTTTTAGATCTTAAAAAAAAAAAAAACAAGAAAAAAAACTTAACTTCGGTTGGACCGAAGCTTATACTACATACCTGATACACATCATTTGACGTTAATAGACCTTCGTGTGCAGCATTTGTATTAAATTTTATTATAAAATAGAAAACAAATTAAAAATATTCTTAAAAATTTAGAAATTCGCGGTCCGATTTGAACCAATTTTAAACTGCAGATTTGGCTTGATATAAGAAGCATTTGTACCATATTGGAAGCCATTCGCTTCATAAACAAATTTTTTTCTTGTAAGAACTTGACAAAATGTTGTACTTTTGTACGGGAGCTACATCTAAAAGTGGGCGTGGCACATTGATTTTAACATAGAAAGTACACAGGACCAAGAAAAGCTAAAGTTTAAAATTTCAACTTAATATCTTTAAAACTGAGCGAATAAATCGCGCAGCCACAAACAGAAGGACAGACAGACCGACATGGCTAAATTGATTCGTCTCGTCTACGATGCCTCCTTTAATGCGTTACAAACTTTCTGACTAACTGAATATACCAGTTTTACAATATGTGTAACAGGTATTAAAAATCGAATTTATCCCAAAAAATTTTAATTTGAGACTGGTGTACATTGATATAATCGGCAAAAATCAAAGTGCAGTCGTAGGGCTTTCTCGAACATTGAAAACCATTCCCATCGAATGGGACTAGCGAAGAATGAGAGTAAGGCGAAGTAGTTGGTATTCACCCACAGACCATCAACAGGACAGTCTAGAAGAATAGAGTATTTTAACTTTGATGTTGTGAAAGCTTCGTGTACTTGGGCACTAAACATAAATGGGAAGAAATTTTGAACGAAATATTTATGCTCCCACCCCATAGGATTTTCCCGTGTGGTGTGCGGGCTGTCAAGAATACTACCACAGCAAGCTCAGCTTGACGTAAGAGGCGTCTAAAGAGACTACCCTCAGGATGAGGTCGGTATGCAGGGTGTTGGCCCCTCAACCGGAAAACAACTTAAAACCAAACGAACACACGAACAATGGAAAAGACGGCTAGAAGAAACAAAACTACTCCAGGTGGCAGACACAGAAGTGAAAATCCACCCGCGGTCAACTCCGCGGCAAGGGCATGGATTCTGGAGGCCCCAACTACCGTTAAATCTGCTACTCACGCTAATAAACCCCGGAATAGATTTAGGGAACACGATTTAAAAATATGCACCTGGAACGTCCGATCCCTTAATAGGGATGGTGCAACTGAACAACTGATTGACACTTTTGACATATTTAAGGTGATATTGCAGCACTCCAGGAAATGCGATGGATTGGAAACGGACACCTAGAAAAAGCAACCTGCGTCATCTACTACAGTGGCCATGAGAGTCAACGCATATTTGGATGTGGCTTTACAACAGTAGACGAGCGCCTTGCCTCGATACGCATTAAAGCTAAGTTCTTCAACATTAACTTAATATGTGTACACGCCCCGACATTGGATAAAGACGATGCGAAGAAAGATGAATTCTATGAGCGGTTAGAACAACTTTACGAGCGCTGCCCCAAGCATGACATCAAAATTGTCATCGGTGATTTCAACGGCCAAATTGGCAGAGAAGAAATCTTTCGCCCAACCATCGGACAATTCAGCCTACATAACACCACCAATAACAATGGGGAAAGGTTAATCAACTTTGACACGGGCCGCAACATGGTCATAAGTAGCACCAGATTTCAACACCTCGACATTCACAAGGCAACTTGGCGCGGTGGCATTCCAGGCGTCCGCACCCAAATAGACCACGTGCTAATCGATGGCAGACATGCATCGAGTGTAATTAATGAACGAGCAAACAGAGGTCCCAACATCGACTCGGACCACTATCTTGTCCTAGCCAAGGTACGTACCAGACTTAGTACAGCACACGCCAAGCGAGCTACCATACAACGAAAGCTAGGCTAAACTCGCAGCAGACCGCCGCTGCCTTCTCAACAAGGGTCTCTCAACTGCTTAGAGAGAACATTCACGCATCCGACTGTATAAACGATCAGTGGAAGCATATCTCTAACTCATTAAGTACGGCAGCCAAAGAAGTTATTGGTTTTACTAAACCTTGGAGGCAAACTTGGAACGATGATGAATGTCTCACCGCTACGGTAGAAAAGAACATTGCCTATAAGCGAACCCTGCAATCAGGAGCAACACGAGCTGTTGTTGAGCCATATCGAGAAAAAATGGAAAGAAGAAAAACGACTTTTCAAACGCAGAAAGAAAGACCTGGAAAGGCGTGAGCTGGAGGAAGTTGAGATGATGTGTGACAGAAATGAGGCTCGAAAATTCTATAAAAAAATCAAGCGCTTCACCGAAGATTATATGCCCGGAGCATCGTTCTGTAAAGATGCCTAGAATGTATAAAAAAGGCTTAAAAATAATAAAGCGGCGGGCGCAGACGAACTTCGCGCAGAGTTATTAAAGACCGGCGGCGAGGAGTTGATTCGATGTATGCATCAAATATTATGCAAAATTTAGACTGGTTAATGCATGGCAAGCGATTGGAACGTAAGTGTGCTCTGTGCAGTCCTTAAGAAAGGAGACCCCGCAATCTGCGCAAACTATTGCGGTATAAGTCTCAAACAAATCGCTTACAAAATTCCATCTGGTTTACTGAGCAATATGCTGAAACCGAACGTAGCAAGCACTGTTGGACAATACCAGTGCGATTTTTCCGTCAATAAGTTCCTAGCTTGGGAAAACACTCTCTCCGATGGAGCGCTGCTAGCTGGAGTCCCCACTTTACTGCGTCCCCGCTTTTTACTAAATTTATACTCACAACTGCAGAGTTTACGTTTTATAGCTTTAATAAAATTGTCTGCAAGTGCCGCATTGCTATTATTTGGCTAAATGTCATTAATATTAATATAAACAATCACAATATTTAAGCAGATGGTTTAAATCACATTGATACTTAAAATATCCATTGGTAAATAAAAACACTTCTAAATTTCTAATAGATATTATCTATCTTCTAGACAGTCCGCAAACCAAATTTTTCAAATAATGCATTTTTGTCTACAACTGTCGGCTTGCTTCGCTTGTCGTTTCGATTTGATTAGAAAACAAACCGAGTTTTTCATCTCGGTTCAGAAATTAACCGAGTCGCTAAGAGTCGGTAAAAAAATTAACTGCATCGTTTTAACCCGGTTAAAACTGAGTCGTTTTGTGTTGGTTAAGAAATAAATCGATTTAGCTTAAATCGATTCCAAAATGAATCAGATACATTTCGAGTCCTATTTGGGTGCAGGTGTTTACTTCACTTGTTTTTTTGGTAAAATCCTCAGGCTTCGTTTGTGCTATCCATCATCTCAAGCCCCTCCACTTCATGCCTTTCCTGTTCTCTTTTCTTCTATTGGATCAGGTGTTTTTCCTCTCTCCGTTTCTACCAATATAGCTCAACAACAGCTCATGTTGCTCCCGCCTGCAGCGTTCATTGTCATGCGACATTCCTCATCGTACCTTGTCTGCCTTCGAGGTTTATTATAGCCAATAACCTCTATGGCTGGCGTAGCTAATGAATTTGAGATAAGCTTCCACTGATCGTTTATACAGTCGGAGGCCAGAGTATTCTCCCAGAGTAGGTGGGAGAACCTTACTGAGAAGGCAGCAGCAGTCTGCTTTGACTTTATATATAATATAGCCGCCATAAAAAGTTTTCGTCAATATTGTATTTTTATTTATTATATATAGTATATGTTTTTCTTCACATCAAAATACGATTATATCAAATTTTGAGTTATATCAGATCAATAACCGCCACTCACCATTATATGTGGGCTATACTATATTATCCATTAGAATTATATTGGGTATTATTATGTCAAATAATTAAAAAAAACAAAAATTCGATAAACTGCGTTAATTGTGTTAAGTTTGATTTAATATATTTTAGACACATATGATGCCAACATAAACTAATTGCCTAGTTTAATGGTTCTTTCTTTTAGTATCTGAGATATGTGGTTTCACATGCACCGACTCAGTCATAATTTCGGCTAAAAATATTTTGCCATACAGATGTATAAAATTAATAACATATTTTATGGTTACTGGGTACAAAGTAAAAAATAAGAAAGAAAGAAAGAAAGAATGAGAAAACATTCCTAAAATATGCTTAAACTTTGGACAATATCAAAGCGCGTGTTGTATACTCAGGACTGTTTTGTTCCATTATGGTTATAGGGCCGCTTCTTATTCTCATTCTTGTACTTAATTTTAGTTTTGTTTGTTTTAGTTTATTATACCCTTTACACAAAGTGTAAATGGGTATATTCAGTTTGTCCGAAAGTTTGCAACGCATTGAAGGAGACTTCGGAGACCCCATAAAGTATATATATTATTGATCATCTCGATGAGACGAATGGATTTAGCCATGTCCGTCTGTCTGTCCGTCTGTCCGTCTGTCCGTCTGTCTGTCTGTCTGTTGCGATGGCTGTTACTGGGAAAGTTTTAAAGATATTGAAATTTGAAACTTAAGCTTTTTGTACTCCTAGTTACTTTGTATACCAGAACCAAGGTGCCACGCCCATTTTTAGATATAGCCCCCATACAAACTTACCACTTTTTTCGACTTTTTGTATGAAAATAGTTATTATTTATAAATGCTTTTACTACAATATAGGGTAAAAATACTTCTAATGGCATCCAATATCAAAAGAATGTTGCCACGCCCATTTTCAGATATAGCCCCCATACAAACTTAACGCTTTTTTCGATTTTTTGTATGAAAATACGTATTATAAAGTTTTAAATCAAAATTTTACACTTTGACAACTTATAACAAAGTAGTAAAAAAATCATTTTTTTATTTTATCAGCTGTTAGCTCCAATTCAAGAAGCGGAAAAATTTACATTTATAAGGTGAAATTTTATAAATTCACCATAACAAGTATACTCAACTAAACAGATAGTAGCGAAATACTTCATCTGGAAAAATTGCATCATGGGCTAGTGAGATAAGCATATTTCCTGTACTCTTTTCACCAATATGTAAGCAAAATCAAAAGGAGCATTGGTGGAGTACTTCACCTGTTTATACTTGCACTATGGTGTTTTTATGTGAGTTTTTATGTAAAGAAAAATAGAAATATATTTGTTAAAACTGGACAATTGCATCACTTAGACTTCAAGCT
Organism: Leucophenga varia; assembly: GCA_018903435.1. Taxonomy (NCBI): domain Eukaryota; kingdom Metazoa; phylum Arthropoda; class Insecta; order Diptera; family Drosophilidae; genus Leucophenga; species Leucophenga varia. Next base: position 162,760 of record JAEIFJ010003016.1, on the reverse strand, counting down.
AACTGCTCATTTTTTATACCCGCCACACATAGTGTGGAGGGTATTCTCATTTTGTCAGAAAGTTTGTAACGCATTAAAGGAGACGTCGAAGACCCTATAAAGTATATATATTCTTGATCAGCACAATGAGACGAGTCGATCTAGCCATGTCCGTCTGTCAGTCCGTCCGTCTGTCCGTCGGTCTGTATTTATGCGATTCATTCGCTTAGTTTTAAAGATATTGACCTGAAACTCGGAACTTAAGCTTTTCTCAGTCCTAAGCAGTTCAAGTGTTAAAATCTAAGTGCCACGCCCATTTAAAGGTATAACCCCCATACAAACTTACCGTTTATTCTGATTTTTTGTATGAAAACAGCTATTATTTATGAATGTAGTAGTAGTAAAATCTCATCTAATATCATCCAATGTTAAAGTCAAGGTGCCAAATAAAATTAAAATTTCGGTCTGTTTGCTGGGCCCATTCTTTAATGAGGCCTCAACTCCGCCACTTTCATCCTAGATATATTATTAAATATACATATAAATGACAGGTGTCTGATTTAATCTGCAATATAGATAATATATCAAAAGCTTCTTATGACTTTATAATATCGTCCAATGGAAATAAAAAAGAAATTAATGATTATGATGTTGGTGTATACATATGTATACATTCGTATGTATAAGAAGATTATGTCTTATCTCATCACATCACAAATGAGAGATTTAATCGCTAATAATAATAAAAAACGCAACGCTGATAATGGATAAGTAAATTTGTGGTTGTAAAAATTTTAAAAAGATATCTGAGCTTTAATTGTCGGCTTTTTTTTTCGTCTTCTAAAATCAAGTTGAGTTGGAAAATGTGTAGCGACGTAGTTGTATAAAAATAAAATTTTCAAGTAAACTTTCAAGTAATTTATTCGCAAATTAGCAACTAGCATGAAAGAACAAAAGTGCGTGAACAAAATGTGGAGGAGGCTATATATACTCTTTGTGTTTGTAGCTGTTACTGAATTTAGGGCAAAAGGCGTTTTGTCGACTTCCGTCACGGACGATAGCTCATATTATGCGGGCGTTGTGGAGATGGTACCCGTAGTGAAGGGCACAATGAAAGAACGTCTAAATGCAAATCGAGATCAGATAATCAGTATTATTCAATCAAATCTTACGTTAGGACTCGATATAATTGTCTTTCCGGAGTCTGTCCTTAACAATGAGGACTATCGAACGTATTTGCCCGATCCGCTATTAGCTGTGGCACCCTGCGATACGCCCAATTATGATTACTTTTTAACAACGCTTTCGTGTGCTGTACGCAGCCGTGGACTCTATACGGTTATAAATCTATACGAGAAGGAACAATGTGATAGTGGCACTGACGCTGATGGTCCTTGTGGTCCCGATGGTACGCGTACATTTAATACGAATGTTGTATTCGATCGAAAGGGACGTATCATTTCGCGATATCGTAAAACGCATCTTTATCGCTATGAATGGTATAGAACAAGTGTGCTTCGTGATCCCGATATGGCATTCTTTACCACAGATTTTGGTGTTACTTTCGGCCATTTCATATGTTTCGATATGCTATTCTATGTGCCAGCTATGCGATTGGTTAGAGACTTAAATATTACAGACTTTCTTTATCCGACATACTGGTTCAATGAACTTCCATTCCTGACTGGTAAGTTGTGTTGTGTTGTATTAATTGATTTTCTTACTCATTCTTACATCTATAAATTTCTTTTGTTGCTCATAGCTGTTCAATTACAAGAAAGTTGGGCCTTTGCCAATGATGTAAATCTACTAGCAGCCGATGGTTGCTCACCTCAGACACAAAATACTGGTTCCGGCATATATGCAGGACGTTCGGGTCGTTTGAAAGCTATTATACAGCAACAGCAAAATACCATTGTTCTGACGGCACGCGTTCCAAAACGTACTCGCAGTGGAAAACAAAATGAGACACAGCAACCATTTGAACTGCCACCGCGTCAACATCAACTTTTTAAACCTGAAAGAACACCAAAACGCTTTACGCAACTTGCAATGCTTCGTGACTACAACGTGGATGTATTTTCAACTGAATTGTTGCCTCAGACAAATATTCATGAATTTATTGGTGGCACCAAGCAAGTTTGTCATGAAACGTTTTGTTGCGATTTTAGTATGTCAGTCGATTCAATAGAACCGGATAGCAGCCTGGTCAGTGTACCTTCAAAGAAACAGCAGAGTGCCTATCGTTATCGCTTAGGCGCGTATAGCGGTGATGGCACTACTTTCCAGCGTATTGATCGTAGCGCACAATCGGTATGCGCTATATTTGCCTGTACAGGTGAAGAATTGTATACGTGTGGCCAAATCTTTCCCGCAAACATCGAAGTCGTCTATACACATTACTTTCGCAATTTGACAGTGAGAGGCAACTTTTCGAAAGCGGAAAATCGTCTAATTACGCCAAGCACACTAGACGGGCTAATAATGCCACTTTATGTAGATGAATACCGCTGGACAGAGACAACAAGGTAAATAATTTAGTTTTTACTCTTCTATTTTTATGTATTCTATATTTTATTTTTTATTTCATTTTAGCGACCGGAATACTTTCGTTTCTATTGATCTACTCACACCCAAAACCGATCTAATGACATTTGGTATCTGGGCGAATTATTATACTACTGCAGTTACAACGCATAACCTTCAGTCGAACAAGACATTGAAAATGAAGCCAAAAAGTGCTAATAGCGGTGCTAATATAATTTTCGCCAATTATTTGATCTATATTGCTGCTACTGTGCTTGTTTTTGTAGCCAAATGCGCTTAAGATCAGAAAAGTGGATTCAAATTCTTCACTTCGATGTGACGTTAGTCAATCTAAAGTTTTTAATAAATATAGGAATTTTATTTGAATTAGGAAAAATAATTGACAAGTTGTTTATAGAAAACTTTTTTTCTAATATAAAACTAAAAAAATTATATAATTCGAAATTAAAATTCAAATAAAACAAACATAAATTAAAAAACAAAATTGTGATTCATGGAGACCGTACAGAAGCTTTCGAAATCGTGGGATCTTGTAACAATATTTCATGTTTCCAGCTGTCAAGCAGTGTGTGTGCTGGAACACAAACGTAGAAAAGTAAAAAGAAGCGAAATAAGCATTTACTATATTTCTTATACCCAAAGTGTAAAAGTTTATTTTAAGTATGGACAAATTAATCATGGCAGAACCCCAAAAGTAGAGTCGACTTAGGTACATTTGCCCATCAAATATCAAAGCTTACTAAAATAGCTGGTCTACCATATTACTTTGGCTTTCAATCTAAATCAACGGTGCCAGAGGACACAGAGACAGCCGCCATATTATTTTATAACAAAACAAGGAAAAACGCTAACTTCCAAGGATCCTAAACTAAAATACGATGAACTTGCTAAAATTTGTATGGGGGCTTTATGATATATTAGCCCTATCCTTACCATAACGATAGTGTTCACTTAGGTGGACATTTGAATTGATTTTACCAAATTTTAATTAAATTCATTCAGATAAAACAAACGTTTTCATACAAATACTCGAAAATGACCAATTGGAACCAGAAATGGTCCATGTCATATTCGATCATTTCCGGAAACACAAAGCCACGCAACATCGCTCTATTGCGTGTCGCCAGTCTCGTTCACGAAATATATGGCCCGGTAAGATTTCTGCCCGATACTTTGTAACGTCGCGACGTGCTGAAGGCTGGGGTAAGCTGATCTAGCGTTCTTCGCAACAGATATTTTTATACCCGCCACAATAGTGTGAAGGGTATATTCAGTTTGTCTGAAAGTTTGTAACGCATCGAAGGAGACGTCGTAGACCCCATAAAGTATATATATTCTTGATCAGCTCGACGAGACGAATTGATCTAGCTTTTCTCGGCAACGACTATGTTAAGTTCGAGAATGAGAGTGCCACGGCCATTTTTAGGTATAGTCCACATACAAATTTACCGGTTTTTTTCGATTTTTTGTATAAAAATACTAATTATTTATGAATGTATTCGCTCCCAATTAGGTAAAAACATTTCTTTTGTCATCCAGTGTTAAAACCAAGATGCCACGCCCTCTTTTAGGCGCAGCCCCCATATAAACTTTCCGTTTTTTCCGATTTTTGAATGAAAATAGTTATTATTTATGCATATATTCACTCCATTTTGTCTAAACACATTCTAATGTCATCCAATGTCAAATCAGATGTGCCACGCCCTTTTTTTGGCATAGCCCCCATACAAAATTTCCGCCCATTTTCGAATTTTTGTATGAAAATGGTTATTATTTATTCATGAATTTACTCCATATTGGGTAAAAACTCTTCCAATATCATGGTGCCACGCCCATTTTGAGGTGTTTCTTCCATACAAACTTACCGCCCATTTCCAGATGTTGTTATACATATCTGTATTTTTAGCTCAAAATTTGAAATTAATATTGTGTGTAAACTTGGGTGACCACTGATGATTACTCATAAACTTTTTAAAGATTCGTGTGGTGGGTATTTAAGCTTCGGTTCTACCGAAGTTAACGTTTTTTCTTGTTTTATTATTTAAATGTAGAGATTAAAGCATGCGTATGTAATATAAAAGTAAAACAAAGTAGCGATTCGGTCAGCAGTAATATTTATATACAGTGCCGCTCAACTGAATAGATTTGACTTCTTTTTTAGACTTAGAACATAATATCTTCGAGCACTCGGGCTTAAACCAGATAAATTTTGTTGAGTAAAACGATCAATTATTTATAATATACAAAACTTTTTATTTTTTTTTTTTTGGTTTGGTTTTTATATTTTTTTATTATATTTTCAAAAACATAGCTGAAAATCTACATTATTTTTGGCTCAAGTAAATAGGTTTGACCAGCAAAACTATAAAAAAAAATTATTCACAGCAATATTTCAAGGCACTTGGTAACTTAAATAATAAAAGACACTATTTCTGCATTATTTAATATTTGATATGACCACCCTTATTCTTAATTATTTCAAACATTCATTTTTTCCCGTAATCGGTTTCATTACAAAGAAAATTGCTTACCACGTTTTGGCTTCGACCAATCTTCTTTGCTAATTCATTATGTTTTAGGCCAGATTCAATATAGCCTTTAATTTGACCTTTCTCAAAATAGGTTAAAGATTTTTCCCGACCCATATTTAAAAAATGGTAGCAATTACTTTAAATTTAAGTAGACCAAAGAAATTATATGTTTTTAATCACGCAGTCAATCAAAAAGTGAAGTCAAAGTTGTCAAACCTAATCAGATGAGCCAAAAATATACCACACATTTAGCGAATTTCACGATGAAAGCAAAATTCTAAATTACCGTTGCATAGAACCCGTCACATTTTTTTTTTCATATTATGAATAACAAATGAATGTTCAAAACAAAAAAGAAAGAAGGAAAAAATGGCATAGGAACAAAGAGAGAAGAAAAAATAGAAGAAATAATTTTCAAACCTATTCAGTTGAGCGGCACTGTATAACAACCCTTTATACCTTACTGAAGCTAGTGTCTAGACAAAATTTAACATTACAACCTGGTGTATAATATTTTTAACCATCGGGTGCTTGCTTCCGACCACAAGTTGAACACAAATAACCGGTAACAGTGTTTACCTTTCGACCAGTGTCACTATTGCCTAACACTGTGCACGGTCTGCTGACAACAAGTAGGCTAACCGTTGCTAGTACATTTTCTGACCAGTGTCACTGTTGGCTGAAAGATAAAGATTAGGATATTTCATTACCTGTTCACTCCAGGAGTCGGAAACTGAATGAATCGATCGCTGTAAGTGTGCCCGCTTTTAAAGCTGATAATTACGGTTAACAGCTGAGCCAACCTTGTACAATAACTGCTTTGGTTATCGTTATCTGTATATCGGTACGCCTAGTGTTGGTCATGTGCACCCAGAGGGTAAAAGGGTATATTAAGTTTGTGCGAATGTATGTGACAGACAGAAGGAGGCAAGATAGACCCTATAAAATAAATATATTTTCTTAATCAGTATTGGAAGGAGAGTCAAACTAGCTATGTCTCTCTGTCCGTCCGTCTGTCTGTCTGTCTGCACATGCAAACGATTTTTCTCTAGACCCATTCCAATGACTACCTCCACCCAAATCTGCATAAAAATTTTGAGTTTTTGCATAAAAACGTTTTTGTTTCATATTCTATGAAGTGTAAATTAGAATTAGTTATGCCTATGATAGTCCGAATCAATTATCCAAAAAATTTTATTTATAGCCCCCATACAAATATACCCCATTTTTTAAGTTATGTACGACTTTACTTAAGATAAATATAGATTGCGTACAGGGTATCATGCAGTCGAGCATACTCGGCTTTAACGTTCTTTCTTGTTTGTATTAAAAATGTCACTGCTTTCAGTCGTAGTGCGACATTGCGATTTTTTAATCACTGTGAAAGAATCACCAAAAGTGATTTTTTTTGTCAACACTAACATCAATCATGTCACTGGCAACACCATGACATCATGACCAGCAACAGCAAAATCTCAAAGAATATTACAAAGAATATCACAAAGGATTATATCAAAAATTTTCTAAAGGATTTGTTAGTAGGTGTAGCCTTTGCCTTTGTTTATTGTTTACATTTATCTTTGACAATACAAAACTGCTTCAACGAGACATTTGCTATGGACGCATACTTCATTGTGCAAGTGTGATACTTTGATACGCTTATTGAGCGAAAATATTGTGTCAACGTTTTAGAATGTATCTAGATACAAGTTAAAATTTACATAGCAAAAGTGCAAAAAATAGAGTGAACTGTTTGATTAAATTTATTTAGTCAGCGCTTAGTTTAGCGCTTAATGTTGGTCTGCGTTTCTTTAAACTTAAATTTAGTAGTTTATACATATTCAATTGTTTCGAGTGCTAAAAGTAGTTTGAACGAATGAATGCATCAATGAATGCATGAATGCATGAATTATTGAATAAGTAAATGTTGTCCACAAAATGGCAAACTAAAACCATGTCAAAAATTCTTGATTTAACTTCAAAATTGGACTGAAAAAGTTGAGTACGCTTTGTATTCGAATCAAGAATTTATTGCTGGATTTTTGTTCACGCCAAGTATCGTCGCTAATGTTAGTGAACCTTATGCGTCTTATATAAATTTATTTTATTAGTTATTGTGCTCGTTCGAAACCAACGTTTCTTGGGTTTACTTTTTCTTTAACGAAAGTAAATTGTAATCTAATAATTTTTTTTTTTTTTTTTTTTATTATTATTTTTTATATTACTACTTTTAAATCAAGTATAAAAATATTTTTAGTTTATTAGAGGTCATATACCATTTGACCTTTTTATCATTAATGATTTTAATTAATTAACTCTTTTCGCATAGGTTCGTCCAGCGGTGGTATAGCTTCTCGTGGTATTAAGAATGTTGATAGGTTGAACAAATCAAGAAATACTTTGTACCGATCGCTGTAATAAAAGATTTGAAAATTAATCTTTGCTCAATAGTTCACAGTAGACAGTAAAAACAAAGAAAAAGGTTATCTTCGGTGGAGCCGAAGCTTATATACCCGTCACACGAATCTTTAAAGAAATTATGTGTGATCATCAGAGACTTAGATAGAACTTCGATGAGATTTTACTCAATTTAAAATGAATACATTCATAAAAATACCTATTTTCATAAAAAAATTCGAAAATGGGAGGCAAATTTGTATTAGGGTTATACCTTAAAACGGGCGCGGCACCTTGGTTTCGACTTTAGATGACATAAGAAGAGTTTTTACCAAATTTGTAGTGAATACACGCATAAATCTAGTAAGTATAGCAAGTATAGTTTTAGAACATAAAAACAATGCATTAGGCAAATTCGGTTCATTTAAGTAGTTGATTTTATAATTTTCCCATGCAAAAACGTTTTGCTTTTTTAACATAAACAAAAATAAAAAAAAAAAAAACAAGAAAAAACATTAACTTCGGTGGAACCGAAGCTGAAATACCCGTTACACAACACTTTTAATAGTTTATATGTTCACCAGGTGCTTAGATTAAATTTCACGATGAATTTGGTCAAATTTGTATGGAGGCTTTATGTTATATTTGCCCGATCCTTACCATATCGAAAGTGTTCACTTAGGTGGACATTGGAATTGATTTTACCAAATTTAATTGAATTCACTCAGAAATAGTAAATGTTTTCAAATAAAAACTCGAAAATGGGCGGTAAGTTTGTATGGATTCTATACATAAAAATGGGCGTGGCGCCTTAGATTTGACATTGGATGACATGAAAAAGTGTTCTTGCCCTATTTGGATTAAATATATTCATAAATAGTACGTATTTTTATACAAAAAATCGAAAAAAGTGGTAAGTTTGTATGGGGGCTATATCTGAAAATGGGCGTGGCAACATTCTTTTGATATTGGATGCCATTAGAAGTATTTTTACCCTATATTGTAGTAAAAGCATTCATAAATAATAACTATTTTCATACAAAAAATCGAAAAAAGTGGTAAGTTTGTATGGGGGCTATACCTAAAAATGGGCGTGGCACCTTGGTTCTGATATACAAAGTAACTAGGAGTACAAAAAGCTTAAGTTTCAAATTTCAATATCTCTAAAACTTTCCGAGTAACAGCCATCGCAACAGACAGACAGACGGACAGACGGACAGACGGACAGACGGACAAACAGACGGACATGGCTAAATCCATTCGTCTCATCGAGCTGATCAATAATATATATACTTTATGGGGTCTCCGATGTCTCCTTCAATGCGTTGCAAACTTTCGGACAAACTGAATATACCCATTTACACTTTGTGTAATGGGTATAAAAACAGCTGATTGCAGCTTCCCCCAATTTTTTAGTATATTTTTAAGTCAGCCCCAACCCAATTTGGTAGCGCACCAAAAAAAAAAAAAAAAAAATAGTGAAAAATGCTATAAAAAAAATTAAATTGCACACTATACAGCAGATGCAAAATGGAAAAAAGCTGAAAGAGCAGCCAAAACACTCGTACAACGTAGTAGCACGCACCGGGTATCCGCTAGTAATATATACGATATTTTTACACAAAATTCGAAAGTGGGGGGGTTAAATTGTACCTAAAAAGGGCGTGGCACCTTGGATTTGATATTGGATGACATAAGAAATTTTTTTTACACAATTTAGAGTGAATATATATTTATAAATAATACCTATTTTCATAGAAAAACACGAAACTGGGCGGTAGATTTATATGGAGGCTATACCGAAAAATGGGCTTGGCACCTTGATTCTGACATACAAACTGCTAGAACCAAAAAAAAAAAACTTAAGTTTAAAATTTCATCTCAATATCTTAATAACATTCTGAGTAAAACGCATCGCAACAGACGGACATACAGACGGACATGGCTAAATCGATTCGTCTCATCGAGCTGATCGTTAATATATATACTTTATGGGGTCTCCGATGCCTCCTGCGTTACAAACTTTCAGACAAACTGAATATACCCGTTTACGCTATGTGTATGTTAGGTTAAAATGGCCGCCGCGAATTCCCGTGACGTCACCTAGGGCAAAAAGGCCCATTGTGATACCATATGATCTCTATAATCCTCCTACTCGAACCAGCTCGACTTCCCTATGAAGGCGGCTACCGCGCCAATCTATGCTGATACAATCTCCGCCAGGCTATTAAGAAACGGCCTACCAAGTACGGTAAACCTTATTCTTCCAAGGGCTGGGCAGTGGCAGAGAAGATGTTCTACTGTCTCCTCCTCTTCCTCGTTTCTACAGCTCCTACAGAAGTCATTTGAGGCTACCCTTAGTCGGACGGCATGTCTTCGCACCAGGCAATGTCCCGTGAGAGCGCCCACCATCACGGATAGGGTCTGTCTATTATGGCGCATGAGCTGGGCTGTTCGTACATTTGGGGTTGGTGGTCCATCTATTCTCTGCTATTTTGATTATTTCTTCTTTCACTCGCAGCTTCAACGAGGCCATGGGAATTCCAGTCGAACTCCTCCCAGGAGGAATAACGGAATTTGTACCTTCTCTGGCCAATCTATCTGCTTTGCAATTACCAAATATATCTTGATGATCCAGAACCCAGGTGAGGCAAATGTCCCATTGCTCCGCCATCTCGTTGAGAAATTTGCGGCACTGGGAGATTGTTTTGGATGTGTTACTACACGAGTCAAGCGCCTTTAAGGCAACCTGACTATCCGAATAGATGTGTACTTTTTGTCTACGAACTGGGTGGTGCCCCAGAAAATGCATAGCTTCGTGTATGGCAATCATTTCAGCTCGAAAAACGCTGCAGTGATCAGGAAGTCTAAAGGATTCTCTGATCTTCAGGTCCGGGGAAAAAATACCTCATCCTACCCTTCCCTCGGTATGCTATGTGTAACGGGAATAAAAATTAATTACTGAATATTTATCTTCTCTCTCTCTTTCTCAGTATTCGGCTTGAGTCAAAGATAAATGCGTACTTGTTTTTAAAAAACAAGGAAAAACGTTGACTTCGGTTGATCTGAAGCTTAGATACCCGCCACACGAATACTTAAAGAGATGTGTGATCATCATTGGCTTGGTTGTCTTCATACGGCATGCAGTCGTGCAGTCGGACGGACGAAACAGCGGACAGACGGACGTAGCTTATCAAGTCGGCTTTCGATGCTAACCCAGAGTATTGAAATGCATTATAGCGTCTGCCATGCTTTCTTCTACATGTTGGCTCATAATATGATGTTTTTTTAATCACATTAATTGTTTTATATAAAGATTTGAAAAATCGGCGAGAGAATTATATATAGTGTGGAGGTTGTATGTTGATTTTGCATACAAGTTCAACTCAATATTTTTAAAAACTGAGCGAATGAAAGCGAATAGCGAACTTTTAGTATTATTTTTTGTTCATTTTGTTGAAGGTTCTTATGGAAAGAAGAATTATTAAAACTACGCAGAGAATTTAAAAAATTGCAAAAACTTCTGCGTTCTAAAGAACCATAGAAATAATTCCAGATATCAAAACATAAAAATCACAAGATTTCAAAATACCAGGCCCCAAAATTCTTTCACAGAAAAATATTTGGACATAAGTATTGTGTCATACGCTGGAGTATTGTGGGTCATATATGAACACTACGTTGAGTGTTTATATAAGTTCAAAGCTGTAAAATGAAAGCAGTTTTCATAAAAAAAACGTTTTTGATTACGTTATTGCATTATTTATATGGTTGCATAAATTGATGCCACTATTTCCTGTACATACCTCAACGTTGAGCGAAGATACTGATATCCCGATGAGCCACCAGTGCCTAGCTGCTGTGAACCGATCATGCGTTGCACCATAATGACATGATTATCTGTATGAAAGATTGAAATGAAAAAAATTAGAAAAGAAAATAATTCATTGATGTGTGGCACGCAATTTCACTCATTCGAATGCTATAATTATTTAATCTCTGCTTACAGCGCCACTTTGTGATCAGTGAATCGATGTCCATGAGTAAAGTCAGCAATTGATGTGGCTGGCTAAAACGGGTTTCATCTCGATAGAAAGTAATCATGATAGCGCCCTGTAGCGCTTTGTGACTAAACCGACGATCGCCGCGTGACACCAACGCCTCGTGTACCTTCGGATCAAAAATGCTGCGATATACCTCACGACGCTTCTCGATATCCATTAAACGATAGGCTCGTGCGCGTTCTGCAGGCTCTTCCTGCACCAAAAAATTAAAAAAACATAAAAATAAAAATTATAATATCGTAGTAGATAATAAATAAACAAGAAAAAAATTGGCTTTGTAAAACAGACGTTTTGATATGTTTCACACGAAATTTCAAGCAGCTCAATTTGGGGGGCTATATACTGTCTGGAACTCATCTTTATCAAATGTAAAACTGAATTAAAGGGTTGACATAAGAAGTGTTTCTACTTCAATATTTGAAGTAAATGGCCTTAAGTTTATTGGGGGCTGTTTCCGGATTAATCAGCTGCTCAACAACGAAAGTAAAAAAATTGGTGTAAATTTAGTTTTCATGGAAATCCTCCTGTTAAACAATATCTATCGATATATCGCCGAATTGAGCAAGTAAATACGTCTTAAACCGATTTTTGGTAATATTATAAACGGATACCTTTGAGGATAAAAAAATTTGGATAATTATTGACTGAACAACTAAACAAAATGAGATTAATGGTATCTACTTGCTCTATACGAAGAAATATCTTTTTTATTTTTTTTATTTGGGCCGACCGCAGATTCATCTATGGAATGAAAACACCTAGAGGGGGTTTCCAAAATTTTTACCTGGGATCCATTGGTGAACCCAAAATAAAAACAAGAAAGAACGCTGAAGTCGAGTATGCTCGACTGCAAGATACCCTGTACCCAATCTATATGTACCTTAAGTTAGGTTATATTTGACTACCATACATCATTGAATTGGATTTTCATAGAAAAACTTAAAAATCGGGTATATCTTTTGATTGGGTTTATACCTAAAATTTTTTTGGGCCTACCCATATTGGTCCATTTCATTGGGACTCTCATAGACATAATTTATACTAAATTTAAATTTTCAAAAATAAAAAACAATGACGTTTTTTTGAAAAAACCCAAAATTTTGGGGTAAATTTGTATGGGAGCTATACCCAAAATTTTGTTGGTCCTACCCATATTTAGATATTTTATTGGGACTATCATAGACATAATTTATACTAAATTCAAATTTGCTAGAATAAAAAGCAATGACGTTTTTATGTAAAAACCCAATATTTTGGGGTAAATTTGTATGGGGGCTATACCCAAAATTTTGTTGGTCCTACCCATATTGGGATATTTTATTGGGACTATCATAGACATAATTTATACTAAATTCAAATTTTCTAGAATAAAAAACAATGACGTTTTTATGTAAAAACCAAAAATTTTAAGGTAAATTTGTATGGGGGCTATACCTAAAATTTTGTTGGTCCTATCCATATTGGGATATTTTATTGGGACTATCATAGACATAATTTTAACTAAATTTGAACTTCCTAGAATAAAAAACAAGGACGTTTTTATGCAAAAAACCCAAAATTTTAGGGTACATTTGTATGGGGGGTACTCCTTAAAATGGGTCTAGAGAAAAACCGTTTGTAAGTGCACACTTGACGGCCTAGGAGAGTCTAAGTTTCAATTTTGAAAGCTCTACCTCTTATAGTCTCCGAAATAATCGTTTTCATACGGCAGACAGCATGACAGACGGACGGACGGACAGACGGACGGATGGACAGACAGACAAAGCTAGTTCGACTCCCCTTCCAATGCTGATCAAGAATATATATACTTTATAGGGTCTATCTTGCCTCCTTCTGTCTGTTACATACATTCGCACAAACTTAATATACCCTTTTACCCTTTGGGTACAGGGTATAAAAAGAAAAGTCATATCTTTGTACTGAATATACGTAGAGACTTGAAACTTGGCGCATTTGAACGATGGTTACAAAATATTTTAGAGTTATTAGTGTTTAAGGGATTTCCGATATTTAAACCAAAGTAGATTTTTTGACCAATTTATATTTAGTTGACAAGTAGAAGCAAAAACAAGAAAAACGTTAACTTCGGTAGAACCGAAGCTTAAATACCCGCCACACGAATCTTTAAAAAGTTTATGAGTAATCATCAGTGGTCACCCAAGTTTACACACAATATTAATTTCAAATTTTGAGCTAAAAATACAGATATGTATAACAACATCTGGAAATGGGCGGTAAGTTTGTATGGAAGAAACACCTCAAAATGGGCGTGGCACCATGATATTGGAAGAGTTTTTACCCAATATGGAGTAAATTCATGAATAAATAATAACCATTTTCATACAAAAATTCGAAAATGGGCGGAAATTTTGTATGGGGGCTATACCAAAAAATGGGCGTGGCACATCTGATTTGACATTGGATGACATTAGAATGTGTTTAGCCAAATTGGAGTGAATATATGCATAATTATTAACTATTTCCATACAAAAAATCGGAAAAAACGAAAAGTTTATATGGGGGCTATGCCTAAAAGAGGGCGGGGCATATTGGTTTTAGCACTGGATGATAAAAGAAATGTTTTTACCCAATTGGGAGCGAATACATTCATAAATAATTAGTATTTTTATACAAAAAATCGAAAAAAACGGTAAGTTTGTATGTGGACTATACCTAAAAATGGGCGTGGCACTCTTATTCTCGAACTTAACATAGTCGTTGCCGAGAAAAGCTTAAGTTCCAAATTTCAGCTTAATATCTTTATATCTTCAACAAAAAAGATGCTGATCGATTCGTCTCGTCGAGCTGATCAAGAATATATATACTTTATGGGGTCTACGACGTTTCCTTCGATGCGTTACAAACTTTCAGACAAACTGAATATACCCTTCACACTATGTGGGGCGGGTATAAAAAAAAAACAAGAAAATATGTTTACTTCAGTAGAACCGAAGCTCAAATACTCGCGACACGAAACTTTAAACAGTTCGTATGATCATCATTCTATGTGTACACCACCAATATGATAAGGTTCGGGCCACTATAACAAATCGTTCTATACAAACTTACCTCCGATTTCGTTATTATCGTTCGTTATTATCAAGAAAACTATTGGTCTTACTGCATTTTTAGCTTAAAATATGATATTAGTATTGTGTCTAAACTTGGTTTGTATCAGATTATTGATGCTCATCCATACCATCTCGAAATTTTATCCAAGCCACTGATGGTCTCACGTAAACATTTCAAAAATTCTAGATTCGTTTTACCGAAGTTTACCTTTTTATACGCGCCACACATAGTGTTTGTCTGAAAGCTTGCAACGCATTAAAGGAGACGTTGCACAGTGGGGCAAAAAAAGTAACCGTAGATAATTTTGAGAGCGCATTTCTTAACCGATTTTTGACTTTTTGGTTTTAATAGCTATCGGGGTTTTTAAATAAAAGTTCCATTCTATTTTTATTAACCTTGAAAAATAAAAGAAAAATTTTTTTTTGTTTACTAATTTTCTTTAAAAAATAAAAAAAATGGAAGGTGAGTTTGTATGGGGTCTATATTCATAGCATAACAGTAGAAATGTTTTTAACCAGTTTAGAATGAATATATCCATATATAAGAACTATTTTCATACAAAACCTGAAAAAAATGGGTGTGGCACCTTTCTTCTGATATTGGATGCCATTAGAAGTGTTTTTAATCAATTTGTAGTAAATCATTCATAAATAATAACTATTTTCATAAAAGAAAATCTAAAAAAATGGTAACTTTGTATGGGGGCTATATCCAAAAATGGGTGTGGCACCTTGCTTCTGACATACAAACTGCCTAGGAGCACAAAAAGTTTAGGTTTAGTTTAAAAATTCGAATCAATACCTTTAAAGCTTTCCGAGAAAAACGCATTGCAATAGACAGACGGGCAGACAGACGGACATGGCTAGATCGATTCGTCTCGTCGAGCTGATCAATAACACTAGATTACAAAAATTGGCAACATTTCATGGGATTCGTTCCAGCTATTTCCATGTATTTTGGGGCGTAGATTTCAAAAATGACGACCAAAATTTTTTCTTAAGAACCGTTTAGGAGATATCTTCAAAAAACCGTTTTTTGTGGACTTTTAAATTTATTACAAAAAATCTCAAGAATGGAAAAATTTATAAACCTGAACTTTTCATGGGCTGGAAGATATTTTCTTTCTCTACACGACGATATGCTATTTGTAAAAATCGAATGAATACTTTTTGTGTACCAAGCGTCGAAACGCATAAGAAAATTTTTGAAAAATATTAATTTTTAATCCCAAATTTGCAGGAGATTATTTATTTTTAAAATTTGTAAATTAAGACAATTTCATTGCAAAAATGTGAAGCCAACAAGTTTCGAAAACGGATAAAAAATGTGGAAGTTATAGACAGACAGACAGACGGACAGATGGTCATGGCTAGATTAATATATATACTTTATGGGGTCTACGGCATTTCCTTTAGTTCGTTACAAACTTTCCAACAAACTGAACATAACCTTCACACTATGTGTGGCGGGTATGAAAAGAGAAAAGACTTACATATTTAGTATTTGTATCGCATTATATAATAAATCCAGTTTTCTTAATTTCATTGTTGTTCGGATAATATTACTTATCAAAAATTCTAATTTGTTCAAACTTAAATTCAATTCTATTAATTCGGCATTATATTTAAACAAATTTTTATCTAATTTGCCTAAACTGTTATCACTTAACAATAAAGTTTTCAAATTACTTTGACTATTGAAAAATGTTGATAATATTTCGGTTAAATCTGGATTCCAAGTTATATTTATATAGTTTAGTTTTTTTTAGTTTTCAAAAAGTTTCAATGGAAGATTTCTTATACAGTTATAAAAGGTTATATTTTTTAATGGCTTCAAGTTTTTAAATGCTTTTAAATATATATTTTGTAACACATTATTCTCATAATCAATATCGTTGACATTTTCAAAAGTTAAAAAATTTAATTCTTTTAAAAAACAAACATTATACAAATGAAAAAGCATATTCTCTTCAAATCTAAATATAAGTTTCTTAAGTTTTGATAAATTTACAAAGTTTGATCCAAGTGGACCTCCCTTATACACTGTTAACTTCATTGATGTGTAATTTTCAAAAGATTTTAAATGACAATCCTTGAATTTTAATTTCTACTTCAAAATGTTCTGGTATTTTTGTTATCTTTACATCTCTTTCAATGATCTTATAGTTTGTTTTGTTACTATTTATATCTTGCATATGATAAAACGTATATAGGTAGCTATTTGCGCCACTAACTCCAGTTGATATTAAAGCCTCATTGCTGTTTATTGTATAACCACAATTATAAACAAGCAAAAGCTTAACATATCCAATGCTCGAATAATTTCGCCAGTTGTACTTGATGCCCTTAATCGAATATTTTGATTGAGACCTCCTATTGCAATAAATGCTGAATGTACCAAATTCATCAAAGTGGAAAAAATATTTTATTGTATTCGTTTTATTATCGTACAATTGGAGGTAATTCTCTTTTATGAATTGACAACTTAAATCACTTAAAATAAATCTTTTGCAATAATCTTTTGGAAATTTCTGAATAAAACTTTCTTTGTCTTTATTGCCAAATATTATTTTGATTAAAATAAGTAAATTCAAATAAAAATAAAACTTTTGCATTTTGAAATTTTTGTTTATTTTTTTTTTTTTTTTTATAACCGAACCGATTCGTTTGAAGTGTTGGAGATGACTGAATAATTATTAAATTGTAATGTTAAGTTTTTCATTTGTTTTGCTTTGATAGTAAATTTTATATTTTAATTAAGAACTGCAAAAACGCTTAATTAATCTATTGAGCCGAACTCATTTGAAGCGGATATATTAAATGCAACAAATAAGTTTTATTTGGTAATTATTTTGCCTTAAAACAAACTTAAAATTAAAATTTATCTTCACTAATTGCGCTGCGAATACTTTTTAATATTGTTTTCTCATAAGTGGTGATGTGCGCTGCATAGTAAAACACTTTTGTATATAAGTTGCGCTACAGCCGATTGTTGACCTTGGCAGCAAATAAGGTTTCGTACCAGCGGTTGTAATCCAGTGTCAGTCGGTACCAGTTCGGAATACCAATCCAGCAGATGTCTTCCAGAATCTGGTCATCCCAACGCAGCGGCGAATGTCCTCTTTGCGCTCCTCTCCGATTTGATTCACATTTTGCTTATAAACTTCTCTTGTCGGAGCCTCTGTATCCATCCGACACAGGTGACCAGCCCAAGACAGCCTTTTGTATTGGATGTTCCTGACTATTTCAATGTCGGTATATAGCTCGTACAGCAAATCGTTCGTGAGCATACGGATGTCACTTCTCAATCTCATTGGACTAAAGATTCTCCGAAGAATCTTCCTCTCAAACATGCCCTACGCCGACTTATTCGATTCTGTCATGATCCATGCTTCTGAGCCATACATCAGGACAGGCATTATCAGCGTCTTGTAGAGTTTAATTTTTGTTTCTCTGGACAGAACTCTACTCCGCATTTGCTTACCGAGACCAAAATAGCTAAGGTTCGCAAGAGTGAATCTTCGTTTAACTTCCTTACTGTTTTTGTTGTCGCTGTTTACATCTGAGCCCAAATATATGAAGTTCTCTGTCCGCAAAGACCGTCTACGTGGTATAGATTGTCTGATGGTGGATACTAAGTACTTCCTCTTGCTCCCGTTAGTACCATTGGACGAGACTGCGCAAACATTTTTTCCGATTATCTTCTTAAGGAGATTGAAAAAGTCGCACGACAACGCATCGCCCTGTCTGAAATCCTCTTTTGTTGTCAAAGGGGTCGGAGAGATTTTACCGATCCTGATAATATATATGTATGTGTCCAAAAAGTAGTTTAAAATAGTTTGAGTTGTACACGCAATAATAGGAAGTAGCTGTACTACATACAAAAGTATAAGTTCGCCTCTCCCGACTTTACTCTCTCTCTCCCACTTTGACAAAAATACATTTTTATACCCGCCACCCATAGTGTGAAGGGTATTATCAGTTTATTGGAAAGTTTGTAACGCGTTAAAGGGGGCATCGGAGACCCCATAAAGTACATATATTATTGATCAGCTCGACGGAACGAAACGATTTAGCCATGTCCGTCTGTCTGTCTGTTGCACAGCGTTTTTCTCGGAAAGTTTTAAAGATATTGACTTGAAATTTTAAACTTAAGCTTTTTGCGTTCCTGGGCAGTTTGCATGTCAGAACCAAGGTGCCACGCCCATTTTTGGATATAGCCCCCATACAAACTTACCGCCCATTTTCGAGTTTTTTAAATGAAAATATTTATTAGTTATGAAGGCATTTACTGCAAACTAATTAAAAACACTTCTAATGGCATCCAATATCAGGAAAAATGTGCCATGTTAATTTTTAGATGTGACTCAATACAAACTTACCATATTTTCGATTTTTTTTAATGATAATAGTTATTATTTATGAATGATTTACTAAAAATTGGGTAAAAACAATTCTAATGCCATCCAATATCAAAAGAAAGGTGCCACGCCCATTTTTTTGATATTGCCCCGATACTAACCTAGCGCGGATTTTTCAGGTTTTGTATGAAAATAGTTCTTATTTAAGGATATATTCACTCCAAACTGGGTAAAATCACTTCTACTGTTATCCTATGAATATAGACCCCATACAAACTCACCTTCCATTTTTTTATTTTTTAAAGAAAATTATTAAAGTTTTGTGTGGCGGGTTCCACCGAAGTTAACGATTTTCCTTGTTTTTAAAACAAATCGTATATTTGTGGGAAGCACACATTTTTTTTGAGAGTGAGAAACACTTTGCTTTACCTTAGCGTAAAATGAGTCAAAGGGTCGAATAAAAGATAAATAGAAAGAGACGTAGTACGAATACACCACCCAATATAATTACATCATGCCATTAAGTAGACAATGTGATGGATATTTTTTTTCATTTTGTTTATTATGATGCAAATTGTACTGGATTCTTTTAGACTATGGTACATATAAAATGTTTGGGAAATAAAAGTCGGGAGTTCTGGTTCTCCTCTTCAGTGAAGCCGATAAATACTCGTTACACGAAACTTTAAATAGTTTAAATGGTCACCAGCGGCTTAGGTATGGGTTGGGGTCAATGATCTGGGTCAACCCAAGTTGAAACACAAGATTGGGGCTCATAATACGGGACTAACATGTAATGTTCCTAATCATAATTTATTCAGAAACAATAACTGTTTTCATGCAAAAAATCGGAAATAAGTGGTAATTTTGTATAAGAGCTATGTTATGCCTAACAATGGGCGTAGCATCTTGATTCTGACAAACAAACTACCTAAGACCAAAAAAAAGCTTAAGTTTAAAATTTCATGTCAATACATTTGAAAATAACGAACAGACAGACGGAAATGGATATTTCGATTCGTCTCATCGAGCTGATCAAGAAAATATGTATAATTTATGGGATCCAAGATGCCACGTTTAATTCGTTAGAAACTTTCCGACAAACTGATAATAACAATTCACACAATGTGTGGCGGGTATAAAAATTCTACGAATCGAATCAAATAAAAAAAAATGCATTTCACACATGAATATTTATTTTACTGGATTTTATTTATTCAAAAATTGTATGATGAAATTATACATAGTTCGTACATAGTCGTTACATGATATGGAATATTTTCGTCCGAGAATATATTTAAATTTAACTGATAAGATTTTTTTTTACCGTAATAAGTAATAAATAATCTTTACAAGCGCTTTAAAATAATAAATGACTCAAATAAGAATAGGATAAGTAGTTTTCTCGAGCATGATAGACTTACTTACATATGTATAAGCATTTTCATTGTTAAATGTATACTTGAAACAATTCGCTCAGACTTCCTAAAGATTGTTGATAGTATAAACAAAGAAAAACATTAACTTTGATAGAACCGAAGCTATAATAGGCGTCAAACAATGTGTTTTTGCCACGTACATATGTTATATAAGTAACAAGAAAGAACGCTGAGAAAAATGGGCTTTATATCTTAATACAATATCTTCACCGAAAAAAATGCGTAGAAATAAACAGACAGGCGGACATGGCTCGACCGATTCGTCTAGTCGAGCTGATTAAGAATATATATACTTTATGGAGTCTACGACGCACAGTGGGGCAAAAGTAGTCGCCGTGGACAAATTGATTTTGAGAGCGCATTTCTTAACCGATTTTTGACTTTTTGGTTTTAAATTAGAGCTAATAATAGCTATCGGGGTTTTTTAAATAAAAGTTCCATTCTATTTTTATTAACCTTGAAAAATGAAAAAAATTTTTTTGTGTTTGAATGCTTCTGGACAAATTTTCAAGGGAAGGTAAATAAAGAACTTCCAGGTATTTTGGATAAATTTCAAGTATTATTTCAAAAACTGGAAGCATTCAAACACAAAAAAAAATTTTTTTTTTTTTTTTTTTCAAGGTTAATATAAATAGAATGGAACTTTTATTTAAAAACCCCGATAGCCATTAAAACCGAAATTTAATTAGCTTTAATTTAAAACCGGTCAAAAATCGGTTAAGAAATGCGCTCTCAAAATTGTCTACGGTTACTTTTTTTGCCCCACTGTGCAACGTCTCCCTTTAATGCGTTGCAAGCTTTCAGACAAACACTATGTATGGCGCGTATAAAAAGGTAAACTTCGGTAAAACGAATCTAGAATTTTTGAAATATTTACGTGAGACTATCAGTGGCTTGGATAAAATTTCGAGATGGTAAGGTAAGGTTTTATATAAAGATGGTGAAATTGTACTAATCGCATCGGGTCATCCCGTACGGCGATTTAAAGAGGACACCCAGACCTACAAGGACACCCAGACTGTGTTGTGATCATATGTTTCAGTCTCAAGTTATAGCGCGCCAAAGATGGAGTCCACTAAGCAAAAAATTCGCCATATTTAACGTTTTTACTACCTGAGAGGTAAAAATCCAACGAAGGCGGCCGAAAAATTTGTGAAGTTTATGGGCCCGATGCTGTAACGATTCGCACAGCACAGCGTTGGTTCAATCGATTTCGTTCTGGGTGTAGTGGATGTCAAAGATGTACCCCGTACTGGTAGGCAAATCGTCGTAGAAACCGATAAAATAGTCGAAATCATCCAAGTGGACCTGCATATTAGCACTCGTTCGATTGGCCAGGAACTGGGTATAAGATATACAACCATTTGGAACCATTTGCAGAAGATCGGATTTCAAAAAGCTAGATGTTTGGGTGCTACACGAATTAACGCAAAAAAATCTTTTGGATCGCTTAAACGCTTGTGATACGCTGCTGAAACGGAACGAACTCGACCCATTTTTAAAGCGGATGGTGACTGGAGATAAAAAGTGAATCACTTACGATAACGTACAGCGAAAAAGGTCGTGGTTGAAGCGCGACGAGCCGACCCAAACCATCGCCATGCCCAGATTGACGGCCATGATGGTTTTGCTGTGTGTATGGTGGGATTGGAAAGGAATCATCCACTATGAGCTGCTCAACTATGGCCAGACGATTAATTCGATCATCTACTGCGAGCAACTCGACCGTTTGAAGCAGTCGATTGACCAGAAGCGGCCAGAATTGGCCAACAGGAAGGGTGTAGTGTTCCACCAGGACAACGCTCGGCCTCACACATCTTTGATGACCCGCAAGAGGCTACGGGAGCTCGGATAGGATATCCTATCGCACCCACCGTATAGTCCGGACCTGACACTAAGTGATTACCATCTTATCCGGGCCATGCAAAACGCTCTTGGTGGTACTACGTTGGCCTCAAAAAAGGCTTGCGAAAACTGGTTGTCTGAGTTTTTTTTGCAAATAGGGAGGGGGTTTTATAAGGGGGGCATAATGAAGTTGCCTTCTAAATGGCAATAAGTTTGCGAACAAAACGGTGCATATTTGACTTAAATCGGATAATTCTAAATATGTTAAAAAAAGCGTCAAAACTCGACCATAGATACGACATTACTTATTGAACAACCCAATATAACGTGTTTTTCAAACATATTCATCAGCAAATACACCCCTATTTTAAGATTTTGTCGACATTTCAATGCAGCCAATCGTCGTTTTCTGCACACCGTGATATACACACAAAGCTCATTAAAATATACCTATATTGTTTAAATTTTCCCGATTTAATATTTCAGAGTCTCTCACTTTCGAGAGAAATCACTATTTAAATTGTGACTCACCATTGCTTGATTAACTTGATCAGATAAAAAACGATCGACACTCTCTTGAAATTTTTGCCAAAAGTTGAATCCCTTTTCCTCAAGTCCCGGCGTGCGTTCCAACCATTTTTGTATGAGTTCCAATAACGAAGGTTCATCTTCTGAAGTGCGTATAGCATCCATAGCTGATGGATCGTTTCCAAAAGCTTCAGAATATTTTTGATTGTATTTAACGCGCTGCTCAGACAAAACACCAAGCTTATTTTCAATCAAACGAAATTGTAGACTCTGAAATCCAGAAGCTGGTGCAAGATACTTGCGAAAATCCATAAAATCAAGTGGTGTCATTGTTTCGAGTATGGGCACTTGTTCCACGAGCAGCTATAAAAGAGTAAATATTATATCTAATTTTTTGTAAACTAAATTGAAAAAAAAAAAAATTAAATACCTTTAAGATCAGCACTATTCGATTTAAACGTTTTAATATCTCAAGCGTCTTCGTTTCATCGATGACTTCCTCGTTGAGCATTTCACGTATAGAATCTAATTCAAAGATGATCTGCTTGAACCACAATTCGTAGGCTGAAAAAAAAAACAACACAAAATAAAGTCATTCATTAATTTGATACTAAATTAATATGAATTATGTTGATTTTTTGACCATTTTGAATCACTTTTCTCCGGTTCTACTGAGCCGATTTTAATGAAACCAAATGCGAATTTCTAAAACTGCATACTTATATTTTTCACTTTACTTTTTTTTTTTGTAAGCAGAAAAATAACGTATGCTGCACGATGCTGCATTCTGAAGCGTAATTCTGATCCGATTTTGATGAAACTAGTTGCAATCGAATTGTTACCATTCTGGCCCGAATCTCAATCATAATTTTAAAATTTTTATTTTCTTAATACAGAAAACCAAAAAAACAAGGAAAAACGTTAACTTCGGTGGAACCGAAGCTTAAATACCCGTCACACGAATCTTTGAATAGTTTATGTGTGATCATTAGTGGCTGATATTCATCTATAAATATGTAGGTATATATTCGAAAATAATTACTTTTCCATACATTTGTTCGAAAATAATCAATAAGTTTGTGTGGGTGCTATAGCTAAAAATGGGCGTGGCACCTTGGTTTTGATTTTGGATGTCATTAGAAGTGTTTTTACCCAAATTTGAGTGAATAGTTTCAAAAATAATAACTATTTTTATACAAAAAATCGAAAATGGGCAGTAAGTTTGTATGGGGGCTATATCTAAAAAATGGGCGTGGTAGCTTGGATTTGATATTGGATGACATTAGAAGTATTTTTTCTCAACTTCGAGTGACTACATACATAAAAAATAGCTATTTTCATGCAAAAAATTAGAAAAAACGGTAAGTTTGTATGGGGGCTATACAAATGAATTGGCTAAAATGAGCTTGGCACTTTGATTTTAACACTTAAACTGCTTAGGACTGAGAAAAGCTTAAGTTCCGAGTTTCAGGTCAATATCTTTAAAACTGAGCGAATGAATCGCATAAATACAGACGGACAGACAGACAGACAGACAGACAGACGGACATGGCTAGATCGACTCGTCTCGTCGTGCGGATCAAGAATATATATACTTTATAGGGTCTACGACGTCTCCTTTAATGCGTTACAAACTTTCTGACAAAATGATAATACCCTCCACACTATGTGTGGCGGGTATAAAAATTGGCCAAACCAATTTTTTTTTTATTTGAACGGCTGCCATTTTGTAAAAAAAACCAAAAAATTTTTTCGAGGTTCAGATTATGGTTCTTTACTGATTATAACCCAATTTTTACTTATTATTTCGGGCAACCCGGAGACCGAGAATCGTGGCCGCCAGCAACATACCTTTTTTTGGGCCACGTACTTTGAAGGCCGAGAACTTATTGAACAGCCCTCGTAAAAAAAGTGTTTTTAAGTAACTTCAATCCATTTGTAATTGAATACAAAAATATTCATATCAAATATGTCTTTCCCCTTTTAAATATGATTTTTTTTATAAATGGTCCAAAAACAGCCTCGCGAACCGGAATACCCCCTTAAAAAAAACTGCACAATCTTTGAATGTGATATGCGTCATTGTTTTTGTTTTTTCCAATGCGTTTGAATTGAGTTCGAGGTCACTAGATACTTTCTGCGAATCTCTCACCTTGATGTGTTATAATAAAAAGATGCTCATCGTGCACAGGCCTTTTGTCCTCCTTGGAGAGCATACATTGAGCACTTAATATCTTATCCAGCATCAGATAATCACCATAGATCTTTCCTTCTTCATTGCTTAGTGGAATAGCTGCATCATCGTGAGAATTGAAATTTCTGCATGAAATTGAGAGGGTTAAGTATCTAAATACTATATTAACACATAAAGTAAATCACAGTTTTTTTTACCCATTAATATTGTATGGACAACTCATTGTCGAAATTGCAGAGCGCAATAATAGTTCAACTTTGTTATATAAAGCTCAACACTCTCTTTCTGATTTGTTTTCGTTTTTTTTTTTTTTTTTTTGCTTTCTCTGTTGAAATAAATTTTTGTATGAACGATTAATACGAAGATTCAAATACAACTGAAACAAAATAAAATATCAATATTAGCTATTGACTCTATCGGACAACGCCAATTGCTTAGTGAGATGACGGATAACTTGAGCTGCGTTCTCAAATTACAGTTGCACCAGATTGAATCCACAAATCGAACATTGACGGTTCAAAGGTAAATGGCGCCCAAGGCAATTATCATAAATGATCAAAAAGATCATAATAACAAGGAAGAATGTTGATACACTGAATTGAGTTAAATGTTTTCATACAATATTGTCGAGAAAATAATTAGAAATAATTAGTTAGCTAATAAATAGTTCTGAAGAACTTAAATTTTCAGTTTGATTGGCTTAAGAAGAAATTTAATCTTCTAATCTTCGAGATCAATTGACTCATATGGTGTACAGATAGACTGGACGAAATTTACGTTTATCAAAACTTACTAAGGAACAAATATTTAATTATTGTGCGACATTTATCCGTACGGCAGCTAAGGCGCAAACTCTCCACAGTATGCCGGCCCTGTTTTCGACAATGCTATATCTATTGCCATCTAACGCCGCATCCTCTCATTTCATCATACTTTATCTCACAAGCGTGCTCTTTTTTGGAACATTATCTCTGCATTCAGTATTTTGTCAGCCTTATCAGTTCGCAGTAAAGTGTTCACGAGTCATCAGATTTATTGATGATGACGCGTTGTGCCTCCATATATCATTTTACAATATCTCAAGATTTATGTTGCATTTTATAGCCCATTGCGCAGCATTCAAAATGATTGACATATGTGTGTAACTGAGTACAAACATATGTAGTATTATGTGCATAAACGCATTTACAGTGCGATTCACTTGAATAGCACACGCTACAAATTTAAATTCTATTCGTCGTATCTTTCAAAAAAAAAATAATAATAAAAAAAAAATAACATTCTTATTCTTTTTTTACTCCCTGTACCCGAGGGTAAATGGGTATATTAAGTTTGTGCAAATGTAAGTGACAAGCAGAAGAAGGCATGGTAGATCCTATAAAAAATATATATATTCTTGATCAGCATTGATAGAAGAGTCGATCAAGTTATGTCCGTCTGTCATGCTGTCAACCGTATGAAAACGATTATCTCGGAGACTATAAGAGATATGGCCATAATATTTGCAACTTAGACTCTTCTGAGCCGTCAAGTTGTCACTTACAAATGGTTATTCTCCCCAGTCCCATAAACAACTACAACAAAATTGTGGGTTTTTGCATAAAAACTTCTTTATTTCTTTTTCTAGGAACTTCAAATTTAGTACAAACTATATGTCTATGATGGTTCCAATGACATATTCCAATATGGATGGGACCAAAAAAAATATAAGGTATAGCCTCCCTACAAGGTTATCCAATTCTTTAAAATTTTGCATGAAAATCGAATACAATTATGTATGGTACTAATATAAGACGTAACATAAGGTACATAATAATTGGGTACAGAATATCTTGCAGTCGAGCATACTCGACTTTAGCGTCTCTTCTTGTTTGAGTTATGGCAGTTTAGTTTCTATGTCTGAAAAATATTATTCAGAGTAAAATTGTTCAAGACAACCTCGTACTTCCTTTCAGATAAGGAATCATAAAAAATTTATAAAGTAGTCCTAAAAAAATTTAGCGTGTCCCAGAATTAGCGAAAGATTTTTAATAAAATGCTGACAACTTTTAAAAATAATAATATTTTTTGGGCTGCCAGCTCAAAAGATTTACAGTTTAAAACTCTCAGAGAGACCACAAAAAGAAGGTAAACTTAAAACAACAAGAAAGAACGCTGAAGTCGAGTATGCTCGACTCCAAGATACCCTGTACCCAATCTTTATGAACCTTAAGATCTGTGCTATTTTGCTAGCATACCTCATTAAATTCAATTTTCATACAAAAAATCGGGTATATCTTTGTATGGAGGCTATACCTAAAACTTTGCTGGATCTACCCATATTGGTCTATTTCATTGGGACTATCATAGGCATAATTTATACAAAGTTTGAACTTCCTAGAATAAAAAAAAAAGACGTTTTTATTCAAAAACTCAAAATTTTGGGTTACATTTATATGGGGGGTACCCTTTAAAATGGGTCTAGAGAAAACCCGTTTGCAAGTGAACACTTGACGGCTCAGGAGAGTCTTAATTTCAAATATGGTGGCCCTATCTCTTATAGTCTCCGAGAAAATCTATCTCATACGGCAGACAACATGACGGACGGACAGATGGACGGACAGAAATAGCTAGTTCGACTCTACTTCCAATGCTGATCAAGAATATATATACTTTATATGGTCTATTCTGTCTGTTACATTCATTCGCACAAACTTAATATACCCTTTTACCCTTTGGGTACAGAGTATAAAAAGTACAGTAAAGTATTAATAAATAAGCAATTATTTGTATAAAAATAAAGTGTGCTATTCAAGTGAAGCGCAGTGTATATATATATCATATATTTAATATATATGTTCATTCATGCAACCAGAAAGGTTATTAAATAGCATATTAAGTTAAGTGACGTGCCACTTGCTGCAATATGAGTAATTTCCTAAAAATAATAATACTAATTTTTATACCCGTTACACATATGTAATGTAAACGGGTATATTCAGTTTGTCCGAAATTATGTAATACATTAAAGGAGGCATCGGAGACCCCATAAAGTATATATATTCTTGATCAGCTCGATGAGGCGAGTCGATTTAGCCATGGCCGTCTGTCGGTTGCGATGCGTTTTACTCAGAATCTTTTTAAGATATTTACATGAAATGTTAGACTTAAGCTTTTTTGGTCCTAGGCAGTTTGTAGGTCAAAATCAAGGTGTCTCGGACATTTTTGCCATAGCTCTTTAAGAAGCCTTAAGAACTATTTTCATACAAAAACTCAAAAATGGGCGG
Source organism: Leucophenga varia (assembly GCA_018903435.1). Lineage (NCBI taxonomy): Eukaryota > Metazoa > Arthropoda > Insecta > Diptera > Drosophilidae > Leucophenga > Leucophenga varia. The sequence continues at coordinate 134,538 of JAEIFJ010003016.1, read as the reverse complement.
TAGATTTGTATAAGTATTATATCAAGAAATGGGCGTGTCATCTTAGTTTCGATATTGGATGACATAAGAAGAGTTTTACCCAATTTGTAAAAAATACTTTCATAAATAATAACTATTTTCATACAAAAATGAATAAAACAAGAAAAAACGTTAACTTCGGTGGAACCGAAGCTGAAATTCCCGTTACACAACACTTTCAATAGTTTATATGTTCACCAGGGGCTTAGATTTAATTTCACGAAAATTTGGTCAAATATGTGTGGAGGCTTTATGTTATATTAGCCCGATCCTTACCATATCAATAGTGTTCACTTAGGCGGTCATTTGAGTTGATTTTAAAAAAACTTAAGTGGATTCATTCAGAAATAATAGATGTGTTCATACAAAATTCGAAAATGGGCTTTAGATTTGTATGGAGGCTATACCTAAAATGGGCGTGTCACCTTAGATTTGACACAACTTTCCGACAAACTGATAATACCCTTCGCACTATGTGTGGCGGGTATAAATAAGTCATTGCGACACACGAGCCAAGACGGGTAAATTGGCTACGATTTTACATAACAAACAAATTTAAGTTTCATATGAAAGTGTCAAGCAATCTACACAAAGCATGCAAACATTTTCATGAGAAAGTTCAAAGTTCACACGCGTGTTTTTTATTATGCTGCAAAATGCCAAAAATTTCTGTTCCAGAAAAAACAAAAATGATAATAAAAATGTATGTACAGCGTGTGTCACTTGATTATTTATGTATTCTTATTTCACATTATGAATGCTGAAATATTTCAAATAAAAAATTTCTAATGGGCGATAAGCCTTTTTTTTTTGTTGCATTTGACTGGCTGGAAATCTGTTGCTTCCGCTACGTGGATTGGCGTTTACAATTGAATTAATCAATTTTATATTTGTTGTTATTAATTTGTACAAGTACCCACTTCAATGATAAGAAAATTATTCAGAGCTATCAAAGAATGTATTGCACATGTGTAATATGAGCAAAACAAATGTCCGAGACAGACCACTTGTCTAAAACTTAGATTAGTACAATATATTCTCCATTTAGCCATGTTGACGTGTTGCTATTATCACGGCACGCGGCCATTTACGTCTGACGACTTTTAAATGTAATACTTACAACTGTTAAGATACGCTACACGTAATACGCTAGGAGTGCTTTGGAGTGATAAGTTATCATAAATTAAAATGAATATTTTTGAATAGCTTAAACAATTAGAAACATCCGCTTTCATGTTACATAGCAGCATTTTTTGTAAAGTATAAAAGACAATGTACTGGCCGTGTAATAATCATTCATTCCCCACTCTACGGACAATATGAAACTCTTAATTGTGTTTGCTTTGGCCATTGCCTCCGTTTCGGCTGGTGTAGTGGTGGCTCCCTTCGAGACGCCCATACATCCACGTGACATTGAAGCACCTGTTGGCGACATTGAAGGACGCATAACTAATGGTCAATCGGCTTCAGAGGGACAATTCCCTTACCAGGTCGGCCTTAGCTTCTCCGGCAGTGGTGGTTGGTGGTGTGGTGGTTCTCTCATCAGCAATACCTGGATTTTGACTGCAGCCCATTGCACCAGAGGGTGAGCTACAAAAAAAAAAAAAAAAAAAAAAATATATACATAATTGCAATGTTTTAAGTTTTTAACTATTTAATTTTTTTATTGTTACACAGCGCCTCAAAAGTAACCGCTTACCTCGGCGCAACTGTACGCACCAGCGCCAAGCAAACTCAGACTGTGTCCAGCTCCAATTTTGTGCAGCATGGAAGCTACAATCCATCGACTTTGGCTAACGATATTTCGCTGATCAAAATTAATGCAGTTGGTTTCACAGCTTACATTAACAAGGTTGTCCTGCCCGCTATTGCCTCCAGCTATTCGACCTATGCCGGCCAAAATGCTATTGCATCTGGTTGGGGCAAGACTTCTGATTCTGCTTCTGGCGTTGCATCGAGACTTCAATACGCAACTTTCCAAATAGTTAGCGTTGCTACATGCCAGGCTACCTATGGCTCCGCCACTGCCTCCGCGAATGTTATTTGCATTGCTACACCAAACAGAAGATCGACCTGCAGCGGTGATTCCGGTGGCCCATTAGTTCTATCCAGCAACAAGAGACTCGTTGGCGTTACCTCATTCGTGGCTAGCGCTGGATGTGAGTCTGGCAAACCAGCTGGTTTCACACGTGTTACCAGCTACTTGAATTGGATAAAGCAACATTCTGGCGTATCCTACTAAATGTGCAATACGTGAAAAATTATTAAATAAAAATATAGAGCAAGATTAAAAAAAAATGCAAGGAAAACTTTAACTTCGATGAAACTTAAAATTAGTGTGAGTGCGAGGTAATTGACCCGATATATCGGCGTTCATAGAATCAGCATTTGTATTAAAATAGACGTCGTACATCAAAGTATACCACCAATCATATCCAAATTTCTTGTTCTGACATCCTTGAATCCATAAAAAAAAACTCTAAAACATTGATTCTGGCAATTTACTAATTAAATTGTCATAATTATTAATTGTTGAATTGGTAAATCTTATAATGCATCGAATGATGGTGCTAAGTCTTAGTCGAACTTTTTATATCATGCTTTAATGTGCTTTGGAACCTCAACTAAATAACTCATGGTGTATCATTAGCTTTCGAATTTTTAATTCTTTTGTTGCCTTTTTCTCGCTGTAAATCTGATTTTGATGTTTCAGCTACGTGGAGTGGGGTTTACAATGGAAATTATCAATTCGTTGACATAAATTTATACAAGTACCTACTTCTATGATAAGAAAATTCTTCAGAAATAACAAACAATGTAAAGATGTATATAATAAACTCGTACCACTCATCTTTAAGTTAAATTAAAACTAAATTTTATATATAGTAAAGTATTCTCCATTTAGCCATGTTGATTACAGTGAAAACTCTCTTAGCGGACACCCCTAATAGGCGAACGCCCCTCTTATAGGGACAGTTTTTCGCTGATTTTGATTTTTTTGATATATGTCAGAGCAATTTCCCCCTTTCTTGGGCGGACACCTCTCTTGACCGAACGCGGACAGCAGAATTTTTAAAATTTATAAACGAACAACTCTCTTGGCCGGACGCGAACCTCTTAAAAACATACGCGACGCACAAAATTGTGCGTAGAAATTCAAATTACAAGCCCACAAACTAATTTGGGGACTCCCCTGATAATAAGTGTGCTTGCTATTTTCGATTATGAGCGCAACATTGTCTCAGTCAATCGCTGCACGTTGAATTGATAAGGTAAAATTTTGTAATAATGTCGGAGAGAAAAGTGCTTACTTTAAAAGAAAAAATAGATATTCTTAACGAATATGAAAATAAAAATTCATCAGTGCGTGTGCTAGTCAAAAGGTAAAACTATTGGCAAATAATCTAAAACTATTTCAATTTTGCTAAGTTTATTTCTCTTGTCTCGGCCAGATTTAACATTGGCTAGACGCAGGCTTCTCTTATTGTGCGTAACAAAGAGGCATTACGAGCTAGATGGATTGCTGGAGAAAATATCAACAGTAAAAAAAAACTTTATCAATTCAAAAGGGAAAAAAATTGATGGCATGGTTTATGACTGGTTTTGCAAGGTTCGAAGTCAAAACATTCCAGTATCGGGACCAATTGTACAAGAGAAAGCCAAGGAAATAGCTTTAAGCCTTGGAGTTAAAGACTTCGCTGCATCTAACGGTTGGCTGCAAAGATTTCGCATTAGACACAACATAGCATTTCGATGGGTATCAGGTGAATCCTCTGCTGTTAACCCGGAAGACGTTGAACAATTTTGGAAAAACTTCCAGCACTTTTAATAGGTTATAAACCCCAGGACATTTATAATGCCGATGAAACCGGTCTTTTTTTAGAGCATTGCCCAACAAAACTCTTGCTCTCAAATCGGAAAACTCTCGCGGTGGAAAATTGTCCAAAGAACGGTTAACAATTTTACTTTGCGCTAATTTAGCAGGGGAAAAAAAAAAACCTCTCGTGATTGGAAAAGCTGCACGTCCCAGAGCCTTTGCATCCGTCGATATTAAGCGGTTGCCAATAATTTGGCATTTTAATAAAAAAAGCGTGGATGACACGCGAGTTAATGACTCAATGGCTGAAGGATTTCGACCGAAAAATTAGGCAGCAAAATCGAAAAATTTTGCTTTTTCTAGACAATGCAACCTCTCATCCACGCGACTTGCAATTACGAAACTTAAAAATTATTTTTCTTCCAAGCAACACGACATCAGTTTGCCAGCCGTTAGATCAGGGCATCATTAAAAATTTTAAAGTTCAATATCGAAGCATGCATGTTAAACACATCTTGGCAAGCATTGACACTTCTTCGGCGAAGAAACCAATTAACGTCTTGGAGGCTGTGCATTTTATAAAAGCAGCATGGATTAAGGTGCAGCCAGAAACAATTATAAATTGCTTCAGAAACGCTGGATTTCACAAAAATGATTCTGGATCAAACGAACTCAACCCTGAGGATGACTTGCCCTTATCAACGTTGGCTTCAATTTGTCAGTTGGCGAAGACATTTGGGCAGGACTACTCCGAAGCCACAGAATTCCTCGAAATTGATAAAGAATTAGCCACTAAGTCCCCACTAACACTCCCAGAGCTTGAGATGGACTGTACCAGTAGCGAAATCTGCTTAGATGAAGAGGATTCCGACACTGAAGAGCCTGATGAAGAATCAGACGTGCAGTCAAATCAAGCAGCTTTGAAGACAATTTTATCATTAAAGTTATTTTGTAAAAAGGATTATATTGCCTTCGAGCATTTAAAACATTTAGAGGAACGTATTCAAACCCTGTTCTTGGAAGAAAAAGAGAAAATGCTACGACAGTCTACAATTTCCAAATTTTTCGAAAAAACGAATATAAAAAAAAATGTATGAGTATGTATTTAGTTTTTCAGCTTTTAAGAAAAGAAATAAAATTGAAATGTTACTACAAAGGTTCTCAGAGGTTTTAAAACATTTTATTTTGTAATACTCGTTTTGACGGAACACCTGTCTTAAGCGGACAAAAATTTGTCGACGGTTGGTGTCCGCCTATGAGAGTTTTCACTGTATTTGAATTTTCAATTAACTACTTACAGCAGTTTAGATACACTACACTCTTTGGGGTACATTTGACATTGATAAGTTATCATAAATGAAATTATATTACACTGCTGCGCTATTTGTAAAGTATAAAAGACTATATTCCGGCCGTGTAATAATTCATTCCATACTCTACGGTCAATATGAAAGTTTTGCTTTGTATTTGCAAGCACCTGTTGGCGACATTGAAGAAGGCATAACTAACGGTCAATCGGCTTCAGAGGGTCAATTCCCTTATCAGTTCGATCTTAGCTTCTCCGGCAGTGGTGGCTGGTGGTGTAGTTTCTCTCACTACTTACTGCAGCACATTGCACCAACGAGTAGATTAAAAGCCAAAGTTTCTATATTTTAAATTTTAAACAACATATTTAATGTTACACAGCGCCTCAAAAGTAACCGCTTACTTCGGCTCAACTGTTCGTACCACCGCCAAGCAAACCCAGACAGTGGCCAGTTCTCAATTTAAGCAGCATACAGACTACAATGCATCGACTTTGGCTAACGATATATCGCTCATTAAAATTATATATATATATATATATTCTTGATAAGCAATGGATGAGGGGTCGAACTATGTTAGCTCTGTCCGCCTGTCATGCTGTCTGCCGTATGAAAACGATAATGTCGGAGACTATAAGAAGTATGTCAATAATATTTGAAACTGAGACTCTTCTAAAAACTGTTATTCCCCTAGTATCATTTTAGAAGGTAGCCTCCATGCAAAAGTTGCCCAAAACTTTGGGATTTTGCATAAAAACTTCTTTGTTTCTTTTTCTAGGAACTTCAAATTTAGTATAAATTATGCTCAATGAAATATACTAATAAGGGTGGGACCAAAAAAAAAAAATAAGTACAGTAAAGTATTGATAAATAAGCAATTATTAGTATGAAAATGAAGTGTGCTATTCAAGTGAAGCGCAGTGTATATACATACACATATGTATATTCAAGATATAGGTTCATTCATGCAAAAAGTAAGATTATCAAATAGCATATTAAGTTAAGTGACGTGCCACTTGCTGCAATATGAGTAATTTCCTAAAAATAATAATACTAATTTTTATACCCGTTACACATATGTAATGTAAACGGGTATATTCAGTTTGTCTGAAAGTTTGTAACGCATTAAAGGAGGCATCGGAGACCCCAAAAGCATTTATATTTTTGATCAGCGCGCTGTCGATAGCGAGTCAATCTAGCCATGTCTGTCTGTCATTCTGATTGTCTTAAACTCCGTCTGTTGCATGCGTTTTACTCGGAAAGTTTTAAAGATATTGACATGAAGTTCGAAACATAAGCATTTCCCAGCCCTAGAACCAAGGTGCCGCGCCCATTTTTAAGTATAGCCCCAATACAAATCTACTGCCCCTTTTCAAATTTTCGTATAAATATATTTTTTTAATTTATACACTTGTGCATCCCAGATTAAAATCAAGGTACCACGCCCATGTTTAGGTAGAGCCCCCATACAAATCTAGCGACGATTTTCAAGTTTTTGTATGAAAATTATTATTTTTTATGAATGTATTCACCCCAAATTAGGTACATCCATTTATAATGTCCTCATTTGTATACAGCACCAATATGATACGAATCGATCCACTATAGTCCCCACACAAACTCACCTCCTTTTTCTTTTCGTTAAAATAGAAATGCTGTCTGTATTTTTAGGTTATAATTTTACACATTTGTTTCTTAAACGAATACAAAGGTTGGGTTGTATCGAATCATCGCTCCATTTCCATCCCCTTTACGATATATGTACTATCTACACCACTGATGATCATATGTAAGCTATTCAAAATTATTACTATTAAGCTATAGTCCTACCGAAGTTATTCCCTGTACCTAATGTTTCAGAGACTAATTCAGCAATATTTTTTACCAGTTGAAGATGATATTTTAGATGCACCAAGAAATTTCAATGTGCCATTGTAGTTAACCAAAATTGCATTTCGTTTAACCTTAGTCCTTCCAATCAGATCTTGCATAAATTTCCTGTCAAAATAAGCTACTATCGTACCAGTTTTACTCATATATACTATATAAAGAGCTATTTACTGCATAAATCTTGTAAACAAGTTTTCGAGAAAACAAAATTACATTATCCAAAAATCTTTACGAAAATTATATACATTCTCTTAAACGATTTTTTTGACGGGAGCGATGAATTATTGAACGATTAACGACACCATGCCCCAATGCTTTAGCGGCTGCTAATAAAATGTCTACTACCATTTCATCAGACGCTTTGGCATTATCCCGTGCTGCTAATAACCGAGCTGTTATAAAGCTATTGTATTCCCCGCTTTGGGTCTGATATAGGATCCGAGCTTGTACCTTATTCATCGGATATCGACATGTTAATTGGTATGATTTCATCCTCGTCTACGTCACTGCACTTCAAGAATTGTGAGAAATCAGTAAAATATAAACATTGAATTCAGCAAAGAAGCAATGTATTCACTTCAAATTGGGTAAAACTTATCTAATATCATCCAAAGTGCACTCCACCGGTATGATACGGATCGGTCTACTATAACATATAGCCATGTACTAACTTACCTCTTACTTCCTGAGATTTTCAAGAAAATTATTGTTATATATGTATTTTTTCGCTTATAATTTGATATTAATATTGTGTATAAACTTGAGTTGTATCAGACCAATGATTTCTATCCATCACATCTCGAAGTTCTAACTAAACCATTCATGATCACACTTAAACTATTTAAAGATTCGTGTGACTCGTATTTAAGCTTCGGTTGCACCGTTTTAACGTTAACGTTTTTTATTGTTTTCATTTGCATTTAGGGATTAAAGTAACTATTCCTGCCCGGCACTTCTTGATTTTCCAAGAAAAAAAAAATTTTTTAAGGGTGTGTCTAGTCTACATTCGCTACAAAAATTGGAAAAGTTTGACATTAAAATACATTTTTTTTTTTTGTTTTAAAATTTATTTGAGACTTTGGCTCAGTCATATTTTAATTTGCAATTCATTTTTATTAAGTTTATATGTTTTATTCTTGTTTTATTTCATTTTGTTATTATTTTTTTTATTATTGTTATTATTAATTTGTTTTATTTTTTATTTATTTTTTTTTTTTGTTATTCTTAGTGCTAATGTGTTGAATATTTTGTTCATTTCAATTTAATTTATTTGTATTCTTTCCGTTTTAATATCCTTTTTCTTTTATTTTATTTTATATTATTTGTTTTCTATTAATATCTTTAAATACATGAAATAATCATTGTTTCTCGATATTATTGTATGTATTTTATGTATATATTTAACCTAAATTAAAATAAAATATCTCATTTTTATCTTTCGAAAAAAAAAATAAATAAATAAATAAAAAAGATACAAAAGACAGTCTATACTAGTATAAACTATTTCAATTGATTTAGTTATTATGATACTACATATAAATATGCTTCTTTCTTTGATCTTCACAACAGTGGTGCTCAAGTTCCGCTTAAGAGTTTTAAAAATGAAACGAATTAAAGACGAAAATGTTATGGATTTTTCGAAATTTATGGTACAAAATATAAATTTGCCAACAAAATATCAATGCCAGTGAGTTCTACAGAGACGTCTGTTTTATTTTATATATATTTTTTTTTTGTTATAATGATATAACATACACTGTAAAAAAAGGGAATGTCTGTTTAGTAAAGTGTGTGTTCTTGTAGAATTATTGCAGTTTGTCATTTATTATTAATTTATTTTTTTCTTAACAATTTTATTTTCCATTTGAAATTTTTTTGTGTCAAAAAAAAAAATCATATTGTGTTTTATATTGTATTTTTTTTTTTATAAAGTTTATATTTAGTTGTTATTATTAAATATTTTATTTATTTTTTTTTTTTTTTTATTTTTTTTTATGTTTTATAACTGAACTTATATTTTAACTATTTATAAAGACTACAAATTGGTTTTGGTTGTTCTATGTTGTTTAATATATTCATTTATATATGTATATATGTAGTACAATATATATATATATATATATATATACTTAATTTTTCTTGCTCTTAATGGAGATGTATGTATGTATCAATTATGTATATATAATATTCAATTTCTTGTTTGCTTCTGCATTGTAAAATTTTTTATTATAATTAATTATTTTTGGTTTTATCATTTTCATTGCAACTAAATGTTATACATATTATTTAATATATATTTATGTATATATATAATTTTAGTTTTAACTTGGTTTTATTTATTTATTTATTTTTTTTTTTTTTCAATAAACAATTTTATATTGTTGTCTTTGTATACAAGTTTTTATTTTCTTTTGCTTTAAAGAATATATATATATTCAAAATTCTCAAACTTTTTTTTTTTTTTTTTAATTTCAATTTCCTCTTAGAAGTTCTTTTGTTTAGAAATATATTTTTGTATGAATATTTATATATATATAAAATCATATATATATATATATATATATATATATATGTTATATTTAAATGAGTAATTGCCTGCCCTACACTGTCTGCTGCAAGTTTGTATTTGACCTTTGGCACTATGCTTTGCTTAAAAATATGTTTTTTTTTATATTTAAAAAAAATTCTTTAGTATATATTGTATTTTTTTATTTTTATGTATACTAATTTCACTTATATTTTTAAAAAATTTATTTAATTAAAATTATATCAACTAAAATATGCTAAGTAATTAATTAAATATTTATGTAAAGTATTTCAATTTTTTTTATTTAAATAATATTTCAACTAGTTAATAAATTACAGCATGTGTCAAAAAAAATATGTTGTGTTTAATAACTTCTTTGGCAACATACTGTCTAGAAAAGACTGAAAAAAATAATTAAAAAAAAAATATTCAAACATTTTGATTTAAAGCAATACAGAAATTCACTAAACTTAATTTATTTGAATTTTATTCCAATTATTTATTTTAATTATTTATAAATATATATATGTATTTTTTTTTTAATATTTTAATACGTTTTAAAACAATTTTTGAGCAAAATACCAAATTCATTTTTCGCTTTGCTAAATTCTTCAAAATTTCTTCAACTTTTTTCTCTCTTTTATACTAAGCACCCACTTCTAAAATTTATTAATTGTAACGTATTAAATTTAATAAAATATTGTAAAACAATTAATAAATACGTACGAAGAAAAATTTACTTACAACATAAAATTACATAGTTTAATGTAACTAATGTACTACATATTTTCTTTCAGTGTATATTTTACTGCATAACTACTCAATACTACATTAATTTTTTTATTCATTTTTATTTGAATTATTTGAATTTTTTCATTTATTTTATTACATTGAGAATATTATATAAAAAAAAAAACAATTGAAAAAAACGCGTTCAACGCTTTTTAACCGGTCTAATCTGCAAGACAGACATTTTTTTTGTACAAGTACATAGTTTGTTAATTTGTTTATTTTGACTTCTTGTAAAAAACTATAAATTATACAGAAGAATATGCTTCAGTTTTCAAAATTTTTTGTAGTAGATATTCACTTCAAATATTACAAAAAAAAAAAAAAAAGAATGCTCAAGGAATAATTTTGAATGACTGATATGAGTGGAGTGTTTAGTTCATATGAATGTCAACACTCAACCGAGTAAGTGAAAATTCAAAGCTAAATTTAAGAGACTTAAAACGAATATTAAATTTAAACCAAAAAGCAAACGGCAAAGCGTGAATTAATTTTGTAAAAGAGATCAACACAATCATGTGCACAGTGAGTACAACTGAATGTTTGCAGCGTACAACATAGATTCACTTATAATCTTAGCTTTAGAATTTTAACTCATACATATAAAAAGAGAGAGAGTAATAGTAAGTGAGAGGCGTGAAAAAGAGAGTCACGACTTGCACAAAATTCTTTTGTTTTCTTACAAATCAACTGAACTGTCATTAACTCATAATTTACAAATAATTGTAAAAATGTTGAAAAATAACATTTTTGAAGTGAGTACTATTCGAAAATATCATCTGTGTCTAGTCTAAGCGCATTTATTGAAATTATAAAATCACACGAAGACTTCAAATTTTGAAAATGTTGTAGATTCTTTAAATTTGCAAAATACTTCATATTTTCATTGTTTATAGACACATACTTTTGTGATACAGTATGTACATTAGCCAACATTCTAAACGTACATAAATATAGTTTCGTAAATACCTAAATATATATAAACATTAATAAATAAGCGATATCTGACTTATGGAAGATAAATATATATATATATATATATATATATATATATATATATATACATATACTATATATATGTATATATAATTATAATATTAAACATAAAACTAAATCATTTCAATTACGAAAAGTAAATGAGCTGCCAATGCCAATTAGGTGCCATATGAATCTACCAATCAATCAAACGAATGCAAGTGCAAAACAATGAATCCAGTAACTCAATTTTTCGAGTGAGAGAGTGTATTCAAAATTAGTTTTTGGAGTCTAAGCAGTTTTTTGGGTTGGAAAAACAATTTCGCTGTCTGTCTGTCTGTCTATCTATGTATCTATCTGCCTGCTGCTCCTCCGCTCAATTGCACCGTTGTCGATGTCGATGACAATTCAACACGTTGACACTGGCGGCGCTCAACAATGACCGCCGCTGGCAGTGACTATTCAATTGTTGGTCATACATTCATTGCATAATACACCGATCCTTGAGCTGCAGCAGCAGCAGCAGCTATATTTTGTTGACTATTTGTTTGTGCATTTGATGGAAATTGTTGCTGTTGTTGTTGCTGCTGCTGCTGCGATATTGTTGGCGGCGCTTGTTGCTGTTGTGTTGACTGGAGCTTGTTGCTGTTGCTGTTGTTGTTGTTGTGCCATACCAGTGGTTGGTGAGATCATACTACCAGCGCAATCTGTATGCGATACCGCAGCAGCACCTTCCGGTACACCACGTTCACTAAAACCTGGCATACTCATGCCTCCAGTGCCAAGGGCAACACTGCTGCCATCGGGTGCATATTGCTGATAATGTGCTTGCTGCTGTTGTTGTTGTTGCTGCTGTTGTTGCTGCTGTTGCATAAGACGTGCCGTATGTGGATGTTGTCCATAGTGTGCAGCATGTCCACGACCAGCGACAACGTGTAATTGCATGCCGGGCAGCGCATAACCAATTGGCACACGTATAGTTTGTTGTGTTACCTATGCAGTGAATTAAAAGAGACAGAGAGAGAGACAGAGAGAGAGAGAGAGAGAGAGTTAGAAAAAGAAAGGGAAAGTACCAATGTATTTAAAGATTTTTATACCTGTTGGTATTCAAGTATTTTTTGTCGCTGTATATGTGCCACCTTCGGATCCATGCTACTGGTGGTCGCAAACTGTGAATAGGTCTCGGCATTGTAAGGTATCAGTACCATGGTCTGGGATGATAGTTTCGCAATGGTGGCGGCGATTCAGGACGTCGTCGGGCTGCGTGCGTAATGTGCATAGTGTTGCTTTTGTTCTATGGACGTAACGCTCTGGCAGTTCTGCGCGTACATCAGCGATTCAGCAGCCGCCGCCGCAGCAGCAGCATCCTGTCCATGCTGTATCATTGTCTGACGGAACATTTTGTACCTTTCTGCCGGTAAACTTTTGATATAAGTTTGCTGTATAGCCGGCAGGGCGCATAGTATTTTTGCTGTATAGCCGCAGCGCTTTCGACTGGGAAACGCTGCTGCGCATCGGCAGCACCAGCGGCATCTGTTGCATAAAAGCTCCATGTGCGTTGTTCTGTCTTTTGTTGCGCAATCGTATTTGTTGCTGACTGTAACTGCATCGTTTGTTGACTAGACATTTGTTGCTGCAACTTCTGCTGCTGCTGCTGTTGTTGCTGTTGTTGCTGTTGCTGCTGTTGCTGCTGTTGCTTGTTGTTGCTGCTGTTGCTGTGTTGCTGTGCCATGTGGCACATTTTGAGGTGAGGGATTCTGCGACATTTGCTTTGACTGATTTGGTATGGCATAGCTTTTTACCGCCTGCTGCACGGGCTGCATGCATGCGTTGAAAAGAGAGTTTTATTAGTTAAATTATGTCTTTAAGATTTGCGCATTGCTTCAAGGACTTACCTGACTATTGATAACTGATGTTGGTATTTGTTGTGTTAGCTGCTCTTGCATTTGTTGTAATATTTCATTTGTCGAACTAAACTTTGGTTTGATGCCGCGCACCGAAGGTCGCTTATTGAAGCCGTAATCGTTTTGCTCATCATCGTCGCTGCTGGCATTTGAGGTTTCGTTGGTGTAGCGTTTCTTAATCTTTTCGGTGCGATTAGCCTCTTGCTGCGCAAATGCAGCCAATTCATCCTGCTGTTCTTGACCAGGTGTACCGGCAATAACATCAGGCGCAACCTTGCGCACCTCGTCACCACCAGAACCGCCACCACTGCCACCGATAATACCGCTGACGCCGCCACCAATAACAGCATTGCCCGACGCTGCCTGCTGTGCTGCAAGTGCAGCAGCAGCTGCGGCTGCCGCCACCTGTCCATCGGCCATCATGCCAATATTGTATTCAGCAAAATGTGCATTGGCAGCAGCAGCAGCGGCGGCAGCTGCAGCAGCGCCACCACCATGACCGCCATGGCCACCATGATGTGCTGCTGCAAGTGTATAGTACGAAGAAAGATCGTCCTTGTTGCCTGCAACGCAAGCGGTTAGTGGTGCCAGCGTCGAGAGGAATTGACGCTTCGGTTCACTTTGACGTGGTGGTGTACGATGTATTTGTGTATGTACCACCGGTACCTGTATGCCCATGCCAAGATCGGGTGCAGCGGGACAGCGACACTCCTAAAATGAAAGAAAAAAAAATGTTGTAAGAAATATTTTAAATTTTTAATTGTAATTGTACTCACCTGTGGAATTATAACTATAGGATTCTCCTCCATCTCAAGAATCTTTTCCTGTTTTTTGTCACGATTAAATATATCCGCAATTTTCTTGTATGCTGATGAGCCGCTTGAAGAGCTCGATACCGATGAGCTAGGCGAGAATGAACTCTTTTCGCTGGCACTGTTACCGTTGCTCAAGAATTTCTGTGGATTTTCTTCACCGGCAGGACTATCGCGATGTGCGAGACTCATTCCCAGTTCGCTACCAGCGCCTGTAACTGCAATTATATTACCGGAATTGCCCAGAATGCATTCTTTGCCACTGAGCAATATTGCTGCAGCTTGTTCATCATCGATACATGCTTCTCGCGCGGCATCCTCATTATCTTCGTCAATGTCACAAGTCAACTGCTTGATACGCTCCTCCAGCGATATGTCCGATTTAACGGCTTTTTTTCCTGCAACACAAACAAAAAAAAAAAAAAAAAAAAAAAAAATTAAACAAATGTTACCCGCTGTTTAGTATAAGTAACTCACTTTATTAACGAGCGCCGCAATATATTTCGTTCCATGCTGCGTCGTAACGTATCCGAATCACCGCAGCTACCCGGCAAACTGGTTACCAAGCAACCAGCACGCTTTGACTCATCAAATGCACGCAATGCTTCAGATGTTAACACCGGCGCCTGGTGCGAAACGCTTGGGAAGAGCTGACGCACCGCGGAATTCGGACGCAGTGCATTATTAAAGAGCGTCGAGTGCTTCTTGATTGGTATTAGTTCGTTTATTTGATTTTCGCCGTCATCCAGATCGCCAGCAAGCGATTGATTTTCGCCATCGGCGCCGGCCGTCGGCTCCTCAGTAACGAAACGCACCGAGCGCTTGGTGGTACCGCTTTCATCTTCCGATGTAGTATTATTTTGATCGTCCGACTGCGAGAGTAAAAAAAGGAAAAAGGAAAGGAAAAAAGTTAAGTTTAGTTTACATATATCTTTCGGTTGCACTCACCTGTGTTATTGAGTCCTGTTTCCAGAGTTTGCCACCTTTTAGAATGCCACTAATTTGTGTTGGTGAAGATTCCTTTGGCGGTATAGGCGGCGGTTTTTGCTCATCATAGTCGTCAACACCAGCATTTCCGGTTGCTATACCTGAGCCACTGGTACCTGCCGCTGCGGCAGCGGCTGTTGCTGCAGCATTTGCTTTGGCGGGAAGAGCTGGCGGTAATAGATCAACTGCTGTTCCAGCTCCAACTCCACCGCCACCGGCAACATCTTCGTTAGCTTCACGTATAATACGCCGTTCAGTCACTGTGGTCATAGTGGTAATAGTTTCAACAACAATTCGTTTATTTTTTTGTAATTGATGGGGCAGCACTTTGTCCCTCTTATCCTTAGCTGTGCGCATATACATGTACACATGTACATACATGTAGGTGTTTAATAGTGTTTGTGTGTGTGTGTGTGCGATAATAGAAATAGTACACAGCACACACAGTAGACACAGCATAGCATATAGTATAGCATTTAGTATAGCACATAGTGTTATACATAGCGCAACACAACACATACATATACATACATTTATTTAGTTATTTATACACACACATACACACACCCACACGAGTTCTCATTGAGGTGTGTCGAAAGTGTTGAGTTTTTGAAGTTGTTAATCGTCGTTTTTTTTTTTTTTTTTTTAAGTTTTTGCCGACAAACGAACATGTTCAATCATGTATTTTTGAGTTGAATTCGAGTTGAAGTTTATGTTTGCACAGTAGAGTGTATTAAAGAAGTTGAATTATGAAGCGCACGATTGTTCGAGCGATCGATAGCAAAAAACGAGAGCAAGTAGTAGACACATTTGATGGATCGCCATATGCACATAATACATACATACGTAATCAAAATGGCAGCAATGGAAATTACATACATACAAGTAAGACACGTACATTTACAGTAAGTAGCTTTTGTGTTTCTTTGAAATGTTTACCATATACAAACATACTGAGTACATATATGGTACATATGTATATATGCGTTTATGATTTACTTATATAAAGCGTTATATGCGTCCTATTGTATAATATATACAGCGGTTGGAGAGGTAAAGCGTATGAGCGAGGGAGCGATTGAAGGAGTTGTGTACATACATACATACATACATACCTATGTACTTAAATTTTAAATAATTAAAAAAAAAAAAAAAAAATTTTAAATTACCTAGTCACACGAAACAGTGGTGTAGGTAATGTTTAATGAAAGGGCTGGAACGGGGTTTAAAGGCAAAATATAGCCTACCAGGTTTAGACGAAATTATAGAGCGTAAATTTCAACTTTTAAGCTTAAAATACAGAACTGGACTAAAGTTTGTTGAAAAAAAAGGTAAGCTATTATGAGAGCTATATGGGCTAAGAGGCAAAAGGATTCACCAATGAAGAAAAATTTAAAGTCGCTCTAATTTGCGTAAAATAATATTGGAATACCAGTATGCACACTCAATTTTAATAAGCAACAAGGAAAAACGTTAAGTTCTGTGGAACCGAAGCTTAAATACCCATCAAATGTATTTTTAATGAGTTTATGTGTTATCATCAGTAGCTTTAATAAAACTTCGAGATGGAATGGGAGGAGGTCAATAGTCTGATACACCCTCAAGTTTAGACACAATATTGGTTTCAAATTTAAAGCTAAACATACAGATATTCGAAAAAAAAAATAAATCGAAAATAATCGATAAGTTTGTGAATACATTAATAAAAAATACCTATTTTCATACAAATATTCGAAAATGGGCAGTAAGTTTGTATGGAGGCTATACCTAAAAATGGGCGTGGCCACTTACATTTGACATTGGATGACATTAGAAATGTTCTCACCCAATTTGGAGTGAATACATTCATATATAATAAGTATTTTCATACAAAAAATCGAAAAAGTGGTAAGTTTGTATGGGAGCTATGCGAAAAAATGGGCGTGGCACCTTGATTCTGACATACAAACTAACTAGGAACACAAAAGCTTAAGTTTCAAATTTCAGGTCAATACCTTTAAACCTTTCCGAGTAAAACGCATCGCAACAGATAGACAAACGGACAGACATGGCTAAATCGATTCGTCTCATCGAGCTGATCAATAATATATATACATTATGGGGTCTCCGATGCCTCCTTTAATTCTTGATCAGAACGACGAGGTTTGGGGCCTATACTGGCACCTTGGATTTGACATTGGATGACATAAGAAATGTTTTTACCCGATTTAGAGTGAATGTGCATTTTCATTATAAAATTCGAAAAAAGGGCGGTCAATTTGTATGGGGCTTTACCTAAAAATGGAATGGCACTTACATTTTTTAAACTTGACCTGTTCTTTCCTGAGAAAAAATTAAGTTTCAAATTTTAACTAAATAACTCCAGTAGTCTCCGAGTAAATTGCGTTGAAATAAACAGACAGACAGACGAACATGGCTAGATCGACTCGTCTCATCGAGCTGATCAAGAATATTTATACTTTATGGGGTCTACGTCGTCTCATTTAATTCGTTACAAACTTTCATTAATGCTAACTCGGGTGAATCGTAGCTCAAATACCTGTCACACTTATCATTGAGAAGTTTATTCATGATCACCAGTGTACTAGGTAATATTTGGCGAAGAATTAAAAAACTGGGAGGTGACTTTGTATAGGGGCTATATGCTATAGTGGTTCGATCCATACAATATCAGTAGTGTATACATATGATGGCATTCGAAGTGTTTTCACCTAATTTAGAGTGAATACATTCATATGTTAAATCGGTTAGTTTGTATGGGGGCTTTACGTAAAAAAGGCGTTGTACCTTGGTGTAGTTGTTGCAGAGAAAAAGCCTAAGATCCAAGTGTAAAGTTAGTATCTTTAAAACCAACTGAATGAATTTCGTAGAAATACACAGACAGAAGGAAGGACATGGATAGATCGATTCGTCTAATCAAGCTTATCAAAAATAGAGTATATATGAGACATTCTCTGAGCAAAATAATATCATTCGAAACTTTAGAAAATTCTGAAACAAAAAGCCTTCAGCATATCCAAAAAAATAGTAAATTTGGTAATTATTGAAACCAGAGATGTGCTCGAAAAATTCTATGAAGACTCTTCTCTATCGAATTCAATGGTTGAGATGTGATTTATTAAATTTATTTGTGTTCTTACCAACACAAGTAACAGCAAACGTTCGGTTCGTTCAAAAGAGGTCGTCACGCCAGAAATCGTCAATAAAAGCAATGGAATAGAATGATATTGCAAGATCCTATAATCATTTCAACAAAATGCTTAGAAATTTTTAACCGCAATCTAAATGGGTTTTTACGCATTTCGTAAACATGAACGAAATATGGATCCAAAAAAACCCAAAGACCAAGGACAGTATTGGATTACTATGGAAAGTTTTTGTTTTTTTTATTTGTTTTTTTTTTGAACGTCGTGTCATTTTTTTTTTGAATAGGAAAATCATGAATTGGCTCGGTTTTAAGAGACCTATTTGGATTCGTGATTTATTAAAAAAAGTCACTGCATTATTAAATTGACATTCTAAAAAAAAGTTTGCATTAAGTTTTAATCGATTTAAACTATTAAAAAGCATTTTCAATGCTATTTGCCAATTCATTCAAAATCAGAACACTGAATTACTTATTAAAAAAAATGCAAATTGTTCTTGGAATACATTGAGTGCGAAAATGAAAAGACGGTCGAGATAAAATAAGGAGGTTCATCATATGATTTTGCTGCTCTATACGGGAGATATTTCTATGAACTGAGGGAAATATATAGTAGATATATAATTCTGTTTTTTCCTGTTTGTTTGCATCAAATAAAATTATTCTGAATTCAGACATTACCGCCAATTTGTAGAAATACAAAATTATAAATATGTATGTACGTACAAATTCCTTGAAATAATTCATTTTATTTGTTTATTTACAAAATTTATATGTGTAGCGTATGTATCTCTGTACATACGTTTAATGGAATATACAATATGTATGTATGTATGAAGAAGCGAAAACAATTTAAAATTTATGAAATTAAAAGTTGTTGTTCTCAATTTAAGCTGGATTATATATACAAAAATATATATTGTATGTAGTATTTTTCAATAAATGCGATGAGGCGAAGCGATACGAAGCGAACTTTGTGATTGAATTGAATTTTGAGTTCTTTTTAATGGAAATCTATAATTGGATTCGTATAATAATAAAAGGCGTCCAATTAAAAAAAAAAAAAACAAAAAAAAACAAAAAAAGTGGAAATGGAAATGAAAATTTCATTGGACAATATTGCAAGTTTGCCTTAGGTGTGTGTTTGTGTTTATTTGCTATTCGAATTTTATTGATTTTGACCAATTCGTATAACTTAAAAAATGTGGCTTGAGGAAATGTTAAGGCATTTTCTTTACATCTAAATAATATGTTAGCGTACAGTGGTGTAGCGGGAAAGTCATTTTAAAAATGCTTTCTAAAGCCATAATAAAATTTCCATAAAGATTTCCTAGCTACGCCACTGTGTGCATGTATGCGACTATATACAGCGACAATTTAGAGTGGTTTTATTTTTATACATATGTATGCGATTTGCGAAGAGATTAGGAACAAAAAAAAATGTGCAAACTAATTCTTGAAAATGAGTATGCATACCTGCAGATGGTTTATATTGCGATTGGAGCACATATTTTGGACGCTCCTCTCCGGCAATGATCTCCTTTTTGAGTGATGCGTCGTTCCGGTGAGCTGGTGTGCATCGGTAGAAGTGCAACGGCTGGCACACCAAGCGGTGCCAGTTCCTCTTGGCATTGCGGTGAGGTGCATTCTGTGTTCAATGAAATCAAATGTGAATAAAAATAAAAAAGCGTGCATTAATTATTTCGATCATTTAATTAGTGCTGTAAAAAATATTGTATATTCTTTAAAATTAAATTTGGTGTATATGTAACTACTTAGGTTGTCCTTGAAGCGATCGGAAACAATCAGAAATCATACGTAATCACAGATCAAGTGAATTAATGGCTACGTAAACGATATTGGTCAAGTTTTTAGAGAAATGCTCCCAAAGAACTAACCAACCAATCGAATTTTGACGCATTTGACTCGTATAACAATTTTCTTTATGTTTATCCAAATGAAATTACCCCAGCAACGACAACGTCTGTAATTGTTAATCTAAGAACTTATCTCGGAAAACATACTTAAAATTTTTTGATTTTATCATCTAGATTATCTTGATTACTTTTTATCTTTGTTTAAATAGGCTGAACGGCTTTTACTGTACGTATATATCATTGAGTAGAGGAGGGGAAAATTTCTGACCAGGGGCTTAGTAGTTGGTAAGAAACTATTTTATGCGTGTTTAAGGTATTTTCGATATTTGAACCTTGGGCCCGTTGGTGGAGCGAAAATAGATTTTTTGACCAATTTATATTTAGTCGTCCAAAAATACCTAAAAAAAACAAGGAAAAACGTTAACTTCGGTGGAACCGAAGCTTAAATACCCATCACACGATGATTATACTATTTGTTCTTGAATGAATATGTGCGTTCGGTTTGTAAGCGGTTATGTGCTACATATAGTGATCTTATGTGTCCTATTAGCTGCTACAACAATAATTTTGAGTATATTTGAAATAAATCGCTTTATAAATACACAGATTTTCATGCAAACACTCAGAAATTGGAGGTAATTTTCTATAAGGGTTATATGTGACAGTGATCCCACTCAACCAAGGGTCCTTTTCTATAAATGGTTTGATGGTAAAAGTGTTCTTAACATATTTGACACAAATCATTTCATAAATCATCAAAAACTCAAAAATTTGGCGTTAGATTTGTATGGGGCTATATGCTATAGTGGACCCACCTCAACCATGGTTCCTTCTATAAGCATGGGCTGCTGTTAGAAGTGTTTTTACTGTATTTGACACAAATCGTTTATAAATAAACCATTTGTAATAAAAAAAAGAAGAAAACGTTAACTTCGGTGGAACCGAAGCTGAAATACCCGTTACACAACACTTTTAATAGTTTATATGTTCACCAGGTGCTTAGATTAAATTTCAATGATGAATTTGGTCAAATTTGTATGGAGGCTTTATGTTATATTTTCCCGATCCTTACAGATAGAAAGTGTTCACTTAGGGTGGACATTGGAATTGATTTTACCAAATTTAATTGAATTCATTCAGAAATAGTAAATGTTTTGATATAAAAACTCGAAAATGGGCGGTAAGTTTGTATGGAGGCTATACATAAAAATGGGCGTGGCGCCTTAGATTTAACATTGGATGATATAATAAGTGTTCTTACCCTATTTGGATTAAATATTTATAAATAATACGTATTTTCATACAAAAATAGAAAAAAAAGCGTTAAGTTTGTATGGGGCTATATCTGAAAAATGGGCGTGGCAACATTCTTTTGATATTGGATGCCATCAGAAGTGTTTTTACACTATATTGTAGTAAAAGCATTTATAAATAATAGCTTTTTTCATACAAAAAGTCGAAAAAGTGGTTAGTTTGTATGGGAGCTATATCAAAAATGGGCGTGGCACCTTGGTTCTGGTATACAAAGATACCAAGGGCAAAAAAGCCTAAGTTTAAAAATTTCAGATCAATATCTTTAAAACTTTCCCGAGTAACAGATATCGCAACAGACAGACGGACAAACAGGCCGGCCGGCCGGGCGGACAGACAGACGGCCTGGCTAAATCGATTCGTCTCCTCGAGCTGATCCATAATATATATACTTTATGGGGTCTCCGATGTCTCCTTCAATGCGTTGCAAACTTTCGGACAAACTGAATATACCCGTTTACACTTTGTGTAACGGGATAAAAAAAAAAAAAAATTGTATGGGGGCATGCCCCTATGGTTTTAACACTTTAACTGCGTAGGACTGAGAAACGCTTAAGTTTTGAATTTCATCTCAAAATTATTGAAACTGAGCAAATGAAACATGACTACAGACAGACAGACGGACAGACGGACATGGCTAGATCGATTCGTCTGGTCAAGCTGATCAATAATATACATACTTTATGGGTCTACGACGTCTCCTTCAATCCGTTTCAAACTGAATATACTCTTCACACTATGTGTGACGGGTAAAAAAAACTCGAGCAAAGCTGCGGGCAAATGCTAGTATTATACATATTGCTTAAAAGGTCTAAATTTTTCTTTTAAAAACAGGTTAAAAAAATCAATTTCAATTCGTAGTTGACTGAGTTATTGCCAAATAAGGGAAAAAGGAGAATAAATGGTTTTTTTAACCAAAAGTCCAGATTTCGGGAGTGTTTCACAAATTCCAAATATGCAGTTTTGTTTTACGGGACCAGACCTACAACCCGTACTATTATATTTTCCAGCTATTTAAATTTTTTTTTTTTTTTTTTTGGCATTAAAATTGAAACTCGAAATTTTACATTATTTCGAGGATACAATCGGATAGGATTTAAATTTTTGCAGTTTTTAAAGCTTGAAATGTACACAAATCAAGAAGCGTAACATTTCAAATACGTACAAACAACAGACGAACATTTTTAGGCAGAGGAACAAAGCTAGTCATGAGTAATATTTCGAAATCAAATGCATATTGATTCGGTTGGAAAAAGTTAAACAAGCCGAATGTAAGTATTTTTTATTTCCATTGAGTTTAGATAATTTTTGAATCATTTTCACAGTTCGATAAATCGATTAAAAAAATTGTTAGCGATACTCAGAAGGCTTTATAATGCTCTAAAAAGTTGATAAGTACAAGAAAATTTTCTTTAAGAAGGGCCACAAAGCCTTAGTGATTGTTGCCAAAATACATTCAAACATTATTATGAATTATGTATTTACTTGTTGCTCAATTTTGATTTAATAATAACTACATCCGTTCTTCCGTTTCTTTCGATGCTTTCCATCTTTTTTAATTTCTCCTACTATATTTGTAGTATTGAGGAATCATGCATGGAGAATTTTAGGCATGTACTTAAAAGAGGGTTCGCTTTTTAACGGTTTTGGTGTAATAAAACGGAATACCATTATTCGATAAAATATTATGCTTCATTAACGCTCATCACAATCAGAAAAAAAGTCAATACTGGCAAAAAGACAAGAAAAATTGTTAACTTCGGAGGAACCGAAGCTAAAATACCCGTTACACTATACTTTAAATACTTTGAGAATGATTATCAGTGGTATATGTAATTTTTTACGAAGCGAGTGTGTAAAGGTTAATTAACCTCGAAACAGCTCATAGGTTTAGACACAATATTTAACTTCATAAAGCAATGCTCCCAAAATCGAAATCGCAAAAAATATTGCGATTTACTTTTCGAATCGCAAATTTTGGTGCTCCGGCAATCGCAAAATATATCCGTTATAAAATCGGAATATTACACCAAAAAAAACCAATACTATATTTTTATTTTATTTTGTGATGTTTATAGATTTCACCTTTGTACTTTTTAATGTGATTGCTTCCGAATTCTGCAAAACGACAAAATCAGACTTAAGGCAGTTTTTTCATTAGCGTTTTGGTTAGACCGAGAACCTTTTAATTTGTAACCGATAACAGTTGTCAGAGCGCTAACAAAGACAGTATGTGTGTATGTCAAAATATTAAGCTAAAAATATAGATATAGCAATAATTTTTTGAAACCATTGGTTGCCATTATTCAAATACTAGTGTTGGCAAAAAAAATCACAGTGATTTTTTCACTATGATTTTAAAATCGAAACGTCGCACTGCGATTGAAAGTAGTGATTTTCAATTTTCTTGTTTCTAAGTGAATATGTTCAGTTATCGGCGATTTTGCGTAACGCTCTTCGCGAACAGTGAATCTGTTCATTAGTTTTGTGATTGTTGCTTGAACACCGAAAGCGCGGTTTATTAAAACGATTGAATGGCGAAATCGCAATTGTAACAAAAATATTAATAGAAAACAAAATAAAATGTGATATTTTTAATACAAAAAAGCAAAACAAACGGCAGAATGCAAAATAAAGTGTAACTAAATTTAATCGGCAATTTGTAATGGAAGCAACCAAGAAAACAAATGTTTTTCGCAAATTTTATTTTTGGTGCAATTTCAATTTATACAATAAAATCAGTCTTTTATTTTTCAATGAACTAAAACAAAATCGATTTGTTGTGTTGATGTATCAAAACAGATCAGTTAGCGGCGAACCTGTTCAGTAATCGCTGATTGTTTTTCGCGAATTGCGATTTAGTCACTGTTTGCAGTCACTGCAATTTTAAAGTCGCAGTCGTTAAACACACAACGACTCAAAAATCACTCTTTTGATAACACTACTCAACGCTAGTTTTTGATCAGCCAAGTCTAACGTTCTGTCTGATTAATTATTGTATTACCAACTCTTTTACCAACACTAATAAATCACGTCTTTACCCAATACGAAACAAGAAAGAACGCTGAAGTCGAGTATGCTCGACTGCAAAATACCCTGTACCCAATCTTTATGAACCTTATGATTGGTTCTATTTTACTACCATACCTCATTGAGTTGAATTTTCATACAAAGACTTAAAAAATCGGGTATATATTTGTATGGGGGGCTATATTTTAAACTTTGTTGGACCTACCTATACCATATTGGTATATTTTATTGGGACTATCATAGACATAATTTATACTAAATTTGAACTTCCTAGAATAAAAAAGAATGACTTTTTATGTAAAAACCCAATATTATGGGGTAAATTTGAATGGGGGCTATACCTAAAATTTTGTTGGTCCTACCCATATTGGGAAATTTTATTGGGACTATCATAGACATAATTTATACAAAATTTGAAACCCCAAAATTTTGGGGTAGATTTGTATGGAGGGTACTCCTTAAAATGGGTCTAGAGAAAAGTGCACACTTGACGGCCTAGGAGGGTCTAAGTTTCAATTTTGAAAGCTCTACCTCTTATAGTCTCCGAAATAATCGTTTTCATACGGCAGACAGCAGGACAGACAGACAGACGGACAGACAGACATAGCTAGTTCGACTCCCCTTCCAATGCTGATCAAGAATATATATTCTTTATATGGTCTATCTTGCCTCCTTCTGTCTGTTACATACATTCGCACAAACTTAATATACCCTTTGGGTACAGAGTATAATGAATACATTTAAAAATAGTCAGTATTTTCATACAAAAAAATTGAAGATGTGCTGAGCTAGACTTTTCTATAGAAAGTCCCTATACATATAGTATACGTTATTTCAAAATTTGGATTTAAATGACAATCAATCCCGATGACAACATCTGGAATTGAAGATCATAATTTGAGAAAAAAAATATAATCTAGTAAATCCAGTGTTGTAAACAACGAAGTATGGTTTTGTATGGTTTTAAATTCAATTATAAGTTTAAACAATATATCTATTAGAGAATTTTTGTATTGGCTATTGTTTTTGTTTAATGAAACTAAAAAGCTTACTGATTTGCACTGTGTTTCCAGAAAAAGCATGTCATTTCATGGGCAGAATGGCGCGCTAAAGAACGATTTCTATAATTTGAAAACATTTAATATTTTCCATAGTAAAACTATTTTCTACTTGATAACATATTGCCAGTCATTGTACTATGTTTTTGTTGTTTTTTTTATTGGTTTTTATTTCATAGTATTCGTCGACGTTTATCAATAAAGCATGACGAAGTTTTTCCTTTAAACACACTTTCCATATTTACTACCAAATATATACCATATATTGTAAGAGTATGTCGTCTCCCCTTTTTTTTTTTTTTTTTTTTGTCGTCCATTCATGCGTAAATTTTAAGTTCGAAAACACACCCAGAATCTAAACAAGGGATGTGATCTTTTGCCCTCGTTAGAGCGGTGGTTACAATTATGCAGATTTGTTGCTTAACCTTTAACATGTTCCCCTTTTATTCGTTACCCTTCGGTCCTGTTGTTCGTAACCGCATTTAAAACATAAATATTTCACCATATAAATATTTAACGTTTCGTTTCGATTGTTATTCTCTTCTTTTCCGGTTTTTTTGTGCCATGCTATTTTTTGAAAGAATTTACGCAGTTAAAAACTAATGTAAATCAATCAATCAATCAATCAATTTTCTGCTAGAATTACGTCAACTGGAATTGTGTGTGTGTGTGGGTGGCAGCATAGCAGAACGCAAGTTTAGATTACTAGAAACGCATTGGTTTAACTAAAAAAAAAAAAACCATATGCCAAATGCAGTTTAATGAGAATTTACTACTGATTGCCGTGACAGAAGCGCATGTCGCACTCCACTGCCGGCACTCTAAGTGTAATCAACTTCAGACCATTATCACAGCTGTCACACTGGTTGTCTATAAATTTGCTCAAGTTTAAAATGGCGCATAACCTTCAACCGCAGCAGCCAAGAATTAGACTTTTAGAGAGCGAAGCAGTTGCTTCGTTTGCCCGAAGGCTGTCAAGTTTTTGAAGAGAAAAATTTCCCAATTTGTAAAATCTTAAAAAGATAGGATTTACTTGACCGAACGTCCAGAAAGCAGAACCCGCTACAAATAATGGTTCGGGCCGCCTTAAACGCGGATAACTGCTCTCCAATCGTCAAAGTAAATGCGACATATTATCGGGAATGTGTTCTGGAGACTGCTTTGCAGCCGTGGGCAGACAAATAATTCGGTCGCAGACCAAAAAATGCCTGAGCTTCATTTTGAATATACAATGAGTCTCGAACTCAACAGACGTGAATCCAATGGTTTATTCTCTCTGGGCCATTCTGGAAATTCGTTTTTTACCGTATCAAGGCAAAATGTTTTTATATCGAGAATAAACAATTGATTCTTATCTTTGATTATTTTCAAACATTTCTTACCAAATTGATGGTCTTTTGTATAGGTTACACATCGAGTGCCGGACCCTGTAATTCAGGATGAGCTTATGTCTAGGTTTTGAGTATCGTTTGTCAAATTATGCTCATTCTGTTTTTTACATACAAGGAGGAATTAAAATTGAGCAATTTTTTCGAAGGTTCTTTTTGTTTTAACAACATAAAATCACCTCACAAATTTAATTTGAGCTCCAGAAACATGATTGGGAGTTTCTTATGCATTCACCTGACAACCCGGATGGGCTACATGTAATTAATACATATTTTTAACGATTTTGCTGGTAAAAAATGCGTCTTTAAATCGTTTAATTTCAAATGGTCCTTGCTTCGGCATACGCAAACGTTATGTTTCATTTCCATTGTTTCATTTCTTTGCATTGTAATAAAACTGTTATAGGTTTCTAATTTAAAGGTTATCGGTCTTACCAAATCGCAAATTGTTATTGTTTTACATATTTTTCTGCTCTTTGAAATCAGAATCGATAATCTTAAAAAGTACAGAGATGATAACTATAAACGTCACAGATTGAAATACAAATACTCTTAAATAATCGACAGTATTCTTTTTTGTTTAAAATGAAGCACATATTTTTCATTTCACTTACTAAAAAGCCTGGCGATTTTAAATCGAATATATAATGCGATTTCTGATTGCCGGAATATGCGAGTTGAAATGTAAATCGAAATTTTTTTTGCGATTACGGAAGCATGCTCTGCTCGATTGCGTTCAAATTTGAATTGTATCGATTCGTTCCCCCATTCTTAGGGTGTGCAAGAACCAATGTACGCCACTGTTATTTATTCGTTCTTTGGACGTTAATTTTTTCGTTAAGTATAAATAAATCTTTTAACAACAATTTTGTAATCCACATTTAAAAGGGGAACTGGAGAGAAAGCAAAACTAAGCTTAAAAAAATTGTAGATAGGGAAAAAATAAATGAAAATAAATTACAACTAAATCGCCTATGGCCGCAAGCACAGATAAGCAGCCATAGTCATGGAAACAACTTAAAACGGGGCCAACATGCATGGCTAGTGTATACAATACTATGGAATGAGAAAGGAATAAGGTTGCCTTTAGGTAAAATGAAATGGGGAGAAAATGGCTAACAAAAAAAAAAAAAAAAAAATTCAACAACTCAACACCAAACAACACAGTTGGAGCACCGCAAACTTAAATTGACTTTGACAAAAAGACAAGTGGCGGTTTGGTGCCCCCCGGTAAGTTTATTTAAGAGGTGAAACGCTTTGAATTACAGTTCGCGGCGGCAACTAATTGCATTGCGTTGAAAGCGATGCGTCGCGTCGCGTCTCGACATGATGCCGCAAGTGCACGTAGGTCACGAGAGACTTGCACCGGTACCGGTACCGGCACCAGTGTATAAATTAACTAAAGAATCTAGTTTTTTTTTTCGACCATCATTCACGTCGCAATGCAGTCATTCGCATCTAATTAACTGCTAAAGTGGTCGGTGCTCCCTGTATGTATTTTTATTTGAACTAGACTCTTTAGGCTTACCTGCTTCCTGCAACTGTTTTGCAGCACATTCCGCGCACTCAGCGCATTCGGTGCAAACGCCTTGCAAATCTTCATCGGGCGAGTGTTGCAGCTGCTGCTGCTGCTGTTGTGGTTGTTGTTGTTGTTGTCCTGTTGCTGTAACGGCTGATCCAATATGTCCCTGTCCCTGTTGCTGCTGCTGCTGTAATGTTGTTGTTGTTGCTGCTGTTGCTGTTGGTGAAGTTGTTGTTGTTGTTGCTGATGATGCTGCTGTTGTTGTTGCTGGTGCTGCTGCTGCTGTTGGTGCTGATGTTGACTGAGCGCTGCACTACCAACTGGTGGCGGCGGTGGCGGTATTTGACTATTTTGATTTCGCGCCGCTAGCATTGCCGCTCGCTGTTGTTGTAACCGCTGTATAACTTGTAGCTGTTGTATATGTTGTGCGCCAAAAATATGTCCGCTAAGCGCACCGCCAAGCGTATTTTTAAGACTGTTATCCTTGTAGCCATCTGGAGGACTGAGCGCTGCATCGTCCACAAATTCAATGGGCGGCGTAAATTTTGGGCTCTGTTATAAAAAAATAAAAGAAAATTTTGAAATCATCTAAAAATTTAAATTTAAACTAAAATTTAATAAATTTTTAAGATTCTCTTTGCAAATATTTTGCAAATTTCTAGTAGCCTAGCCGAAATACCCGATCTGCTCGGATGTCGCAAAATGTTTTTTTAAACCCTGTACCCAAAGGGTTAAAGGTTAAGTTTGTGCGAATGTATGTAACAGACAGGAGGCGGCTAGAAGGACCTTATAAAGTATATATATATTCTTGATCAGCATTGGATGTGGAGTCGAACTAGCTATCTCCGACTTTCCGTGCGTTTGTCCGTCTGTCATGCTGTCTGCCGTATGTAAACGAATATCTCGAAAGCTATAAGAGATAGAGCTTCCATATTTGAAATTTAGGCGCTTCTACCCGATTAAGCGACGTTTTTACGATTACTTGTTTTCATTTTAAAATTAATTATGCTTTCTTCATCGTCTCTATTGACAAAGGCGAATTTTGCATCACCAAAAATATCCGTCCTGAGCAGGAAACGGTATTACTCACTTGGTTCAAGGTTCGTTCTATAAGGTGTATGCAAAAGAACCTCCCAACCATGCGTTCGAAGCTTTTGGCAAATCAATGTGTGCAGCCTGGAGTTATTTTGATGGAACACAATTCTTCTATTGGTCATATCTGGGCTATTGATTTTTCCAGATTCAATTCGTTAACAGTACAGGTAAAAATTTTGACAAAGGGTTAAGCTCATACTATGCATTAGTTCGAGGTGTTTTCAAAAAGTATCGCATATTTTGAGTTTTTTTTTTTTTTAAATTATTTATTTATTCATGAATATCTATTTTGTCCCCTTCAAAGTAATCCCCTCCCGATAAAATACTCAATATGCCAACGTTTTTCCCAATCCTCGAAACATGCCAAATAGTCCCTTTCCGGTATAGCCATCAGCGCCTTCTTCGATTTAGCTTTTTATCTCCTCAAACGACTCGGAAAGCGTTCCCCGGAGTGGTCTCTTGAGTTTTGGGAATAGCCAGAAGTCACACGGTGCCAAATCAAGCGAATACGGTGGTTGCGGAACGATATTGGTTGGATTTTTGGCAAAAAAGTCACGAAAAATCAGTACAGTTTTTAAAAAAAATCATCATATTTGGTACCAACCGAGACTTGACACGTTTGAGGCCCAAAACATCCTTCAAAATTGTAATAATTGATCCTTTCGATACGCCAATTTCATCAGCAATGTCTCTCATAGTTAATCGACGATGTGCAAGCACTAATTCTTTTACTTTTTGATGATGTGAGCATCGTCTGTTGAGGTCGATGGTTGATCAGGGAGCTCTTCGTCTTCAACACGTTCGCAACCTTCTTTCAACAATTTAATGTTGTTGATTTTGGTATAGCTCGGTCCCCAAAGGCCCTCCTTAACCTTTTTATTCCATTTATTCCATTCAGAAAAAAAAATTTGATACAGCTTTTTTTTAAAGAAAAAAACACCAAAAAAACAAAGCAGCGTCAACAATTAAGTGAACATTCAAAATGGCCGAGCTTGTCGGCATAAGTGAGAGACATGAGTACCAACATAACGCCACAAAAAAATCGAAATTCGAATATACGTAACCCGCGAAAATTCAAAATTCGCGATAATGTTTGAACACACCTCGTCAAAAACAAAATGTGCAAAAAATGTCATAAGAAATAACTGCAATTGCACAAAACAACAAGCAGATGCGAAACGGAATAGAGCCGAAAAATCAGTCGAAATTCACATACAATTTAGTAGCACAAGTCGGGTATCCGCTAGTAATAAATAACTAATTTAATAAACAACTTAAAAGTATGAGTTACTTTTTTTATGAAATTCTTCTAAAAATTTGCAATTTACTATTTAAGTTAATTCGTACGATTTCAATTTGATCGTGTTCCGGCATAAATTATGTTTCATTGAAGAACCGTTTTTGTTTAATTTTAGCATTGTAAATGACAAAAAATTGTTATCGGTTACAAATTAAAAGGTTATCGGTCTAACCAAATCGCAGATTTTGCTAAAATTTCTGCTTTTAAAATTTCGACATGAGTGGAAAAAAATTATTTGAAATTTGAATTCAGAAGCAGTACATTATAAAAAAGTATAAAGATGAAATCTATAAACATCACAGAATGAAATAAAGGCAGTTAGATATGGACAAAAGTCGCGTTCACTGCAAACCGCATTAACATCGATTTCTCTTATCGGTTCGATTTATTTAACCCAGAAGCTGCAGCTACATGTTTATGCTCGTATTGAACAGCAACAACTAAGGCAACAAAGCATGTTTCAAAAAAAAAAAAAATTTTTTAATGGTGTACAACTTTTTGATTACATTACAAACAAAATCAGCTGTTTAATTTTGAACGCTAACGCTAAAACGCAATGGGAAAACTGTTCCGCGTTTTTCGATAAATTGATAAATCGATAACGCGCTAACATAACGAGGACTAGTGGAAATGTACTATTCTTTTCGTTTCACTTACTCAAACGCTGCCGACTTCAAATCAGAAATATGTTGCGATTTCCGTCTGTGGAAGCAACTTTGCGATTTATAAAGTAAATCGCAAAGTATTTTCGATTTCGATTACAGAAGAAAAGCGGTTGATAACTAACTACAAAATCAATGTTCCAACTTCCGAAATAATCGGAAATCAGAAGGACGAATGGAGAGAGAGAGGCGAATAGACAGACATACAAAGCTTATCGACTTGACCACGATTCTGATAAAGTATACAAACTATTTACTGGCGATTGAATATGAAAATGGCTTTGCAGTTCACTAAGATCGATTAGCATATACCCAGTGTATGTAGGTATGTAGACTACACTGTTATGAATTTTGTATGTTGTAAATATTTACAAACAAACGAATGGAATTTAAGCTTCAAGTCTATAATTATTGAGCGATTAAATCTATATAATAAAACTTCTTCATTATAAGAGAACAAACTGTTTGAAAATAGCTACCTAAAAAACACTTGAAATATCTTTCTAAGCAACATGCTCACCAAAAAGGATGATATTCGCTTGGATTGATGCTTGCGTAAGTGTGCGCTCTACAAAATATTTATAGGCTTAAAAAATGTATCACAGTGTTACCAGCATATCTTAGGTATGCATAATATCTGTATATTGATTATGTTACTTATGAGGTGCTAAACTGATTGCAAAACGCTTAAAAATGAAGCAAGTTGCATAATTTTTAATGAATACATTTTTTTTTTATTGTTTGCTTCAAAAGTGTTATTTCGTCGTTGAGAATAACAATACCATCCGGAAATAAGGACAACCGATATAAGGATTGTGATAATCGTCGCAACGTGAACACGTTTTCTATGCAAATCAAGTCAAGTGCAAATCTAGCCTATGAGTGACAATGCCGTAATACACACACTCAGAGACACACACACACATCTTATGAGGACATGTGCATGTAAACTGCGCTAACAAAGTAGATGGACAAAACTTAAATTTATTTTAGACAGCAGAAAATTCATTATTAAAATTGAAAGAAACGATAAAATAGCTTAAAGGATGCTAGACAGAGAGAGGTGGCTGTGGGGAAACCCATATTCACTTCACAATAACTTCCCTTTAGCTACCACTAAAACATCTCTATAGAGAATCTCAAACCGTGATAGACTCTTTTGGATCAGAGCCAACCAGTACAGTTAAAGAAGGACCGTAGTTTTGAGAGACATAAGAGAGATAGATCACTCAGCAATTCTAACTGCCAACGTCCAAAGTGCCTTAGTCTACCATATCTGAGTGCAGGACACGCACAGATTAAGTGTTTTAACGTTTCTGGACTGTGCTCTCCTTTACAATTTCTTCAAGTTTTGTTGAAAGAGATACGTGCTACCCGATTGGCCAATGCACCGTAATGACGGCGGTTAGTCTCGCAAAAGGAGGCTTAAACAAAACAACTGAAAATATGCATTAATACAAAGCCCAGACTCATAGATAGCTCGAATTCAAGCTCAGGTTATATTCTTGCGGATTGAAATCGTAGGAGGCGTATATTGAAGTCAAGTTAACTTTGCTTGACTGAGCGACACTTGACCAATTTCAGTGAAGTGGATTGTTTCGATCCTAAGATGAGTAGTTTTATCAGAATGAAATTTATGTAAAAATTGAAATATGACGAAAAAAATATTTGAAAATATCGATTTTCCGTGTATATCAATTGTGGTCAGACTCCCTGTTGAACGGGCTAAAATGATGATCAACTCTAAACATTGAACTGGGTGAATCTGATTCAAATATTTATTAAATTTATTTAAAGAATGGTAACGAAAATCAAGATAATAAAAATGTAATTGGACTAAGTCAGCGATCACTAAAAAAAAAAATTAGCCCCTCGACGATGAACTTTTAGAACCGCCACTGACTTTTGCAAATCAAAGATCTTTCCAAGAATGTAATTGTTAAAATTTTTAGAAAAATATTTTTAAAATTCCTGAAGAAGCTGAGAAATGTATACACGGCACACCTACGGCTTATATCGAAATGATTTATTTATTAGCATAATTTTTTTTGTTTAATATTTGAAGGCAAACAATATCACCCAAAATGGTGTCTCAAGGTTTCTGTTAACTTATTTGCTATAAATATGGAAAAAGCAAATTTTTTTCTTAAATATTTTGAAAAATTTGCTTTCGCTTTGTGAAGTTACTTTATTAAAGCACATTTTTTATTTGTATCTTATGTCTTGTATGTCATCCGATGCACTCTTTCTCCTTTTCATCTTATTTGCAATGACGTCTGCGTCTGTAACCGCAAGATTTATGCTCTTAAAAATGTGCTTATGCAATCTTAACACAGTATTACTTATCTATATATGCATGTAGTATGCTTGCCGCTCTCATACGTTTCCTGCTCCTAGTCCTGTGTAAGTGTGAGTGTGTAAGAATCACTTAAAAACTTTTCAACTACTACAAAATAGATTTTTATGTTGCCTAAGTTGTTCTGCTGTTGCATCTTCTACCTTCTGCTTCTTCTTTAGCTGTTTAATCTTCTTCTTTTTTTTTTTTACTACATACACTTGTCCTTTATCTGCCGTACATAGACAAAGAGGAAAACACAGAAAAGCAGAAGTAGCTGAGTCGGCTACATTCAGAGCCTTTCTAAGAACAAGGTTAGTTTGAGGCCTATGGCCTTAGGGCCCTTTAGGAAAATAATTTTTAATATCATTTATGGATCGAACTTGTCGATATCATAAGCATTAACGCATCAAACTAGGTCCAATTCTACAAGTATATTGTTACATTTCAGATATGATTTATTAAGCTTTCATTATAATTTAGGTATACAAGGGAAAAGTAAACGCTTTATAAGATCATCCAAAAGTTATTAATAAGTTGCGTTTTAAAAAGTGAAATTTAGTGAAAAACAAGAAATAACATTAACTTCGGTGGAACCGAAGCTGAAATACCCGTTACACAACACTTTTAATAGTTTATATGTTCACCAGGTGCTTAGATTAAATTTCACGATGAATTTGGTCAAATTTGTATGGAGGCTTTATGTTATATTTGCCCGATCCTTACCATATCGAAAGTGTTCACTTAGGTGGACATTGGAATTGATTTTACCAAATTTAATTTAATTCACTCAGAAATAGTAAATGTTTTCAAATAAAAACTCGAAAATGGGCGGTAAGTTTGTATGGAGGCTATACATAAAAATGGGCGTGGCATTGAGACCCTATTTGGATTAATATTGACATTTAGGATGACATGAAAAAGTTTTTTTTTTTGCCATTAAAAGGTAGGTTTGTAGGGAGGCTATAAAAAAAAGGGGGCGCTTAGATTTGACATTGGATGACATGAAAAGTGTTCTTGCCCTATTTGGATTAAATATATTCATAAATAGTACGTATTTTTATACAAAAAATCGAAAAAGTGGTAAGTTTGTATGGGGCCTATATCTGAAAATGGGCGTGGCAACATTCTTTTGATATTGGATGCCATTAGAAGTATTTTTACCCTATATTGTAGTAAAAGCATTCATAAATAATAACTATTTTCATACAAAAATCGAAAAAAAGTGGTAAGTTTGTATGGGGGCTATATCTAAAAATGGGCGTGGCACCTTGGTTCTGATATAATTAACTAGGAGCTCAAAAAGCTTAAGTTTCAAATTTCAGGTCAATATCTTGAAAACTTTCCGAGTAACACTCATCGCAACAGACAGACGGACAGACAGACGGACATGGCTAAATCGATTCGTCTCATCGAGCTGATCAATAATATATATACTTTATGGGGTCTCCGATGTCTCCTTCAATGCGTTGCAAACTTTCGGACAAACTGAATATACCCGTTTACACTTTGTGCAACGAGTATAAAAAATTACTTCTTATAGCAACCCATGTTAGAGGTGGAACCACTTAAGCGTACAGTTTAAACCACTGTAGATATTAATCTATTGGTAATATGATATCAATATCAAAAACATTGATAGAAGACTTAAGAACATAGACGTAAAACAATTTTTAAATACCTTACTTTATTGTATTGAATTTTTATACAAAAAGTCTTAAAGTTGCAGTAAATTTGTATTAGGACTATACCCATGATGGGATTTTTATTTGGACTATTGTAGGCATAATTCATAATAAATTTAGAGTTCCTAGATTTTATAACACAGAAGTTCTCATGAAAAACACTTAAGATTTCGGGATAGGTTTTGATGGGCGGTATCCATTAAAATGGAAGTAGAGAAAACCCATTTTAAAGTAATCACTTGATGGCTTAGATGAGTCTAACTTGCGAATATAGTGGTCCTATCTCTTAGATAAAAAACAGGACGGACGGACGGACAGACAGCCATAGCAAGACCGATTCTTAATGCTGATGAAGAATATATATACTTTATAGGCTCTATCATTTTTGTTTACGTAGAGTTTACGACAAAGATTCGGATGAAAAGTAAGTGGAAATCATATAAACATAAACATTCGTTGGACATTTTTTTTTAATTTTATGATAATCTTTAAAGGATCAAGGATGCATCTTTTACTACGATCTACTATAAAAAACTATTTTCGTTTTATTTTTATAAATAAAGTTTAGACAGAAAAAAAAAAACCGCAAATGCTTTTGCCAACTAAAATATACATGAGACGAAAAAGCGGCCCATTCTGCACAGCGCACCAGTTCAGGGATAAGCAGTGTTTTCGTTGTCGTTTGTGTCCTTCTCATCGACGTTGGCAATGTAGTAGTAACGTCATACTACCATATTGCCATGTATGTATGTGTGTGTATGTGTGCATGAAATATTGTTTTATGAAATTGTCTTGAAGGACTATTACAAGCGAATTTCCTTATCGCGATGTACGAGTTCATGTACAAAAGTTTCATATAATAAAATGCATTTTTACGTATGTATGTGTTGGCGCGTGTGCGCGTGGAGTGTTGGTAATCGAGCATAGAAGTAGCTTCAATGCAAATTTAATTTAATAATTTTATCCTCACTGTTGCAGTGTCATCATTTAAATTAAAATTGAAAGTTGAACAGAAATCTTTTTATAATATAAAAAGAATAGAATATGTTTTATTATTTATAATAGAAAAGTTTTAACTTCTTGAAAATTGTTTAGAACATCTAAATAAAGTAATTTTGTATATAAAAACTAAAGCCTTGCTTCTATGTCCAAATAGTTCTTTTCAAATATTTTTGTAACACCAAACAGCGTAAATTTTCAATCAATCATACTTTTTCGAACCTTATGACCCAGTTTGTGTAAAATTTAATACTCAGTACCCCAAGGTTAAA
Source organism: Leucophenga varia (assembly GCA_018903435.1). Taxonomy (NCBI): domain Eukaryota; kingdom Metazoa; phylum Arthropoda; class Insecta; order Diptera; family Drosophilidae; genus Leucophenga; species Leucophenga varia. Next base: position 97,836 of record JAEIFJ010003016.1, on the reverse strand, counting down.
AGCGTATATTAAGATTGTAAAAATGTATGTAACAGGCAGAAGGATACATGATAGACCCTGTAAAGTGAATACATTTAAGAACAGCATTGGAAGGAAAATCGATCTAGCTATGTTTATCTCGGAGACTATTATATTTATATAGATGCTCCATTTTTTTAAACTTAGACTCTTCTAAGTCGTCAAGTAGTCACTTACGCACAGTTTTTCTCTAGACCCATTTTAAGAGGTTTCCCCATACAAATCTATCACAAAATTTTGAGTTGTTGCGTAAAAACTTTTTTGTTTCTTAATCTAGAAAGTTCAAATTTAGTATATATTATGCCAATGATGGCTCCAATGCAATATCCCAATATGGGTAAGACCAAATAACTTTTAGAAAATAGATAAATGAAATTGGTTAAGTAATTCTCAAGATATAGCATGACCACGCAAAAAGTGAATTGATTTTATATATGTTACATAGATATTAGAATGGGCCAATAGCAGCGAATAGAAGGAACATAAGCTTTGGAAAATTATAAAAAAGATGTTCCCGAAGAACCATAAATCAAAAGTAATTTTCACTTGAGAATTTGCTTTTAACGTTTCCTAAAAATATACAATACTATTTTTGTGTTTAAACCTAAAAAGGCTGGATTTCCTTGGAGCTAATTCAATGACTAAAAAATCTAACCTTTTTGTTTTTACCATTTGATATTCACATATAGAAGGAAAGAAATGCCTTTCAAACATTGTATAGCTCATCGTTATAAAACTATTCATTCTCGATTTCTAGAAATAATTTTAAAAAATTCCCAATAAGAAACGGATTTTTAAGGATATCTTGCAAACGATTAATGGGCAAAATTTTAGATTCTATTCTATTTCATTTATGGATTCTACGCCACAAAATACATGAAAAAGGTCCATGAAATATTAAAAGCAATTTTTTAAATGACAAGAAAAAACGTTAACTTTGGTTGCACCGAAGCTCAAATACCCGCCACACGAAACTTTAATTAGTTCTTGTACGATCATTAGTGACGTAGATAATATTCCGCAAAGGGGTTGGGTAGGGACAACTTATGTTGGGGCTCAAATAAAAGAAAAATTTTATTGAAAAAAAAAGTGTAAGGTGAGTTTGTATAGGGTTTGTAAGTTATAGTTGTAGCATATTCATAGGATGATTTTTTTTCCAGATTGGAGTGAATATATTCATAAATAAGTACTATTTTCATACAAAAATCAAAATTGGACGTTAAGTTTGTATGGGGGCTATACCTAAAAATGGGCAAGACACCTAAAAATGGGCGTGGTACCCTGGTTCTGACATCAAAAAAGTTTAAGTTTAAAGTTTCAGGTTTATATCTTTAGAACTTTCCGAGAAAAACGCATTGCAACAGACGGACGGACAGACATAGTTAAATCAATTTGTCTCGTCGAGCTGATCAATAATACATACATACTTTATGGGGTCTCTGATGCTTCCTCTAATGCGTTACAAACTTTCCGGCAGACTGTTAGTACACTCCACACTATGAGTGAAGTAGAAAAAGGAATGTTAGACAAAACTAAAAGAGGACTATTAAATTTCAACCCAAAACATCATTGTTGTACATAAAAAAAGCATGAAGTCAACAGCGCTATCGAAAGATGATGATGACTTCTTCATAAACCATATTTTACATCTGATAGACAACTTTTTTAAATCATAAGCACCTAAACGATCATAAAACAAGGAAAAACGTTAACTTCGGTGGAACCGAATATTAATACCCCCACACAATCTTTGAATAGTTTATGTGTGATCAAAATATATACATTTATAAAAAAGAAAAATTTAAAAACAAAAAAAAAATCGGTGGGTTTGTATGGGGGCTATACATAAAAATGGGCGTGGCATCTGTTGGATGATGATAAAGAGTGTTTACCAATTTGGAGTAAATAAATTAGGTAAATTTGTGTGGGGGCTACATCTAAAAATGGGCGTGATACTTTGTTTTTGATATCGGATGTCGTTAGAAGTGTTTTTATTCAATTTTGAGTGAATATATTCATGAATAATACCTATTTTCATACAAAAATTCAATAATGTGCGGTAAATTTGTATGGGGGCTATACCTAAAAATGGGCGTGGCAACTTGGTTCGACTTTGAATACATAAGAAGAGTTTTTACCCAATTTGAAGTGGATACCTGTATAAATAATACCTATTTTAAACAATTCCAAATTTCGGCGTAAGTATCTAAATATGCGGGGTTTCATCAAAAAAAGTGTTGCGAAAAAGAAATTTAAACAGACAGACAGACGGACAGACATAAACGGACGGACAGACGGACATGGCTAAATCGATTCGTCTCATCGAGCTGATCAAGAATATATATACTTTATGGGGTCTACGACGTCTCCTTCAATGCGTTACAAACTTTCCGACAAACTGAATATACCCTTCACACTATGTGTGGCGGGTATAAAAATATTCAACAAGCCAAAAATGTTTGACAATATTCATACTGTATAGTAATAATGGACGCTATGTCTATTTGTCTGAGACGTGTGTCTCATTTGATTATATCTTTTATATTGGTGCCACAAGAACAGCATACCTTACTATTCTGCTTTTCGCTTAGTATTGTATTCTGACCACGTAAGTTTCGATATATTGCATTTAGGATTTTTGGTACATCTAATACTTGTTAACCTAAGTATTTTCTGCTTCACTCATAGCTTCAGATTGGCTAATGGAGTTTCTGTTAAACTCTCCCATGTAGGAATATCAGCATGGGTCGACTTGCACATTGGTCCGGCCCAGGGGATTTTTAATAGATTAACGAAAACGGTAGAGGGGGAAGGAATAGTTGAAAGATTGTAAAAAGGGTGAGGCGAAAGCTTAAGAAGACGATGCCTCAAAACGTCTTGACCATGTTGCACACGCAAGACAAATGCTTTTGTCTGTGAATTTTTATCCGCTTTCGCTTATTCAGAGCTAACCTCCTCTAAGATCTGGCTCAAACACGCTTTGAGTTGAATCTAATCCAAATACAGCGCGCACTCACTCCAAATCTACAGTGATGACCGTTAGCTCTCCGCAACCTGCTATCCGTTTGGCTACTACAGCTATGGAACCTCACAGAATCTCACTCACTAGGCAGAACGATAATTTTATGTTTTGGTCGTTCTGGTGTCAGTTTCGCCACATTTCAATTTCGTCTTTGGTATTTTTACAGAAATTATCTGATCTACAACATTGTAGAAGATGTCGGACCATAGCTAATAGATTTTATTTGTTTGATTTTTCGTTTAAACTAGCCCCATATTTTATTACCTGTTTGAAGTTAAACTGATTTTTTTTTAAAATATTTTATTGAAACTTTAGAAAGACACATCCAAATAGTTGACTGAATTTTTATATATTTTTTTTTTTTTTGAGAGAACTTAAAACCTTAGAGCCTGACCCAAGAAATTTCATATTAGGTAATGAAATATGTACATTAGAACCCGGTTATAACGACGGACAAGAAACTGACGATTTTACGTCGTTATATACGGACGTCCCACTAACCGAAGGGAGCAGTTCCATTCACGATTGTATGGGAACCAACCAAGCTATCAAATTTGGTCTTTATAACCTGTCCGGATTCTACTGTATATGAAACTGTGCCACGATGAATATCAAAAAAATGTTCTCCACAAAATCATGTAAATGAGATCCAAAGTTAAAAAGTAAAGTTATGCGTTTCAAAATAAAACTATTTTCGTACTCACCTGTGGTGTGCGTCCGTCTTCTGTTGCTCCAACTGCATAATTACACTGGCAGCCTTCCTCGCAGCATAGACGCACTAATTCATGTTCTCCACATGTGCATGGCTCCTCGTCCTCCTCATCGTAGGCACAATCCTCACGTATTAAAATTATGTAGTCAGCTTCAAAGAATTCATTGCGTGTCTCATCGAAGACAACACGATTTTTACGCGCTGGTGGCGGACGATTCGGTTTTTTAAGTAAAACCACGCAATTGACCGTTGACCTCACGCATTTTGCTCGCCGTTATTAGGTCAGGAAAGTATGTTATGTCTGTGGCGAGGCTAATGACTTCGTTGTCGTTATATTCGACACAATCGTCGATATTGAGGCAATTATCACAATGACACGCCGAAGAAGTTGTCGATGAGGCAGATAATGCTTCTAGATAATCGTCTGTTATATTTGTTAAATGGTTTTTCGTTTCGTGATCGTGGTCGTGCACAAAATCCTTCTCTTCGTCATCAACGTCAACGTCAATGTCGTCGTCGTCGTCGTCGTCGGCGTCGTCGATGTTACTGTCGACGTCAACGTCGCCGTTGTCTTCGTTCTTTTGTTCCTCTTTCGAAATAAAATCGGTCAAAAGCTCGTCGTAGCACTGAAATGGAATTGTTTGATTTCGATCACTGTTTGAACTTGTTCGAAACTGCACTGGTAACTGTACTAGAACCGCTTTTGTACCGGCGTAGTGTTGATAAACGTGCACTAAATTATGATTTGTATCTAAATCATTCGTTGCTATAGACTGTTTAGTATTGTCTCGGCTATTATGCAAATATGTACTTAAATCACGCACATCAAACTCACTTATTATTGGCGCGTTTGTACGTGTAGTTAACGCAAATGTCGGCGTTGTAGTGTTATAAAATATTGGATAAAATTCAGTTTTTTCGCTGTCGTTATCGTCGTCGTCGTTATTAAACGATATCAAACGACGATTTTCAGTTGCAACAAATGCACTTCTTAATCTAGTATTGGAAGCTGTAGATTGCTCAGTTTCGAAATTGTTTTTCGAATTATCGAACACTTCTTCTTCTTTTTGTTTTTCTATGTTCGCATTATTGTCAGCAGTGTTGATTAACGCATCATCAATGCGCTTTTCATTGTCATCGTTGTTGTTGTTGTTATCGTTTTCGTCGTTTGCTTTTATTGAAGTTAAAGAGTTTCGATTTTCATTCAAAAACTTTGTTACAGTAAAATAGTTTTGCTCAGTTTCACAAATTTCAGATGTGCTGTTTTTATGATGATGATGACGATGATGATGATTTACGTTATCGATGTCGTTTTGCACCCCTTTATTCTCAATTCCTTTGCATTCAGCTGTTTCTTTGGTACTCTCTTTGGCTTCCTTTACATTGCACAGGCGCAGAAATTTTTTTGAGACATGTATTGGAGTTATTACTCTCGTTTCTGTTAATGATGTCGCTGTCGCTTTTGGTGGTGGTAGTGATGGTGTTATTTGTGGTGGTTTTTCTTTTGTTGTTTCAATTGTGGGCGGCAGGGGTGATAATATATTCAGCGTTTTTTTTACGTTTGTCTTGTTTTCAGCTGTTTGTCTACAATTTTCCTCTTCAGATAGTATAAAATTTTTATCAATTTTTGTCTCAAAGTTTTCTTTGTCCTTTTCTTTTTCGTAGTCACCGTTGTTGCTTTTGCTGTTGTTGTTGTTGTTATTATTTTTATCGTCGTCGTCGTAACCTTTTAAACAGTTTACAGTTAATTGAACTGCACTTGAGACTTTATGTTTTTGTTGTATATTTTCTATTTGCTGTTGCTTTTGTTGTTGTTGTTGTTCTCTTTCTGTCGACCTTAGTTGTTGCACTTCAGTTTTTAGCTCTTTTTTTGTTTTTGTATGGCTTCAACTTCAACTATTTTATTGTCCTTAACCACCACCAACAAATTCGTAGGTTGAAATTCCTTAGTTTCCTCTATTACTGCTGTTTCACTTGTTGTCGTTGTTGTTGTTGTTGTTGCAGTTATTTTTGTTGTTGTCAAGGATTCCTTTGGACTATTTTCACTAGTTTTACAGTTATGCTGTTGCTGTCGCCCCTGAAAATTATATTGCAAACGTTTTAAACGTTGACTAGCCTCAAATTCTTCACCATTAATAATTTGTATATGTTCAACATCATCGACGATATCTTCGCTATTATTAGACAAGTTATTACTATTTGTTGTTGTTGTTGCTGTCGTTATCTGAGTTAATGCTGTAGCAACAATATGTGTTCTTGGATCACAACAGCTGGAAACATGAACAATGGATTCGTTATGAATTGTTTTAGCATCATTGCAACATAATTTAGAGTCTTTCGCCTTTTGATAGTTTGCATTAATTTCGAGTGTTAATTCCGGCAAGTTATAATCCTTTGATAACTTAGGCTCCTGCGGTGTCGTTAAACTATTAAGACAGTTGGATACTGCCACCTGTTCTAATATTGTTTTAGCCTGTAAATGTTCATTAACACTTGCTTCTTCTTTTTCTTCTTCTTCTTCGTCTGATTCCTGATTTTGTTGCTTTTGTTGTTGTTGTTGTTGAAATTCTACGTTGTATTGCTCCTGCTGTTCACAGTCTATTGTCCATGTCTCTTGTCCCTTTGTTGATACCACTTCGTCGTCGTCGTCGTCGTCGTCCTTCTTCTGATACTGAAACTTTTCACTGTGTTTAGTTTCGTGTTGTCTACGTTTTGTTTCGTGCTCACTAACCTTTAATTTTGTTTTTGATTGCTCTTGAATATTTTTAACTGTCTTTGTGTAGGCGGCGGCGCCAGTGGTGTTATTGTTTCTATAAATATCGCCTACTGCTTCTGCTGTTTCTGTTACACCTATAAAGCCTATTTGTGGCTTTAATAAAATTTCGAGGTTTCCTTTGCAATAATTCCTTTTGTCTTGTTTTTTGTTTGATGATGCTCCTTCTGACTCTGACTCCTTCTGCCAATATGAATAATTTTCAACGTCGTTTTCTTTATGCGCTAATTCGTTGTGATTTGATATTTTTTTTGCCTTGTTGTGTTCTTCGTGTTCTTCGTGGTCGTAGTCGTCTATATTAATTTTAGAATTTTTGGCAAGTTTACACAAATCTTCGGCAATATTTCGTTGTGATTCTTGTTGTTGTTGTTGTTTCGTTGAAGAGTTGTTGTTGTTGTGATTAGAAAGTAAAAAAAATTCAATATCTTTAATACAATTTTTTTCCGTTAATATTTTCGCATTTAACTCCTTATCCTCCTCCTTATTCTCCTTATTGCCTTTTTCCTTTTTAACGTAATCCTCGCACTGCCGCGGCTTCTGCTGTTGCGTTTGGCATTGTCTATATGCATCCAATGCCGTTGCTTCTGCTGCTGCTGCTGCTGGTGCTGCTGCTGTTGTTTCTTTTGCCGTCGTTGCTGAGCATGGCAATGACAATGAAAAGAAATGAAGCAATAAAAGATGGAGACGTAGGTAAATTCTCTGTTAGAGGTGTTGGTAGTGGTAGTGTTGGAAATGGTGGTGGTGGTGGAGGGATTGGAGGTGGTGCTGTTCTTGGTAAAGGTGGCGGCTGTGTTGTTGCTGTGGTTGTTGTTGTTTCAAAGTCTGTTGTAGGGATTTTTTTTTAGGCTGACTGATGTGCTTGTTGATGTTGTTGCTGTTGTTGAGTTTTTTTTATTCAATTTTCGATAATCATCAATTTGTGAATGTGAATTTTCACAGTTTACAACACTGTTGCTGTTACGGTTACCGTTACGATTGCTGTTGTTATCAATACTAGGCGTATCAATTAAAAAATCACTAGAATTATATAAATAGCACCAATTTTTTGTTGCAAAAAAATAGTCAACGACACTTTTTCTTCATTCACTTTTCTTTTTGTTACTCTTTCTTCATCATACTTTTCTTTATTTTGCTTTACACTTGATTCTTTTATATACACTTTGCTTTGCTGTTTTTCTGCTTCTGCTTCTACTTCTGCTTCTTCGTTTTCATTTGCTTTTTGAATTTGTGGCACAAGATTTTTCACAATGTCTGCTACTGTTGCTTCCGCTCCCGCTCCCTTTGCTGTCGCTGCTGCTGCTGCTGCTGTGGAATACTCTTTAGGCTCCTCCTGTTTAACGTATTTTTTATAATTTTGTACGTTTTGTTGATTATTCAACAATAAACCACATTGCTTTTCTTTGCTTTTTACACTTTTCCGTTTATCGTTAACATTGATTTTATCTTGCACCGAATCGATGTCATTTAGCAAATTTGTATTTGTATATTTTTTGCCACAAAACTGTTGGAGGAAACTGCTGTTTTGTTGTTTTAACAAAAAAAAATTTTCAGCTCCTGTCGTTTTCTGGCAATGGCTAAAACTTTGGAACTGTGCTGCTTCGGTTGCTACTGCTGCTGCTGTAACAATTGGCACCGTCGCTTCGACGGAGCATACGTTCTCGTCTGCGTTTGATGGCCAGCAACGAAATTTACAATTTGTTGAAAAAGCTCGCTCGTCACAATCGTCGTTGCTGTCGTTGCTGTCGTTGCCGTCGTCGACGTCATTAGGTATGGCAGCAGCGCTGTCGTTTTCTAAGGACAAGAAGAACGCTGTTTGTGCTTTGAGTGGTTCTTGTTGCTGTTGCTGCTGCTGACGCTGCTGCCATTGCTGCTGTAGCTCACGTTTTGATTCATGCTCTTGGCCCTCATCATTAACGTTATTAAATGCGCTTGCGCTGCTCCCATTTTCATATTCGGATTTCGGACTTTCTGTTACATTTTCAGCGCTATTATTCAGCGTGAGCGTGCGAGCGGAAATACACGCAGTCGTTACTGTTGTTGTTGTTGCTGTTGGTGACACTACGCTGCCTAAGCTAGAACAACATCGTCGTTGACGTATGCTGAACATCGTTGCCGTTGTCGTCGCTCCCACTATTCCCGCCGCCTTTCCGTTTCGTTTCATGTTCTGTTGTACGGTCGAGTTGCGCTCGTTGGCGCGCTTCAATGCACCACATCGTTTCCTGTCGTTTTATTGCCTCGGTTGACGCATGCGCTTTAGTGTAGTCATCGTCGTAGTCAACATTTTCGTCATTTATTGTATTTGTGTTGCTGCTGCTGTTGCTGACTTTGGTGGTGGTTGCGACAGCAGTGGCAGTGAGGGAGCCAGTATACTGCTGCTGTTGCTGTATATCATTGCAAAGAGAAGTTTCATCGTTGTTGTTTTTGTTATTGTTTTTGTTGGTTGCGCTCTGCATACACGAAACGTTAAGCTTTTTAGCGAATTCAGCTTCAAGTTCAGTTGGAATGGCAGTAACTGTTGTTGTTGTTTCCATTGGTTTTGTTGTTGTTGGCATTAAGCCTAAACCAGCTGCTTTTATTACAGTATGAACATTTCTAATCTTCATTTCTTTTGACAAATTACAACACTGTTGCGAGTGGTTGGCTCATTTAAAATATAACAAAACAATGCGTCTTTTACAACACTATCAATGTCGTCGTCGTCGTTATCACTATTTTTTCCGTTAACTGTTAACGTTTTGACTTTTAGTTCATCATTATTTTTTTTCGTTAGCTCTTTCTATTTCTATTTTTATTTTGTCTTTATTCATGCATTTCTTTTCTGCTTCAAGCTGTTGTTTTTGTTCTTTGTATATTGTTGTTGTTGTTGCTATATCAATGTCGCTGCCGTCACCGCTTTGCAGCATTTTGCATGTGTGCGTATGTGCAACGCATATTAATGCATTTTGTTTAGTATTATCATTTACATTATTCTTGTTGTTGTTGTTGCTGCACTCATCGTCGTTACTAGAATTACCATTCAAATCGAAAATACCGTTAATATCATTCGTAATATACGGCAATGAAGTCTGTGAAACTGTATTTGTTGTTGTTGTTGCTGTTTGCAAAGGTGACGACGGTGAAGGTAGTGGAAGTGTTTTTGTTGTTTTTATTGTTTTTGTTGTTGTGGTTAATTTTTCCTTTTTAATCACATCTTCATGAAAAGCATTCGCAGAAGTTAATGCTTTTGTTGTTGTCATTTTACATAATTCGTTTCTTGTTGTTGTTGTTGTTGTTTTTGTAATTGGTATTTCCGGTGTAATTTGTTTATTTTTAAATTTTTCTTTTGTCTCATGCGTTCTTGCATTTAGTTGTTGCTGTTGTGACTCTGTTATAAATTGTTGCTTCTGTTGATTGTTTATAGCAAATTTTAACATATCTAAAATGAACATTCTATCACTTTATCAAAAAGTTTTTTTTTTTTTTTTTTCGTATTTTGTATTTATTTATATTTTGTTTTGTTTTTTTTTTTTTTTGATGCGCGCTTCTGATTTTCTAATTTTTCAAAAAAATTTCCAATGTTCTGAATACATATTCGATTTATCCAACTGAAAATAAAACAAGAAAGAAATAATTAATTCATTTTATAAACATGCCTTTTTATCGATTAAAGAAAAAACAAGGAAAAAAAAACGTCACACGAATCTTTGAATAGTTTATGTGTGGATCATCAATGACGTAGATTACATTCCGCAAAGGGGTTGGATGGGGAAAACTCAAGTTGAGGCTCAAATTAAAAGCATATATTTAAAATTTGTAGGTAGATGTAACAATAGTTTTCTTGAATAATCAAAAAAAAAAAAAAAAGGAAGTTAAGTTTGTATGGGTTCTGTATGTTAAAGTGAACCGATCCTTATCATATCGGTAGTATATTTCGTAGGATGACAGTAGAAGTGATTTAACCCAGATTGGAGTGAATATATTTATAAATAAGAACTGTTTTCATACAAAAACTCAAAAATGGGTGCTAGGTTTGTATGGGGACTATACCTAGAAATGGGCGTGGCATCTTGGTTTTGATATTGGATGTCATAAGAAGTGGTTTTATTCAATTTATTTATAATAACTACTTTCATACAAAAAAGACGAATAAAAATGGTAAGTTTGTATGGGAGCCGTACCCGGATATGGGCCTTGCTGGTTTTAACATTCAAAGTAGTCGTTACGAAAACCTTTCGACAAACATTCCGACAAATTGATAACACCCTTCACACTATGTGTAAACAAAAAACTATAACAGTTAAACGAGATTTAATGTCACAGCTTAACTCGTGCACTTCAGTTTGCATTAAAAAAGTGGGCAAAAAGTTCAAACTTTGTTTTCGGTATAGCTTTATTTTCGTTTATTAGAGCAGTTTTCAATCGATATGACTTTTTTTTTTTTGAGCAGTTTCGCAACGTTTTTATCAAAAATTTACCGTCTTAATTAGCACACACACATATTCGATCCAGTTCGACGACTGTTTCAACCGATTACAAACATCATGGACTTTAAAATTAATGTAGATATTATCCAAAACTCAGATAAAAAAAGTTTCAAATACTTTGATCTTATACGTATTTTACAAAAAAATGGAAGCGAATTGAATTATATCGGATCCAAATAAGGCTTCCTTGATTGAGTATAAGTAGAGGAAGTACTGTAATGCTAAATCGTTTAGGTGCCTAAGATAAATTTGTAGGCCCAAACAATGTTTTAACTCCAAAGAAGACATTAGGTGTATTATTTAAAGCTGAATATTCGGCCTATAACATACTTTTGTTCTGCGTCCGTGATATCAATATTGTGTCTAAACTTGGTGTGTATTAGACCATTGATCCTCACCCATCCCATCTCGAAGTTCGAAGTTAAAGATTCGTGTGACGGATATTTAAGCTTCGGTTCCACCGAAGTTAACGTTTTTCATTCTTTTATCTCAACTTTTGAAAATGGTGATTCATATTCGCAATACTTTTTAAGAAATCACGGGCTTCAAAAATCTGTCTAATCTTCACTGTATAAGAAAAACTTCGCCGACTATCAAACGATTATACATTTTTTTTTAAAGTTTTGGATTGTAATATATATAATATGTGGGTACTTGTATAGGAAAATATATCAAAATAAGGCGTTGAATATTCACTGATATAAGGATATAGAAATATGTTTTTAGATATTCTACAAAGAAAGTTTACGATGAGAGCATAGAAGCTATGGTCTAAAATAATAAAAATTAAGGTCCAAATTAGTAAGGTTTTATTCTTATAGGCAAGCAGCTCGAAATATCAGAGAAATATATTGTATTGTGCATTGGTAGTATTACGTTCGAATGTATCATTGACGAAGAATCGGAGTGAACTTGCTTAAATACTAATAAAATGTAGATGGTTGGGTTCTCAGAAAAAAACTTATCTTGATCTTTTAACTACAGTGTTTATAAAGGGTGGTTAAATTCCAAGGGCCGATGTTGAATGTGAACCACACCTAAACGTCAAGTTTTTTCCTGCATTTCTTTTGACATTTCTCAACTTCAGACTAACTCAATTTGAACCATGGAAAGATACACAATCGAGCAGCGCGTTTAAGTTATTCAGGCCTATTATGAAAATGGGCGTTCAAATCAAAATGCATATCGTGAATATCATCTTCAGTGATGAGGCACATTTTCACCTCAGTGGATTCGTCAATAAGCAGAATTGCCGCATTTGGGCGAATGAGAATCCAAGAGTGATTGTCGAAAAACCAATGCATCCACAAAGAGTGAATGTTTGGTGCGGTTTATGGGCTGGCGGCATCATAGGACCGTACTTCTTCGAAAATGAGGCTGAGCTTCTGTGATGGTGTTCGCTATCGTGAGATGATAACAAACTTTTGTGGCCTGAATTGAAGATATGGATGTGACGATATGGTTTCAAGGACGGTGCCACTTGCCACAGCTAACGAAACAATGGCTCTTTCAAAAATTTGATGGCCGAATAATCCCGTCGCGGCGATGTCAACTGGCCGCCAAGATCATGTGATTTGACATCGTTGGACTTCTTCTTTGGGGTTATTTGAAAGAAAAGGTGTACGCCAATAAGCCAACAACAATTCAAGAGCTAAAGGATGAGATTGTTTGGCACATTAACGACATTGAACCTCAATTATGCCTCAGCGTCATCGAAAATTTAGACCATCGGATGGACGTGTGCCGCCGAAGCCGTGGCGGCCCCGATATTTTGTTCCATACATAATTGAGTCATACCAATATATCATAATAAAAAGAAATGTCAATAATTTCCTAAATAATTCGTGTTTTATTCAAAATCAACATCGGCCCTTGAAATTTAACCACCCTTTACAAAACATAAATCTCCTCGAGCCTAATATTTCTCCATAGAAGCTATTTATTGGTAAATTTAAAAAATTGTTGGCCAAAAAACAACGCAGCTCAAAATGCAGGATATATTGGAAGTTATCGGTAGCATATTCATCGGATATCAATAGAAGTGATTTTACCAGATTGGAGTGAATAATCCATTAATAAGAACTATTTTCATACAAAACCTGAAAAATAGGCGCTATTTTTTGTATGGGTGCCATATCAAAAAAATGGGCGTGGCACTTTTCTTTTGATATTGGATGCCATTAGAAATAGGCGTGGTATCTTGGTTCTGCCATACAAACTGCCTAGGAGCACAAAAATCTTAAGAAAAACGCATTGCAACAGATAGACAGACGAACAGACATGGCTAAATCGATTCGTTTCATCGAGCTGATCAATAATACATATACTTTATGGGGTCTCCGATGACTCCTTTAATTCCTTACAAACTTTTCGACAAACTGATAGTACCCTCCACACTGTGTATGGCGGGTATAAATAGTGAATTCCTTATGTCATAGCTTTAATTAGCATTGAATTAAAACGATGGTTTCAGCATTAAAGCACAAGAAAATAAATTAAGAAATTAAAAAAAGATAAAAAAAAATAAGGATTAAAAATTAAACTTTCTTTTCGCTTCTAAATTATATTAAACACTTTTATGTATAAACTGATTGGGGATTACAATTCTACTTGGAGATTGAAATTAATATTTCAACTTTCATTTTCCATTTAAAATTCGAAGTGAACTTTTTGGTTTCAATTAATTAAAACGTAACGGAATCGAATCCTTAATTATATTCGGACTGCAAATCGGCTTTAAACAGATTTGGCGCTAAATTTCTTGAATGTCTTGTTCGCATCAGTGAAGAATGTTATTTTCGATGTGGTGTAAGCGGATGTAAAAATATGGCTTTTATAATGGTGCATTGTAACCCGTTTTATTTATTTTATCTTTTGATTTCTTGTGTGATTTTAAAAAACCTTACATTCTTTATAATAAAATAATCATTCTTCATAATAAAATAATACATTCTTATTAATAAAATAATCGGCTTATTATTTGAGCATTGGATCTACCGAAATTTAACCCAATACCTTCTGAAACCGATTAACTCGAACATCTTCTAATTTTTGTTGGAAAATAGCAATAGTTATTATAGTAAAAAGGACAAAAAAACTTCTTATGTCATCCCATGTACATATACACTACTCACTATAACAAAAAGTACCCATACAAAGTCACCACCCATTTGTATACCCGCAACACATAGTGTGAAGGTTGTAACGCATTGAAGGAGACGTCGTAGGCCCCATAAAGTATATATATTCTTGATCAGCTCGATGAGACGAATTGATCTAGCCATGTCCGTCTGTCCGTTTGTCTTTTTATTTTTACGCATTTTTTTTTTTGATGAAGATATATAAATATTACGCCGAAATTTGGAACTTAAGCGTTTCTCGGCAACGACTACTATGTATGTTAGAACCATTTTTAGGTGAAGCCCCCATACAATCTTACAGAAAATTTTTTATGAATGTGTTCACTCAAAATTGAATAAAAACACTTCTAATGACATCTTATATCAAAATTAAAGTATTTATGTATGTATTGCCTTTACAGCTTATGGTTAGCCTGGGCAGCACGAGGGGTATTAACCCAGATGTTATAATCCAGTGGCACTTGATACCAAGTCTGGATCCCGATCTTCATGACGTCCTCCAGAGCTTGATCCTTCCTACGCAGCGGTGGTCTTCCCCGCTGTCGTGCCCCCTCTGATTTCGTCCATGTTTTTATCGTATACCGCTCTCGCTGAAGCTTATTCATCCATTCGAAGCACGTATCCAGCTCAGTGCAATCGTTTATACCTGATGCACCTGACTATATCGATGTCATTATATTGCTGGTACAGCTCGTTATTCATGCGAATATGGTAATTGTTGTCCACTCTGACAGGACCAAGGATTTTACGAAGAATTTTCCTCTCAAATGTACCCAACGCCAAATTTGTCAGCCTCTGACATGACCCATGTTTCTGCGGCATACATCAGGACTGGGATAATCAGCGTCTTGTAGAGTTTGATTTTTCGTTTTTCTGAATAAAACTCTACTTCTCATTTGCTTACCGAGACCAAAGTAGCATCGGTTAGCCAGAGTAATTCTTCGCCTAATTTCTAGGCTGGTGTTATTGCTCTTGTTTTTTTGAGAGCCCAAGTAGACGAAGTTTTCTACAACGTCGAAGGTGAAATTCCCCATAGTCACAGAATCCTTAGGTCGTTTAATTTTTTGCGAGAGGGTGCCAAGTACTTCGTCTTACTTTCGTTCACCGCCAGTCCCATCTTGCGGGAATTCTCTTTAATGTCGTTAAAAGCCCTGTACGTGGATTTTTGCCGATTATGTCGATATCATCGGCACACGCGAGCAGCATATTTTCTTTTTAAGAAAATGTTGCGCGTCAAATCGACGTGTGGGCATTTGCATAGTATATACTCCAACAAGAGATTGAAGAAGTCGCACGACAACTCATTTCCCTGTCTGAAACCTCTCTTGGTGTCAAAGGGGTCGGAGAGATGTTTACCGACCCTGACAACGCTTTGAGTGTTTGTCTGCGTCATCATACAGAGGCGAACGATTTTTACATGGATCTTAAGTTCAGTCAATGCTTGAAAGAACTTTGATCTGATTGGCGTGTCGAAAGCGGCTTTGAAATCGACGAATAGGTGGTGTGTGTCAATATGCTTCTCCTTGGTCTTTTCCAAAATCTGGCTTAGCGTGAATCTGGAGTCGGTGGTAGACTTCTTCTGTCAAAAACAAAGTACCACGCCCAATTTTAGGTGTAGCCGCCATACAAATTTACCGCCCATTTTCGAATTTTTGAATAAAAATTTGTATTATTTCTCAATTTATTTACTCCAAATTGGGTAAAAACACTTCTTACATCATCCAATTCCAAATCCAAGATGCCACATCCATTTTTATGAAGAGCCCCCATACAAACTCACCGATTATTTTCAATCTTTTGTATGAAAAAGTAATTATTTTCGACTATACATATATTTATGAATGTATGTAAGCCAGTGATGATCACACATAAACTATTCAAAGATTCGTGTGGCGGGTATTTATGCTTCGGTTCCACCAAAGTTAACGTTTTTCCTTTTTTTTATCATTTTTCAACTTCTATTCAAGAAAAACTTTTTACGTAGAATTAAGTACGAAATTGTTTTCTTGTATATAAAACAAAATTTACATACACATAAATAAATTCGTGGAAAGTTTTCATGAGAAAATATACAACAATGGCTTAGTCTTCTACAACATTCTTATGCACTAACGATAAAATTTTTATTATAATTTTGTGTTAGCAGTTTATTATTACTTTTACATACATTTACTAGTATATGTAGTATGCATGTACATAGATACTCTTAGATTTAAATATGAAATCCAACAACTTTCTTTCAATACTGATGTATGTTACTGTATAAGCACAATATATTTATTTTAATTAAAAAAAAAAAAAAACTCACCATTTTTATTAATAAGTTGTAGTATGTACATACATTAGGGTGGGTCAATGTGTTATGCGACCAAAAGTATGGCGAGAAAGTAAACTTTGGCATATTCTAAAAAAATTTTCCCAAAGAACCATAGATCAAAAGTCAAATCTGATCAAATTTGCATCCAATATTATCGCGATTTTTGCAGTTTCTTAAATATGAGGCAGAATCTATTGATCATCAAACTTTATGTATTTCAATAAATGTTCGTAAATGAGCGCTCAGATAAATTATATTGTTGTTGTCTAATCCAATTCAAATATTTTTTTTTTTTCTATTTTTAGGGGTAGTCATATAATTCCCGAATAAGGCATTATTAGTAAATTTCCTTTCACTAATATAACTAATGTAATATACAAGAATATAATATAAATACTTTGATTTAAAATATATATGTAGATGATTCAATGGAAGATTCAAACACGCTATGACTATAAAAGAGACATTAAATTATACCAATTACAAAAAAAAAAAACACCGACCAAGGTAAAAAGAAAACGAAGCAATTATATTTTAAATTAAGAAAAAAGTCTTGTGCCAACAATACTCTTATTCCAACACTTTCTAATAAAATGGGTTTCGTTGAACATAAAAAACTTATAAAATGGTATTTTTTCAATAAATTTAGCCAAAATCGAAATATCGTTTTTTAGCATTTAATAACAAATGATATTTTTAAGCGAAAAATATTCGATGTTGATCGGATAAGTAAAACTCAAGATTTCAAATTTTGAATGTAGAATAATTTTATCAAATTCATGAAATTTTCGGAGCAACATTTGGAGCAAATTTTCAAGTGAAAATTTGACTTTTAATCTATGGTTCTATGGTACAATTTTCTTAGAAAATCCCAAAGATTACGTTTCTGCTATACGCTTGGTCACGTTTTGTTTTGACTCGAACAAATTGACCCACCCTAATTCCAAAACATAAAAAAACAAACTTTATAAAAAATAAAACAAGGAAATATTTTAACTGTAGAACCGAAGCTCGAATACCCGTCACAAGAATCTTCAAATAGCTCATAAATGGAGGTCAGGAGTGTACATAAAATTTCGCAAAGAGGTTGGGTGGGGCTCAATAATCTGATACAATCAAAGTGCACTATACGAGTATAGGGATTTATATAAAAAGAAAATGTGTCAAACTTTAAATTAAAATTACACTAATGAAAATAATTTGTTGGAAGGAAAAAGAGTTTAATCATATCTGATGTGTATACATGGACTGAATTATGTTATTGTCATATATTGTTGCTACATTTTAAGCTTTTCTCAGCTCTAAGTATTTTCGATTTTTTATACCCGTCATAGGTGGAGGGTATTATTATTTTGTCAGAAAGTTTGTAACGCATTAAAGGAGACATCTTAGACCCTATAAAGTATATATATATATATATATATATATATATATATATATATATATATATATATGAAACTCTGAACTTAAGCTCTTCTCAGTCCTTAGCAGTTCAAGTGTTAAAATCAAAGTGCCACGCCCATTTTAAGGTATAGCCCCCATACAAACTTACCGTTTTTTTCGGATTTTTTTATGAAAATAGCTATTATTAATTAATGAAGTCACTCCAAGTTGGGTAAAAAATACTTCTAATGTCATCCAATCTGCCACGCCCATTTTTAGCAATAGCCCCCATACAAATTTACCGCCCATTTTCGAATTTTTGTATAAAAATAGGTATTATTTATGAGAATATTCACTCAAATTTGGGTAAAAACACTTCTAATGACATCCAATAACAAAACCAAGGTGCGACGACCATTTTTAGCCATAGTCCCCATACAAACTTATCGATTATTTTCGAACAAATGTATGAAAAAGTAATTATTTTCGAATATATAACGGGTGATTTTTTTGAGGTTAGGATTTTCATGCATTAGTATTTGACACATCACGCGGGATTCAGACAAGGTGTCAAAGAGAAAGATGCTCAGTATACTTTGACATTTCATCATGAATAGACTTACTAACGAGCAACGCTTGCAAATCATTGAATTTTATTACCAAAATCAGTGTTCGGTTCGAAATGTTCGAAATCCGCTGTTTTTCGACAAATTTTGTTCAGCGATGAGGCTCATTTCTGGTTGGATGGCTACGTAAATAAGCAAAATTGCCGCATTTGGAGTGAAGAGCAACCAGAAGCCGTTCAAGAACTGCCCATGCATCCCCAAAATGCACTGTTTGGTGTGGTTTGTACGCTGGTGGAATCATTGGACCGTATTTTTTCATCAAAGATGCTGTTGGACGCAACGTTAAGGTGAATGGCGATCGCTATCGTTCGATGCTTACAAACTTTTGTTGCCAAAAAGGGAAGAACTGAACTTGGTTGACATGTGGTTTCAACAAGATGGCGCTACATGCCACACAGCTCGCGATTCTATGGCCATTTTGAGGGAAAAACTTCGGAGAACAATTCATCTCAAGAAATGGACCGGTAAGTTGGCCACCAAGATCATGCGATTTGACGCCTTTAGACTATTTTTTGTGGGCTACGTCAAGTCTAAAGTCTACAGAAATAAGCCAGCAACTATTCCAGCTTTGGAAGACAACATTTCCGAAGAAATTCGGGCTATTCCGGCCGAAATGCTGAAAAAAGCGTCCAAAATTGACTCTCCCGAATGGACCACCTAAGACGCAGCCGCGGTCAACATTTAAATGAAATAATCTTCAAAAAGTAAATGTCATGGACCAATCTAACGTTTCAAATAAAGAACCGATGAGATTTTGCAAATTTTATGCGTTTTTTTTTTTTTTTTAAAGTTCTCAAGCTCTTAAAAAATCACCCGTTATTTATAAATGTATTTAAGCCACTGATGATCACAAAAAGCTTAATTTTAAGATTCAGGTCACGGGTATCTTTAAAGCTTTCCGGATCCACCGCAGTTGCAACAGTTTTTCAGACTGTTTTTTACATACGAACCCTTTGACGGACAAAAAACGGACATGGCTAGATCGATTCGTCAAAGATATTTATACCAGCTGAACTTAATAATATGCATACTTTATGGGGTCTCCGTGCCCCTTTAATGGTTACGAACTGTGACCAGGTATCTTGATAATACCCTTCGCCCAAATAATACAAAATATAATTCAAACTAAAAAAACTTTTTGAGCTACAGAAAAAAAGTTGAGGTCGAATGTATTTGAAATGGTTCATTTATAAAGCGATTTGTGTCAAATATTTGCACCCGTCATCATTTGACTCATAGTCCTCGGGGGGGCCAATATCGCAATGTTTTCCTTTTCATCTAAGTTAGTTCTCCAGTGTTATGACACACTTCAATACCTCTCTCAGTGTCGTAAAGTAACTATCTGCTAGGTCCCTGGACACAGAGGTATTGACGGCAACGAAGTCGCGGACGAACTCACCAGATCTGGCTCCTCTTCGCCCCTTATTGGCCCGGAGCCTTTTGGCCATACGCATAATCGATAGGTTCTTCGCAGAATATCTTCGGATTGGTTTCAATACCTGTCTACGACAATCTTAGCAATTAGCTCGCTCCATCTGCCCAAAAAATATAAATATATCTCAGTCGTCATGACCTCAGATGGCTAATTGGCTACCTTACCTTACCTTACCATCTTAACAAAATAGACGCCCCAGAGTCAGAGTGTAGACCCTTTTTGGAGAACGATGAAACTAGCACACACATTCTCTATGAACGCTCGTTTCAGATTCACTCTGTATAATCGCTGTTTTATTACAACCGATCAAATCAGAGTCGCTGCCTAGGGATACTCTTCTGCTTATTAAAGAGGCGGTGAGGATTCTCTGTCCAAAGTCAAATTCGAAAAAATTGTTTATGTTTTTTTTTCGATATGGTAATTAGCTTTCCACAATATGTATGTGTGACTTTAACATTGTAAAAAAAACAAACACTTTTAGAACACAAAAATAAATGATAATTTTGGTTCATGTATAAAAATTCCCATGCATGTGTATACATAGATTTTCAGAAATTCTAAATTTAATACCTCTTTTCATTCTCATTCGTTTTAAAACCGGAAGTAACTGGATATAGTTGAATATATTGAGGATTTTTTTGTTGTTGTTATATTAAAATAAATATTAAATATTTATAGAAATTTTTACGCGCCACTTGATATGAGCAAAAACACACAAAAGAAAAAAAAAACACACACACACACACAAAAAAACTTAGAAAATTCCCACCAAAAATTTCAATAATTGCATTTTATTTGGATACACAAGACATATGCACAGGTGGAAACCGGTGCGCCGGCGCATTCAAGCGCATCCTGCACGCAAAACATGAGCAAAGGACGTCTATTGCTATCTTTATCGCACGTAATGGAATGTGTAAACACTGCATGAGACGAGGGTTGGAATCGCATTAAACTATTTAACGTCACGCGCCACTACATCGATAACACGTGCAAAACGAAACCGAACCACCACCACTAACACTAAAATGCAACTATCAAAATTATAGGCACCACCACCAAAGGTCGGTCGGTTGGTCGGTGAGTTATATTTGCGCTCGAAGTTTCGTATTAAAAAAAAAAAAAAAAAAAAAAAATTTAAAAACAAAGAATTTTATTTACTCGTTAACGTTTGTAGAGTCACGACGAAACGCGTCTGTTCTTATGTGAATTCGGAAGTAAACTGAAATTGAAATAAAGTCGTCGCGCTCAGAAGACCTAAAGTTGAGTCGTACTAAGCCAAAAAGAAATGTACACAAAGGGAAAAACTGAGATCGCACCAAGCCAAGAAGCGAATCGGCCGCTTTTCACGACGCTTATTATTACAGAAGCATTTTCGTCTTTTGTCGTCGTCTTCGTTTTTTGCGGTTGCGTCGACATTCAACAACAAAGACGACGACGACGATGTTGTCGGCGTTTGCGCATGTGCAACACTCTTTCGCCCGCATTACATTTTATTGAGGCAATCTTTAAAAATTGTGTCCGCTTTGCTTTACTCTGATTGCCCATTCGCGTTACACTTGGTCGCGTCTCTGGCGGAGGTATCAACCACACCTTTCCGCTCAGATCGCATTACTTAAGTACAACTATCGTTTTTGGCTATATGAAAACAGATTTACCATAGGCACGGTGGCGGCTTCAAATTTCAACGCGATGTACATAAACGATCAATTTATGATTTAATTAGTACATAGACGATTTAAAATGTTAGGTATTATCTCTTATAAACGCATGGAATAGCGCTATTAAATGCATTAAATAGTCTGAAACGTTAGAAAAATTGTCATTCAGGAGTGTCAAACTAAATGTCTTTGGGTTGGTTTGGAAGTAGAAGACATAGGGCGTTGCATTCTTCACAAAAATTATAACCGAAACATTTAAACATATTTATTTAAAAGAAAGCAACGCCCTTTCTCCTCTACTTTTTTTTACCAAATCTCTAGTAAAAGCATGAACGATTTGAAACCAACAAAAAGCGATTTTGTATGACACCCTTGTATGTATTTAATCGGTGAAGATTTTCAAACTTATTGAAGTCCTCTAAACTGAGGAAGCGCAAAGTTAAAATAGTAAACAGTTAGTAGTCACAGTAAGTTAAAATAATAATTTGGAGTCGTTTTATAAATATCTATCAGGCATTCTATTCTCAAAGACTACGAGATGACGTGGACAAACCAACCGGGCACAATTTATATATAATTAATATAATATATTATCAATTTGGTGTAGTAAACATAACGCACGGCAAAAATATTTTTAAACGATCTTTTAAATGCGCCTAAAATCAATCTCTAAGTCTACCCATACCAAATTTACGTTTTAATATTCCTCGTTAGGTCTCAGCTTAAATTGTTCCATTGTGCTCATCTATGTATGTATAAAGAAACTGAAAATATGGAAAAAAAATTTAAAAAAATCCGTTTCGGGTCCACCAATGGGGCCTGGGTTCTTTGAACACGTCAAAAATATTTTTTAACGATCCTTCAAAAGCGTCAACTATCAAATTACTAGATCTACTCATTACATAGTCATTGCTCTTCCGGTTTAAAGCCCCCATTGGGTCCCAGATCAAAATTTTCAAAAATTTTATATTAGTCAAAAATCTTGCCTAATAAAAACTGGATGGGGACCATATCTAAAAATAGGCGTGGCATATTGATGACCAGAAAAAGTTTCAGTTGAAAATTTCAGTACAATATCTTGAAAATGGAATCAGAGGAATATAGATGCTGGAGTACCTCATACGCTGATACTACAGTACTAATGGCAATTCTATGTACATTTTAATTTTCGACCCACGACGTTATATCAACATGGAAAGATTTTGGAATATACTCGAATTATGTTTTAAAATTTAATTTTACAATCGTTAAAAAATAGCACCATAACGCTACAAATAAAAAAGCCTTTGTAACACAAAAATGTAATTCAAAAAAGTTTAAACATTTTAAAAACAGACAAAAAACAGGGAAAATCGTTAGCTTTGGTGGAATCGAAGCTTAAAACCCTACACACGAGTTTTAAAATAGTTTATGTAAGACCATCAGTGACTTAGATAGAACTTTAAAATGGGATGGATGGGGTCTTTAAATCGGCGTAACTCTTTCATTTTCGAAGTTGACCTGGTCGTTGCCGAGAGAAGCTTAAGTTTAAAATTTCAGCTAAATATCTCCAGTAGTCTCCGAATAAATCGCGTTGAAATAACTAGACGGACAGACAGACGGAGAGATAGATAGAGGGATATGGCTAGATCGACTCGACAAGTCGTGCTGATGAAAAACATTTACTTTAAAGCGTCTACGATGTCTTCTGTCATGCGTTACAAGCTTCCGACCCGCTTACACTATGAGTAACGGGAATAACAAGAAAAAACGTTGAAGTCGAGTTTGCTTAACTGCATAATACTCAGTACTCAATCTTTATATACCCCAAGTTAAGTCTTATCTTAGTACCATACTATTGTATCGGATTTTCAAATAAAAACTCAAAAAATGGGGTATGGGAGCTGTACCTAATATTTTATGGTCGTACCCATATTGGGATATTTCATTGGGACTATCATAGCCATAATAAATACTAAAATTGTAGTTCCTAGAAGTTTTTACGCAAAAACCCAAAATTCTGGAGAAGATTTGTATGGAGGTTACCCCTTAAAATGGGACTAGATAAAAATCGTTTGTAAGTACGGCTGAGGAGAGTCTAACTTTCAAATATGGTGGCCCTATCTCTAATAGTCTCCGAGATAAACTCTCTCATACGACAGACAGCCAGGCGGACAGACAGATAGACAAACAGACAGACAGACAGACAAAGCTATAGCGACTCACCTTTCAATATTGATCAAGAATATATATGTACTTTATAGGAGTATCAAGCTCCGTTCTACCCGTTACGTACCCTCTGGGTACAACGTAGAAAAATGTGTTTCAATTTAAAATATTTAATGGCACCTCTGGAAGAGAATATAACTTAATACGCTTCACCCCGATGACCTACCAGCAAGGCACTATACTCTAGAATTATTACAATTAAATTTTTAATTTGTCGAAAAATTTGTAACGCATTAAAGAAGACGTCGTAGTCTCTATAAAGTATATATATTCTTGATCAGCACGACGAGAAGAGTCGATCTAACCATGTTACATTTTTTTTACCCGTTACACATAGTATAAACGGGTATATTCAGTTTGTCCGAAAGCTTGTAACGCATTAAAGTAGGCATCGGAGACCCCTTAAAGTACATCTATAATTGATCAGCTCGATTAGACGAATCGATTTAGTTATGTCCGTCTGTATGTCCGACCGTCTGTCTGTTGCGATGCGTTTTACTCAGAATGTTTTTAAGATATTGGAATGAAATTTAAAACTTAAGCTTTTCTTGCTCCTAGGCAGTTTGTTTGTCACAATCAAGGTGCCACGCCCATTTTTAGGTATAGCCTCCATACAAACTTACCGCCCATTTTCACAATTTCCAATGAAAATAGGTATTATTTATGAATATATTCACTCCAAATTGGGTAAAAACACTATTATGTCATCCAATTTCAAATTCAAGGTGCCACGCCTATTTTTAAGGTATAGACCCCATACAAACTTACCGCCCATTTTCGAATATTTGTATGAAAATAGGTATTTTTTATTTTTTCTGAATGAATCCAATTAAAATTTGGTAAAATCAATTCCAATGTCCGCCTAAGTGAACACTATCGATGTGGTAAGGATCGAGCTAATATAACATAAAGCCTCCAGATTTGACCAAATTCATCGTGAAATTTAATTAGCGCCTGGTGAACAAATAAACTATTAAAAATGTCGTGTATCGGGTATTTCAGCTTCGGTTCGACCGAAGTTAACGTTTTTCCTTGTTATATTTGCCTTCACGCTCGTTGTTCCCGTTATCAATGAATTTCTTCTTTAAAGTTTTGGCGGTACATTTTTTGTTTATTATTTTAATGTCCAATTTCTCTGTCACATTCTCAATAACTGCACAATAATTGTTTATGCTGTTATTTGTGCTATTCTGATAAGATTATCACTTCTGTTAAAATTATTATAATTATTAACAAATTATTTTGAGTATTTCTCATTGTGCATGGCGATTACTCTTTATAGTTTGGGATTGTATTTTAATCAATTGTAGGAAAACAATAAAGAACGCTGCAGCGCGACTTCGAGATACCCTGTACCCAACTTATACGAACCATTGACCCCACCCAACTCTTTTGTTGAATATTTTCTACGTCACTGATTATCATATTAAAACTATTTAATGTTTTGTGTGACGGATATTTGAGATTCGGTTCTACCAAAGTTAACGTTTTACCTTGTTTTATTTAAACAATCGAAGCCATCGATATATCCAATAAAAATTATCGAAAAAAATTTTTTATGTGTAGTAAATTACTGCATGAGGTCCAATGGCGTTGATATCTACTATAGGAAATAATGCTCCGATATAATCAAGCATTTATGTATGTAATATTATAATATGCAGGTCACAGTAATTACTTTGAAAAACACTTATTCCCGTTATCCTCTATGTGCAGCCGTATAAAAATATTGCTACAGGGGACACCCGGGTTTGAACCGGGGACCTCTCGATCTGCAGTCGAATGCTCTACCACTGAGCTATATCCCCAATTGAAAGCTGTGGCACAGAAGTAAGATAAAAAGATCACTCATGTCAAATCAAGACTTGATAAATTTCTAAAAATAGTCACTTTATATCATACCTCAGTTTAAAAAAAAAATAATAACAAATGCCTTTTTTAGTGAATCAAGTCGCCAACTTAAATAACAATTTGATTCTTTGAACGAGAGTGTTTTATCTTAAATTGTCTTCATTGTAAGATATGATTTGGTTGTTGTCTTATCGAATGCTTTTATTTCTGTGTAGGAGTTTTCACAGAAACTTAACGAGTCAACTTTGCTGTTATTAATTTTGAAACCACTTACTATACACATACGTACGTATTTTTGGAATTATTTTGTGCTTCACTCTTTTTTAAAAATACTTACTACTTGGCCAATAAAAATTTAAACAAGAATTATACAAGTAATTTTATCAAAGCGTCTGATGATCAAACAGAAACTATTGAAATAGACGATTGTACTAAAGTTAATGTTTTTCCTTGTTTATATTTTTTTTTTGCATTTTATAAAATAGTGGAGCCTACGAAATTCCCTGTCGGGAGGGTCCCCCTCTATATGAGAGCGCGAAAACTTGAATAGCTTCTGTTTCTTAATAAAAGTGTAACAGCTAAGCTAAATGAATATAAGGAGATTCTGACATTCTCTTATTAAGTTTACATGCGATTAGATAATTCAAAAAGTTTGACTTTTTTTAGGAAGAAACATTGCGTTGCGATGAAATTTTTCTAGTAGGTTTTCAGCGCAAGATGAAACACAGTTTAAAATCTGGTATCTAGCCATTATGTAGAAAACGGATTTTTAATTTTTGAATATATTTCTTAATAAAAGTCTTTGTGTGTTCAGTTTCAGTACCTAACCATCTCCCATTCCCATTTCAGATATTGATTGGGTAAAACATTGTCCATTTTTTTTTGTATGAAAAGAAGTATTTCTTATAAAAAACAAGAAAAACTTTAACTTCGGTGGAACCGAAGCTTGAATACCCGTCACTCAAATCTTTGAATATTTTATGTGTGATCATCAGCGGTTTATATATCGAAAATAATCGATAAGTTTGTATGGGGGCTATAGCTATATCTGAAAATAAGCGTGGCACCTTGGATTTGTTATTGAATGACATTAGAAGTGTTTAACCTATTTTTATACAAAAATTAGAAAATGGGCGGTAAGTTTGTATGAGGGCTATAGCTAAAAATGGGCGTGGCAACATTCTTTTGATATTGGATGCCATTAGAAGAGTTTTTACCCCAAATTGTAGTAAAAGCATTCATAAATAATTACTATTTTCATAAAAAAAAATCGAAAAAAGTGGTAAGTTTGAATTGGGGCTATACCCTAAAATGGGCGTGGCACTTTGATTTTAACACTTGAACAGCTTAGGACTGAGAAAAGCTTAAGTTTCGAGTTTCAGGTCAAGATCTTTTTAACTAAGCGCATAAATAGACAGACAGACGGACGGACATGGCTAGATCGACTCGTCTCGTCGTGCTGATCAAGAATATTTTTATACCCGCCATATAAATATAGTTACTTACGCCATCTGAACTACCGTTAACCCATAAAGGACAATAGTCGTTCTCTGGAAACACTCTAGAAACAAATTTGGCATAAACGGGCGAGTGGTACGGAAAAAAAACTTAAATTTGTTCAAACCTGCTGTGGAGTATATTGGGTTGTTCAATAAGTAATGTCGTATCTGTATTCGAATTTTGACGCTTTATTTAACATACTTAGAATCAACCGATTTCATCCGATTCAAATATGCACCTTTTGTTTCGCAAACTTATTGCCATTTAGAAGGCAACTTCATTATGCCCCCCTTATAAAACTCAATCAGGGCTTGGCAATATTAAAAATAGTGTAAGGAGCTTAAAAATGAACGTACATGTCGATAAATCGTAATAATCATTTTATGTATATCTGGTAACTTCTAAAAGAGCTAACATTACAAGAAACCTATTAAATTCCAGATCTAAACGACATAAATTTTATAAAATTTTATACGTAACAGCAAAAAAAGTTCGGTCGTCTTCACAATTTTTATTTATTTTTTTATGTTTATATTTTTTCCCTTGCCAAATTCCGCACAACGAAATTTAAATCTTTCCTAAATCACCTGTTTCTCATAGCACATAACAATGGCTTACTCAATCTTTACATGCCAGTTTAGTTCCTATTCATTTACTGAATTACACTGAATCCGATGCTCTATTTAAACGATCTTCCGCATTTGATGGCGCAACTTGTAATACTTTTGTACCACAGCAGCAGATGCCAAACATTAAAAACAAAAAATTAAATAAAACAAAACAAAATCGCACAGTTCACAGGCATAAACTGCATTCAAACTAAATGAAACTTTTGTTATGTACGTGTACCGAGAGTGCCAAGATTGTTTGACGATCCAACTTACGTTAGACAATTAAAAGACAGTTAAGTGAATCAAATATCTCTCAATAGAGGTGTAGATAGAGTAGTACATACCATACAAAGCTTTATAGCATTTGCTTTGTGTATACCCTGTACATTTATTTTCGGTAAAATTAAAAAATATTTCGAGCTGATCTACGTTTTCATTCGCAAATCCGATCGACTTATTCATCTGAACTATTTTTAAAAAACTATTTTTAAAAATAAAACAAGACAAAAGTTAATATCGGTTGTACCGAAGCTTATATACCTGTCTGTAGTGCGCCTTCGCTCTTTCAGAGAAAAAAATCATATTTAAGATACTTGTTATGGTCGAGCGCCATCTATTGTTCGATAGACTAGCTAACACTGCCCCGCTGGTGGGGGAAAATTTCATTTATTCACCTCCCAACATTTATGACATTTTTCTTTACTCATGTCAAAATAATCGTTTAAATAAATTTCACGGAGCCTTGCTGGGACTAAGCGTTAAAGCAAGCGTTCTTTTTCTTGGCGGATCTGACAGCGATCAAACCTACAGCAGCGTCCAATTGTAAAATTTTTTAAACTATAAAAAAATTTTTGCAAGTCATCGACTTAAATTTTTTTTTGTTGCAAAGCAAACAATTTTTTTTTTTATTTTTTTTTACAATAAAAAAAAAAAAAAAAAAATTTTCAATTATAAGCGCCTGATTCAATTAGGTAAATATAAATAAATATAAATCAATAACATCATCGATCTACATAGAAGTTGTTTTTTTTTTGAAAAATTATTTTTTTTATGTAGATCGGGCGCTTAGTATATGCCAAATAGTTTTTGTTGGCTCTCTCTCTGTCTCTTCAATTCGTGAAATTGCCGAACGATATTTTATTATATTTTTATCTTTGGGCGGCAAGATAAAAGAGGCTTACTGGAGGAATGAAAAATTGATGCGGAAGTAGTTCGCGCCTTCAAGTCGTCGTTCAAGGAACTACCGCAGCAAGAATAAAAAGAAAAAAAAAAACCCAACAACAAAAGTTAATTTACAAAAAAAAATGAAAAAAAAGAAATTTTTAACGCTAAAAGCGTAAGAACAAAGAAAAAAATTGTTGGTGAAGTGTTACTAGGTGAAGTGTTAATAGGCGAAATTTTGAGTTTAGTTTTTGTAATATAAAAAAAAAAAAAAAAAAAAAAAATGTATTAAGCAAAACTGAAATTATTAAATTTATCAAGTTTGTCAAAGTGCAAAATTTAGGGATAAAGTATAATGTGTGTTTTTTTTTTTCTTTTTTTTGTGTTTAACCTTAATCATTAAAATGCTATTCAAGTGAAGTGAAAGTATATATAATATGTTAAAGTTCAAATTAGCATAAAATAAAAAAAAAAAAAATTAAATTAATTGGAAAAAAAAAAAGTTATAACCTTCAAAAAAAAAAAAAAAAAAATAAAGAAAAGAATTTTTCTTAATTGCGAAAAAAAAAAAATATAAAATTACAATGATGTAAAAAAAAAAAAAATATATTTTATTGTCCTGTTACAAATAACAGAAAATTTTAATTTACAACAAAAAAAAAAAAAAATAAAACCAAAATTTTAATAAATTTTCTCTGAACTAATAAATCGGGCGTACTCCACATAATAATGTTGCTAGAGAAATGTTTCGCAACATCTCTCTTTTAAGCAAGTAATTTAAAAAGCAAAAAGCAAAAGCAAACACACCTGCATGGAATGATCATTTCGGCGCTGGTAAGTCTCTCTACTGTTTTTATTAAATTTTTTTTTCTCTTTGCATATTTATTTGCTTAAGAGAGTCAATAATGATTGTTTTTTTTCCCGCGCTTTTAAATAATTAAAATCGAAATATATAAAAAAAAAGTAAATAAGAAAAAAAAAAGAAGACAAATGCGTTATGTTGAGTGAGTGCATTTATAGCGGTTTTTTGTCTCCTTTTGACAAAAGGGCAATGCACTTTTGGCATTGCAATTAGAAAGCGGGTATAAATGCACCCTACTCCTTTACGATAATACGGTATATTAATTATTTAAAATATTTTTTTTTTTTTTCGCGTATAAAAATTTTTTTTGTGGAAATTTTATTTTTTTTGTTGTCGTTAAAGAAAATTTTTTTTTTTTAAAAATATTATTTTATGCAAATTAACATATATATATATATACACATACATTCCTAAAATTATTTTTTTTATAATGAAAACACAAAAACACATTATACTTTTACAGCAATTAGCACTTATAGGCTAGTTTTTTTTAAATAATTATTTCATAATTTTCTTTTTGTTTTATTAGCCATTTTTTTTTATTTTTATTTCTTTTTATTTAAAGTTAGTTTTTTTTTGAATTCTTATTTAGGTTATGGAATAGTTTAGGATTTATATTAATTTTTTTTTGTAATTTAAATTTGTATTAATATTTATGGGTATAAGAAAAATTTTGAAATTTATTGTATTGTCTGCTAAGTATTATTTTTTTTACTAAATTAAAATGAATTCATATCTAAAAGTGAATATGTCTTATTTAATGGGTTAATGGCCTCAGACCCTGATTTCAATTGTAACATAGTTGAGATGGGTTAGCGAAAATTGTTATTTAAGGGATCGCATTATAAATCGGTTGCTACTTCGGAACATGCGATCATGGTAGGGTGGGCAAGAATACGCTGCCAGCACAACATAGCGCAGCTACCTCCTTCTGTCGTTTTTTTTTCTAGTTGTATTTCTCTTTTCTGTCTATCTTTTCTTTTGTATATTTGCACGCAGATTTTTTTTCTTTTAGTTTAGCATACAAATAGGAGCATAGATCTTTGCATGTATTTCATGAATTCCACCCCCCAATTGCCGACGAGACAGAGCTGGATGCAAGCTGCGTGCTATGCAATAGGATCTTAAAATCAGCTCTATAAACACACATATGTATTTTGGTATATATGTGAATATACGTTATATGCTACAGAAAGATAAATGGCGCCCAACGTGGGGCCACAACGAGCTTAATTAACATCAAGCCTCCGCTATTGTGGTTCCTTTAGCTCTGCTCTTTTCTATTTTTTTTTTTTCTATATAGCTTTCATTTTTGGGTATGATGCAGATTTTCATGGATAAAAACTGTGAACTGTCTACTCAGTGATGAAAAATATTGTTTTTGTTTCTATCGTTCAATGAAGTTAAAATCCTGCTGGTATAAGAATTGAATTTTTCAAAAATTTTTTTTTTGATTCAACTATACATTGTTTAGTGATGGTAGCTTGCATTGAATTCTAGTCTTTCCTTTCTCTTTTTTTTATGCATTAACTTTCTAAAGGCAAATTTAAATTGTCTGTGATTGTATTAATATTGATTTGGATTTTCATGGATACAATCTGTGATCCAACTATTGATATATATAGACAAAATGAGTTTTCTTTTCGTTTGTTTTTAATCAATTGGCTTAGCTTTTATTTTTGTGTAGATTTAGAACGTACCTTTTTCAGAACTGGAGTCTAACACACAGAAATAAATAGCGATAGTCAACTTCTAAAATTATTTTTATTTTTTTTGAACATTTTTTTTTTTGATTTGGACTATCATGGTAAAGAAACTGTGATCCAACAATTAAAGGATAGTTCATTGAATAAATTTAATTTATAGAATCCACAGAAGACTTGTCTGAATTTAGTGGCCTTATTGATTTAGTTTTACATGGGTAGAACCGTGAACTAACAAGAGATTGCTAAACAAGATGTCTTCAAAATCTATTTTTTTTCTTTTTCTTTCTTGGAGGAATGTATTTTACTTTATTTTATTTTCGCAACCTTCAATATACTATTGTTAGTATTGAAATCAGGAATCGTTTTACAATTTTTATTATTTTATTTTATTTTATCTTTATTTTGTTTGGTATTAGTTGGTTTTTATTTTTATTTTTTTTTTAAATTTTTTTTATTTTTAAAAATTTTGCTCTTTGATGCCTGTACAATACAGCCCCCAAAAAATCTGTCATAATGGAGAATGACAATCAATATTGTAATTTGTGTAGCGAATTAATAGGGTCCCCTTCGTTGTTATTGAAGGCCATATGCGGACATGTTTTTCATCGATCATGCTTCACAGCCTCAACAAAAGGAAAAAAGTTTGTCCCGTTTGTGGCGCAAACTTAAATACAAGTTCAAGCGACTCAGTACCTCAAGAAGAGATTCGATCGCAAACCCCGAGTAAGACGCACAATACCAGAACCCAAGCTAGAAAACAAGTGGCGAGTAAAGAAACTGGTCCTTCAACCAGCAATCAAAATATTAGATCAGAAGTAGTTTCAGTTCCCACTCAGCAGCTTCAGACTATTGCAGATACAAATGTAGCTTTAATGCAGGCAATACAGCAGATGACTTTGGCCATGCAAACGGGTTTTGATCGTCTTAATCAACAATTCAGCAATACACCCTTATTAAATTCTCCTGCAGCACCGACCGTCGAAAATGTTATAAGTAATACTGCTTCCAATGCAATGATGCAAACCATTCCATTGGTTGAACAGCAAACTTTTGAACAATTTTTAGGATTGTCACCTGGTAGGAATAATTCGAATGCAAATGGTAGCAATGGAAATAGTTTACAATTGAGACAACCAAGTTCAGATTTAGCGTATCAGTCGGATAAAGTAAGCCAAATAGTAAACAACTGGAAATTAAAATTTAATGGTGGTTCAAATGGCATAAGCGTTAATAATTTTATTTATCGCGTTGAAGCCCTTACTGCTCAAACCTTAGGTGGCAACTTTACGTTGTTGTGTAGTAACGCCAATCTACTTTTTGAAGGAAAGGCTGATGCGTGGTATTGGCGATTTCATAAAGGTGTTAAAGAAGTAAAATGGAAAGATTTGTGTAGTGCCTTACTTAACTATTACCGTGATTCTCGAACCGATGTAGACGTTAGAGAATTAATAAGAAATAGGAAGCAGCGAACAAATGAATCTTTTGACCATTTTCATGAAGCAGTTTTGGATTTGCAAATTTCATGCCATAGACCTTAAGCAATAAAATATGTTATCGCTCAGGCGATATTATAATTAAGCGTATTTTATCCCCTTAATTATAATTTTGGCGGGGGAAAATGTAGTGCGCCTTCGCTCTTTCAGAGAAAAAAATCATATTTAAGATACTTGTTATGGTCGAGCGCCATCTATTGTTCGATAGACTAGCTAACACTGCCCCGCTGGTGGGGGAAAATTTCATTTATTCACCTCCCAACATTTATGACATTTTTCTTTACTCATGTCAAAATAATCGTTTAAATAAATTTCACGGAGCCTTGCTGGGACTAAGCGTTAAAGCAAGCGTTCTTTTTCTTGGCGGATCTGACAGCGATCAAACCTACAGCAGCGTCCAATTGTAAAATTTTTTAAACTATAAAAAAAATTTTTGCAAGTCATCGACTTAAATTTTTTTTTGTTGCAAAGCAAACAATTTTTTTTTAATTTTTTACAATAAAAAAAAAAAAAAAAAAATAAAAAATTTTCAATTATAAGCGCCTGATTCAATTAGGTAAATATAAATAAATATAAATCAATAACATCATCGATCTACATAGAAGTTGTTTTTTTTTTTTTGAAAAATTATTTTTTTTATGTAGATCGGGCGCTTAGTATATGCCAAATAGTTTTTGTTGGCTCTCTCTCTGTCTCTTCAATTCGTGAAATTGCCGAACGATATTTTATTATATTTTTATCTTTGGGCGGCAAGATAAAAGAGGCTTACTGGAGGAAAGAAAAATTGATGCGGAAGTAGTTCGCGCCTTCAAGTCGTCGTTCAAGGAACTACCGCAGCAAGAATAAAAAAGAAAAAAAAAACCCAACAACAAAAGTTAATTTACAAAAAAAAATGAAAAAAAGAAATTTTTAACGCTAAAAGCGTAAGAACAAAGAAAAAAATTGTTGGTGAAGTGTTACTAGGTGAAGTGTTAATAGGCGAAATTTTGAGTTTAGTTTTTGTAATATAAAAAAAAAAAAAAAAAAAAAAAAAATGTATTAAGCAAAACTGAAATTATTAAATTTATCAAGTTTGTCAAAGTGCAAAATTTAGGGATAAAGTATAATGTGTGTTTTTTTTTTTTCCTTTTTTTTTGTGTTTAACCTTAATCATTAAAATGCTATTCAAGTGAAGTGAAAGTATATATAATATGTTAAAGTTCAAATTAGCATAAAATAAAAAAAAAAAAATTAAATTAATTGGAAAAAAAAAAGTTATAACCTTCAAAAAAAAAAAAAAAAATAAAGAAAAGAATTTTTCTTAATTGCGAAAAAAAAAAAATATATAAAATTACAATGATGTGAAAAAAAAAAAATATATTTTATTGTCCTGTTACAAATAACAGAAAATTTTAATTTACAACAAAAAAAAAAAAAACCAAAATTTTAATAAATTTTCTCTGAACTAATAAATCGGGCGTACTCCACATAATAATGTTGCTAGAGAAATGTTTCGCAACATCTCTCTTTTAAGCAAGTAATTTAAAAGCAAAAAGCAAAAGCAAACACACCTGCATGGAATGATCATTTCGGCGCTGGTAAGTCTCTCTACTGTTTTTATTAAATTTTTTTTTCTCTTTGCATATTTATTTGCTTAAGAGAGTCAATAATGATTGTTTTTTTTCCCCGCGCTTTTAAATAATTAAAATCGAAATATATAAAAAAAAAAAAAAATAAGAAAAAAAAAAAAAAAAGAACAAATGCGTTATGTTGAGTGAGTGCATTTATAGCGGTTTTTTTGTCTCCTTTTGACAAAAGGGCAATGCACTTTTGGCATTGCAATTAGAAAGCGGGTATAAATGCACCCTACTCCTTTACGATAATACGGTATATTAATTATTTAAAATATTTTTTTTTTTTTTCGCGTATAAAAATTTTTTTTTTTTTTGTGGAAATTTTATTTTTTTTGTTGTCGTTAAAGAAAATTTTTTTTTTTAAAAATATTATTTTATGCAAATTAACATATATATATATATATACACATACATTCCTAAAATTATTTTTTTTTATAATGAAAACACAAAAACACATTATACTTTTACAGCAATTAGCACTTATAGGCTAGTTTTTTTTAAATAATTATTTCATAATTTTCTTTTTGTTTTATTAGCCATTTTTTTTTATTTTTATTTCTTTTTATTTAAAGTTAGTTTTTTTTTGAATTCTTATTTAGGTTATGGAATAGTTTAGGATTTATATTAATTTTTTTTTGTAATTTAAATTTGTATTAATATTTATGGGTATAAGAAAAATTTTGAAATTTATTGTATTGTCTGCTAAGTATTATTTTTTTTACTAAATTAAAATGAATTCATATCTAAAAGTGAATATGTCTTATTTAATGGGTTAATGGCCTCAGACCCTGATTTCAATTGTAACATAGTTGAGATGGGTTAGCGAAAATTGTTATTTAAGGGATCGCATTATAAATCGGTTGCTACTTCGGAACATGCGATCATGGTAGGGTGGGCAAGAATACGCTGCCAGCACAACATAGCGCAGCTACCTCCTTCTGTCGTTTTTTTTTTTCTAGTTGTATTTCTCTTTTCTGTCTATCTTTTCTTTTGTATATTTGCACGCAGATTTTTTTTTCTTTTAGTTTAGCATACAAATAGGAGCACAGATCTTTGCATGTATTTCATGAATTCCACCCCCCAATTGCCGACGAGACAGAGCTGGATGCAAGCTGCGTGCTATGCAATAGGATCTTAAAATCAGCTCTATAAACACACATATGTATTTTGGTATATATGTGAATATACGTTATATGCTACATGTCACACATCATTTAACGTGGATAGATCTTCGTGTGTATTAAATTTTGTCTTAAAATACTAAACAAATTCAAAATATTCTTAAAAATTTAGAAATTCGCGGCCCGATCTGAACCAATTTTAAACTGAAGATTTGGCTTGATATAAGAAGCATTTGTACCATATTTGGCGCTATAAATAATTTTTTTTCTTATAAAAACTTGACAAAATGTTGTACGTTTGTGGGCGTGGCACATTGATTTTAACATAAAAAGTACACAGGATCTAGAAAAGCTTAAGTTTAAAATTTCAGCCGAATATCTTTAAAACTGAGCGAATAAATCGCGCAGCAACAAACAGACAGACAGACAATGGCTAAATCGATTCGTCTCGTCGAGGTGATCAAGAATATATATACTTTATAGGGTCCACGACGCCTCCTTTAATGCTTTACCGACAAACTGAATATAACTGTTTTACACTATGTGTAACAGGTATTATATAAAAATTCCGTAAATATTGTGAGACTAAGAAAAGTTATTGTCTCTGAGGCAAAATACCCCTCTTGCCTAAGGGAGGGTGGTATGATCTGGTAGTACAGTATAAGTAGTACAGTGCATGACCAAAGCAGTGTCTGGCAACACGGGCACTCAGAATGCTTTGGTTCGAAAGGGCATGGTCCTTTTGGTAGTATCGTTGTGGCTGGGAAGAGCCAAAGTGCTCGAACATGGAGTTGTGTAAACAGTCAAATAGGCATGCCAGGCACGTTTGAGATACATAGGTTTCCCTCTTCACCATGGAGGGCTGTATGTACATATTTCATAAAAGCATGTCTTCAAAATTGGTACCAGATGATTCACTCTATGGGTTGCTGGTTGGCGTTTATCAATACCACATGACACCAAATGGTCCCATACGATTCAGTCGTCAAGTCATTTCACACAATCACAGATTCTGGCTCTTTCAGGAATAGAAAGGGATAGAAACGTTCCCCTTAATTTCAAAGAAAAATACTTGATATAGACATAAATATAATAAGCGACATGTATATAGTTCATTATCAACGATGACCAATGATTTGTCTTACTGCGTAAAGGGTATATCGTAGTCAAACATACTTAATACGTTCGTTTATCTTTGGTTTTCATGTAGTGTTTGTTTCTTAGTGGCTTCTGAGGAACTTGAGTTATGTATGCTATTACAATAGCAATAGAAACTTTTATTTCGTTGACTGTAGCGTGTAATCGAGTTTTAACTTGTTTTATTTAACGCGCGCTGTTTTCTTTACAATAAAACGTTCCAGATACAATACATACACATATGGTATGTGCATGTATGTATTTGTGTAACGACAACTTTGTTTCATTGACAACAATTTACACGATGTTTTTTTTTTTTTTTTGTTCCTTTATAGTACTTTTGTATCTTATTCATTGGAACTAACATGAATGTTGTTCAAAATTCCTATCTGACACTTTTTTTTTGCTTAAAAGTGCGCCAACTGACCAATTAGTTTGAATTTTGTAACAATTTTTATATCTTTTTTTATGTAACAATTTTCTTAAGATGTTATATCATTTAATATAATATCGTATTAAATATATGTAACATGGACGGACATGCGGTTTTCAACGATGAGATCAAAGAGTAGCAAATGAGAGTGAACCACAAAAGGCGTGTTTTAAACTTCCGGTGTGTGATTGTAACCAAAAGTCATAATTGTTAAAATTTAAAGATTTCAAATATTTTTCAGCCGAATTTGCTCGACTCCAAGAAACCCTCAGGATGGAATAGAAAGACATGTTTGATCATCAGTGGCTTAGATAGAACTTCGAGATGTAAAGGGTGCTGGTCAACCCAATCCAAGTTTAGAAACAATTTATAATAATAATTGTTTTGAAAATATCAGAAAATTGGTGATGAATTTGTATGGGGGTAAATGTTATAGTGATCCGATCCTTACCATATCGGTGGTGCTAACAAAGGGTGAAATACGAAGTGGTTTTTCCCAATTTGGAGTGAATACATTCATAAATAATACATATTTTCGTACCTAAAAATGGGCGTAGCACTTTCACTTTCAAAATAAACTTATTGTCCCCAAGAAAAGCTTAAGTCTCGAATTTATGCTAAATATCTCTAATACTCTCCGAATGAATCGCCTTGAAATAAAAGAAGGACAGATAGATAGACGGACATGGCTAGACCGACTCGTTTCATACAGCTGACCAAGAATATACTTTATGGGGTGCCTTCTTTTAAGCGTTACAAACTTTTCGACAAACTGAATGTACCCATCCACATTTTGTGTAACAGGTTTAATAAAAAATATCTATACTTATATTTTTATAAAATTTTGAGTTTTTGCATCAAAACAACATT
Source organism: Leucophenga varia (assembly GCA_018903435.1). NCBI lineage: Eukaryota > Metazoa > Arthropoda > Insecta > Diptera > Drosophilidae > Leucophenga > Leucophenga varia. The sequence goes on along the minus strand of JAEIFJ010003016.1, from coordinate 59,720 downwards.
GTTTCTAATTCTAGGATCTCTACACTTAGAATAAACTATGTCTTTGATGGTCTCAATAAACTAACCCAATATGGGTAGGACCAACAAAATTTTAGATATAGCCCCCATACAAATCTACCCCAAAATTTTGTGTTTTTGCACAAAAATGTCATTGTTTCTTATTCTAGGAAGTCTAAATTTGGTATAAATTATGTCTATGATAGTCCCAATGAAATAGACCAATATGGGTAGGACCAACAAAATTTTAGGTACAACCCCCATACAAAGATATACCCGATAAATATAAAGTTTCTGTATGAAAATCCAATTTAATAAGGTATAGTAGTAAAATATAACCTAACTATAGGTATATAAAGTTTGTGTACAGGGTATCTTGCCGTCGAGCATACTCGACTTCAGCTTTCTTTCTTGTTATACCCGCTACACATAGTGTGAAGGGTATATTCAGTTTGTCTGAAAGTTTGTAACGCATTGACCATATAAAGTATATATATTCTTGATCAGCTCGACGAGACAAATCGATCTAGCCATGTCCGTCTGTCTGTCTGCATATTTCTATGCTTTTTTTTGTTGAAGATATAAAGATATTAAGCTAATTAAAACTTAAGCTTTTCTTGGCAACGGCTATGTTAAGTTCGAGAATGAGAGTGCCACGCACATTTTTAGGTATAGCGCCCATACAAACTTATCGTTTTTTTTAGATTTTTTGTATAAAAATATTTATTTTTTATGAACGTATTCGCTCCCCATTGGGTACATACATTTCTTATGTCCTCCAGTGTCAAAACCAAGATGCCACGCCCTCTTTTAGATATAGCCCCATATAAACTTTCCGCCCATTTTCAAATTTTTGTATGAAAATGGTTATTATTTATGAATGTGTTTACTCCAAGTTGGGTTAAAACTCTTCCTATGTCTTCCAATGTCATGGTGCCACGCCCATTTTTTTGTGTGGCTTCCATACAAACTTACCGCCCATTTTCAGATATTTTCGAGAAAATTGTTGTTATACATATCTGTATGTTTAGCTCAAAATTCGAAAATAATATTGTGTGTAAACTTGGGTGACCACTGATGATTAGACATAAACTCTTTCAAGATTCGTGTGACGGGTATTTAAGCTTCGGTTCTGCCGAAGTTAACGTTTTTCCTTGTTTTAATATTATTTTTCAGAGTCTAATGGGTGTGCATACAAAGCTGATAGAAAGTTCCGATTAAACGTCTTAACATTACACCAAGGATAATCATCTAAATAAAAAAACAAGAATTTTAAATGAAATGTCAGGGATGAAATTTTATTAAAATTTAAATAATTTTAGTATAACAAATTAAAAGACATAAAGCTGACTTAAAACTAAATATTTTTACAATGTTTTTTTGTAAACAATTAAATTTAAATTGAAGGCTTTTAAAAAAAAAAAAAACTGCCTAAAAATAAATTTACAATTAAGTAATTATTTTTATAAAAAAAAATTATTGAGTTCTCATTTTTTTTGCTGATTTGGAATAATTCTTCTGGCGAATCGTTTTATAGATTTTCGCGCCAATATGCGTTTATCCGTGTGCTCAAATAAATTATGGTCACAGGCAAGACTAATGACTTTTTTGGAAAATCCAGTAGAACGCTTTGATTCTTCGATTATTAAATGAGACTCGTGCAACAAGATCGTCTCCAGTTGTATAGCGCGTTGCAACAATTCGACTGCATCCGTTTGGCGTTCATCAAACTCACTTGCACTCATTTGGGCCTGTACTTTACGTTGATGTGTTGCTGTTCCATGATGATAGCGACAAATTTATTTTTGCAAACAGTCGAATACGAACGAATATATTTTGCGGTCCCTTTATAAACATCAACCCCAAGTTCATCTCTAACAGGCTTCAGAACATCCACGTATTTACGTTTCAATATTTTGACGTAAAAAAATTACACCCAAGGCTTGATCTGTACCGGCTTCGCTTGTTTACGGCTACACTTTTCTTTCTTGCAGAACAATTCTCGCTCGACCTGCACTAGTGTACCATGTGTCTGGTTTGTAGCTGTCGTTTGTAAACATTCATCAACTGCTCTCCACATATCGTGACGTGTTGGACCTTTCGCGGATGATGTCCCATAGATAGATTCGAAACCGTTGACTTTGTAGATTGTCTCAATGATAAATAATTGGGTTCATCTCGAGTGAGCATACGATCGCGTTTGAAACCCATTAGCTTCCAGAGAGCTCGTTTTGTATCCACTTCCGAGCTGCTGAGGCTGTAATAAATAAAACTATCAAACTTTGAACTACCTTCCGAAACTTGACTTTTCAGTCTCCCTTGGGCCAGCGTTGCCCTCCTAGATATCTTTGTTAGCAATCTTTACCAGGATATGGATAGCTCTTTACTTTGCTTTCGCGGAGCATTTCGTTGGTTCGATTTCAACCAATTTTAAACTGAAGATTTGGCTTATAAGGGTAGCCTCATATAAAAATCCATAAATAAATTTGTCTGATTTTACTTACAACTCTATATTATATTTAGAAATGCGAAATTTAACAAATTTTAAAATAATTTTGAAATTTTGAAAATATGTAATTTATTTCACATTTTTTTGACCAAAAAAAATTTAATTGACAATGAAGAATTTTCGAAAACCATGAAAAATGCTATATGATTCATGTTTAAACACTTGTTATACCAAAGTTTTCAACTGACATTCATGAAAAGAATATCGTCGTATAGAAATACTAATAACTAATTAAAAAAAAATTATATGGTCATTTTTCGAATCTACGGACCAAAATAATATGGATATATGGCCGTTGCACATTGATTTTACCATATAAAGTTCAAAGACCTAAAAAAACTGACGTTTAAATTTAAAACTAATATCTTTAAAACTGAGCGAATAAATCGCGCAGCAAATAACAGCGTTGCCTCGGTTTGGCTCCTCCGGGAGCCCTTTCCGGGCTTTTAACGGATGGTGTAGGATCACAACTTGTACTACCTACCGCTATCTCTACTAATGTGTCACGATAGAGACAGAGCAATGTTATTTATATCGGCATGAGACAATTTACCCTCTAGTCCTGAGACGTCCTAAGCCGTCTTGCTTTTAGCCATCATAGCAATTAGCAGTAGCAATTATTTTTCGCTTACTCTTGTTAAGAGGCTAACCACCCACCGATTTTAGTTTAGATTGGACCCTGGCCCAAAAATATAAATTAATATACCAAACAGTTATTTAAAAAACCAAACAAGATTTGGAAAAAAATCGGTTTAAATAAAATTTTCTTTTGCTACTCGCTTCCTCTGCAACTTTAGTGTCTTTGTTTTTCTCGAGTTGGTCCAAATGAAATTGATTTTAGAAGGGTGTCACTGAAAAAATTAAAAGCCAAATAGAATATAGAATAAATAATATTAAGGGAGTTTCAAATTAATTTGTACCCAATGTACCCAAAGGATAAAAGGGTATATTAAGTTTGTGCGAATGTATGTAATAGACAGAGAGAGTCTAGATAGACCAAAGAGGGTCCGTCCGTCCATCTGTCCGCCTGTCCTGCTGTCTGCCGTATGAGAGAGACTATCTCGGAGACTATAGGAGGTAAGGCCACCATATTTGAAACTTAGACTATCCTAAGCCGTCAAGAGTGCTCTTGCAAACGGTTTTTCTCGAGCCCAATTTTAAGGGGTACCACCACACAAATCTACCCCATTTTTGTGTTTTTTTTTTTTTATAAAAATTCAATACAATGATGTATGGTAGTACGATTGGACTTAACTAAAGGTACGTAAAGATTGGGTAGTTGATAACCAATTACTTAAAACTTTAATCTAACTGGAACTGAGATACCCGTCACAAAAGAATTTTATTTTTTTTTTAAAGGAAACCAAATTGGTATTTGGCTTGTTTCAATTACGACTTTTAGAATCTATATTCGAAATGGAGCTTGCATTCAGTAACCTTGAAAATGTAGCACAGTGTAGTTAAAAATATAGAACAAAATATGGTAAAACTGTAAATTTTTGAAGATTTCGTATAAATTTTTATTGGCCTGATGTAAATTCAAAAAGGTGGCACTTCCACTTAGCTCTTTGGAGCACAAAATAATTCAAAAATACGTACGTTTGTATGTGTCTAGTAAGTGGTTTCAAAATTAATAACAGCAAAGTTGACTCAAGCATTCGATAAGACAACAACCAAATCATATCTTACAATGAAGACAATTTAAGATAAAACACTCTCGTTCAAAGAATCAAATTGTTATTTATGTTGGCGACTTGATTCACTAAAAAAGGCATTTATTATTATTTTTTTTTAAACTGAGATATGATATAAAGTGACTATTTTTAGAAATTTATCAAGTCTTGATTTGACATGAGTGAACTTTTTATCTTACTTCTGTGCCACAGCTTCCAATAGGGGATATAGCTCAGTGGTAGAGCATTCGACTGCAGATCGAGAGGTCCCCGGTTCAAACCCGGGTGTCCCCTATAGCAATATTTTTATACAGCTGCACATAGAGGATAACGGGAATAAGTGTTTTTCAATGTAAATACTGTGAACTGCATATTATAATATTACATACATAAATGCGTTTTGTTTTTTGATGGGAGATTATCTATTCTAATACAATAAAGAGGAAAGATTTGATTTTTTGTTTATTTGTTTGTTTGAAATAAAAAGGCTCCGAACCTACTGGACCGATTTAAAAAATTCTTGCACCGTTTGCTAGCTACACTATTCCCGAGGGACATAGGATATGTTTCATTTTTAAAAAAAATAGAGATGCTTACTAAAACTTGAATAATCAAACCCAAGTTGTAAAAAAATATAAAATAAAGTCGATTTCTCTGTTTGTATGCTTAAATCTTTAAAACTACGCAACGGAAGCCGCGGGTACCTGCTAGTTATTTTTATATTCTTAGGTTTAAACTTGATACAAAAACATTAACAGTGTCAAAATAGTGCCTAAATTTGGTTTATATCGGAGCATTAATCTCATGCAGTAATCTACCACACATAAAATAGATGTCTATCGATTTTTCCGATAGTTTTAACTGTATATATCGATGTCTTCAAATACCCGTCACAAGAAACTTTAAATAGTTTATGTAGGATCATCAGTGACATAGAAAATTTTCCACAAGAGTGTTGGGTGGGGTCAATGGTCCGATACAGCCCAAGTTTAACACATTGAGGCTCATATAGGAAGTATATATGCGAAATTTTATGCTGAAAATGACATTTGAAGTAGTTTTACCTGATTTGTTGTGAACACATTCATAAATAATAACTATTTTCATACAATTCGAATACAATGTGGGGCGGGTATAAACAAATTAGTCCTCTTGAGATCTATTTAGGAATATGGCTTTTTGGCTAAGTGAGCATCTTTCGTAGATTATTTGTCCAACAAATAAAACAAAAAATTTCTCGAAGTAAAGTAAAGCTTTTTAATTCTTTTTATAACCTGCACTTTAAATAACCTGCACTTTAAATAACTTTAGGCACATGAATGTATCAGGCAATTTATGGAATGATAGAGTCTTAAAACTGCATTCATAAAGTCTTAATCAGAATGGAAATAAAATTTAAAACTTCAACTCTTAGCTTTTACTTGAAAACTACTTTGTCACATAAATTAGGAGCATTCGGTGTTGTATGGCTCATGTGTTAAGGTTTACTTATATCCATCCAAGATTAAATGGTACCAAGATAGAACATAATTTTGACGTTCATATAAGTTAAGTACAGTGTATCTCGTAGTGGCGCTGCAGCAGTCTTTTTTGTTTTCTCAAAATTGATTTAAATACAATCCCAAACTATAAAGAGTAATCGCCATGCACAATGCTTAAAATAATTTGTTATTAATTTGTATTAATTTTAACAGAAGTGATAATCTTATTCGAATAGCAAAAAAAAGCATAGCAATTATTGTGCAGTTCTTGAAAATGTGTCAGAGAGATTCGGCAATAAGATAATGAAAAACAAGAAAGAACTTTGAAGTCCCATATGCTCGCCTGCAAGATACCCTGCACCCAATCTTAGTGTACTTTAAGTTAAGTACTATCTTACTGCCATATGTTACCTCATCAAATTAAATTTCTATACAAGCTTAATAAATGGGGAATATTTGAATGGGAGCTATACGTAAAAACTGTTTTGGTCCTACACAGTGTTTTCTATTTCATTGGGACTATCATAAGCATAATTTATACTAAACAAGCATATACCCGGCGTGTGCAACTACGTTATACGGGCGTTTCGGCTGCTCTTTCAGCTCTTTTTCCGTTTCGTATCTGCTGTGTTTTGTGCAATTTCAGTTCTTTTTGATTGCATTTTTACTATTTGCTTTTTTAGTGTTTGCAGCGCAACCAAAATAGGCTGGGGCTAACTTAAAAACATACTCAAAAATACCACTTTTTTATCTTACCCGTAATGTTTTGAGGAAAGCTGCAATCAGCTGTTTTTTATTTTTTTTATACCCGCCACACATAGTGTGAAGGGTATTATCAGTCGGAAAGTTTGTAACGCATTAAAGGAGGCATCGGAGACCCCATAAAGTATATATATTATTGATCAGCTCGACGAGACGAATCGGTTTAGCCATGTCCGTCTGTCCGTCTGTTGCAATGCGTTTATCTCGGAAAGTTTTAAAGATATTGATCTGAAACTTAAAACTTAAGCTTTTTGTGTTCCTAGGCAGTTTGTATGGCAGAACCAAGGTGCCACGCCCACTTTTAGATATAGCCCCCATACAAACTTTCCATTTTTTTCGATTTTTTTGTATGAAAATAGTTATTGTCTATGAATGTTTTGACTAAAAATCGGGAAAAAACACTTTTAATCCAATATCCATCCATCCAATATCAGAAGAAAGGTGCCACTCCCATTTTTAGATATAGCCCCCATACAAACATACCATTTTTTTCGATTTTTTGTATGAAAATTGTTATTATTTGTAAATGCATTTACTACAAATATGGATAAAAACACTTTAATAACCTCCAATTTCAAAGAAAGGTGCCGCGCCCATTTTTTAATATGGCCCCCATACAAACTAAGCGCCCATTTTTCAGATTTTGTATGAAAATAGTTCTTATTTATGGATATATGCACTCCAATCTGTGTAAAATCACTTCTACTATTATCCTATTAATATGCTTCCGATATGACAAGGATAGAACCACTATAACATATAGACCCATACAAACTCACCTTCTATTTTTTTTATTTTTTTTCAAGAAAATGAATAAAGTTTCGAAGTTAACGTTCTTGCTTGTTTAATGTTAAAAAAGCAAAATATTTTTGTATGGGAAAAAGTAGAAAAATCGACTTCTTAAGTGGAACGAATATGCATTAGGCATTGTTTTAATGGAATTTCAATTTAGTTGCATTGTTTACTTTCACATGGCTTGGGGCTCATCGGTTGGACGGTTTCAACGGGTCAATTAGTTAATACTCTTCAAGACTCAGACCCGGAATATTAAAAAGCTCAATGAATTTTTTAATTTCTCCTTTAGAAACCAGATATAGTCGTGTTGTAAAAAAGTCACAATTTAAAAGGTGTTTCATGTTATACTATATTATATAATTCAGACTGATTTTTGACTCGTAATCCAAAATGCTACCATATTCTTTATTTAAATGAATTATTAGCAAACAGTACATCCAGGTCGGTGCAATTATTGATCTATAAAGAGTTAGTTTATTATTCAAACTCAGTTTACTCGATGATTTCAACCGCCAGTTCAGCTTAGGCAACTTAGCAATACAGGAAGCACTAAATTGAAACGATTGGCCAAACTTTTATATATATTTTTGATCAGCTTTGGAAGGGGAGTCGAACTAGCTATGTCTGTCTGTCCGTCTGTCTGTCTGTCATGCTGTCTGCCGTATGAAAACGATTATTTCGGAGACTATAAGAGGTAGTGCTTTCAAAATTTAAACTTAGACTCTCTTAGGCCGTCAAATGTTCACTTGCAACCGGTTTTTTGTCTAGATCCATTTTAAGGAGTACCCCCATACAAATTTACCCCAAAATTTTGGGTTTTTACATAAAAATGTCATAGTTTTTTAATCTAGAAAATTCAAATTTAGTATAAATTATGTCTATAATAGTCCCAATAAAATATCCCAGAATGGGTGAGACCAACAAAATTTTAGGTATAGCCCCCATACAAATATAGCCCAAAATTGTGGGTTGTTACATAAAAACGTCATTGTTTTTTATTCTAGAAAACTCAAATTTAGTATGAATTATGTCTATGATAGTCCCAATAAAATATCCCAATATGGGTAGGACCAACAAAATTTTAGGTATAGCCCCCATACAAATATACCCCAAAATTGTGGGTTTTTACATAAAAACGTCATTGTTTTTTTTTCTAGAAAATTCAAATTTAGTATAAATTATGTCTATGATAGTCCCAATTAAATAGACCAATATGGGTAGGACCAACAAAATTTTAGGTATAACCCCATACAAAGATAAACCCGATTTTTTAACTTTTTCTATGAAAATCCAATTCAATGAGGTATGGTAGTAAAATAGAACCTAACTTAAGGTACATATAGATTGGGTACAGGGTATCTTGCAGTCGGGCATACTCGACTTCAGCGTTCTTTCTTGTTTCAATAGATGTAGTGTATTTTTTTCAATAAACTAAAACAAAGTCGGTTTATTGTGATGGTAAAGCGAAACAGTTAGCGACGATTTTGTGTATATATATTCGCGAATAGTGAACCTGCGACTCAAAAATCGCCCTTTTTTGCCAAGACAAATGAGTAGTTTTATTTAAAGTTATCACGCTGTATAATTTCTTGTAGTATATTTTATAAATAATAAAAAATAATAAATATACATATATCGTACATATGTACGAGTATCAGAGAACTGCAAAACACTTTCCTTGAGTCAGCTCAGACGCAAAAATTCTTGCTCAATTCCAGTAACTGAGCGAAACACAGCGTTGAATGAAAATCAGCTCGTGCTGACGAACACATCAATCGTGTACAATGCACAGCCTTCGATCCGAACTGTTTTGCTCATGTTTGCTCACTCTGCGAAGCTAAGCATTGAATAAACTCAGCTTTTTTCTTAAGAACAGCTCATTCGGCTCATTGCTTTTGCAATGACTTCATTTGAGTTTAGCTGTCGAAAAAACGAAAGTATATTGTTATTATTATATTTTAATTTAATAATTAATTTAAATGAACTTTTTTATTATGTTATATAATATAAGAATGGAGTTAATAAATATATTGTAAAATTACGTATTTTAATCAAACTCTATAAGTTTATTCATACTAGATGATTTTGCTCATTTGAGTTTTTTTCGACTCAACACGATCATTGTTGAGCCGAACGAGCAGAAGTAAACTCAGCAGGGAAAACAAATGTACAGAAGTCTAGTGATTTTAACTCAAGGGTAAAAACATACGCGAGCGTTAGCTTTAGCGGTTGAGCCGAATGGGTTAATTATTTGGCTATTGTTCGTGTGTGTACGTTGTTGCGCTCAACCGAAGCCGTTCTCGGATATGTATACTTGCTCGGCTTTGCTCTTGTTTTTATACCCACCAGACAGTGTGATGGGTATTATCAGTTTATCGGATACTTTTCCCATTTTCTGATTTTTGTATGAAAGTAGGTATTATTTATGCATGTTTTTTGACAGTTTTGCGAACCACTGAACCGAACCACTGATAATATTTTGTTTGTTTGCAGTCATGGTTTTTAAACACTTTATTTAGCTTTATCACTTGTCTTTACTTTATTTAAAAAATATAATTCAAAGTGCACATGCGTGAAACATTTTGTCACATTAAAAATCGTGAGCGATGCACATCTCTACTTTAAGTCATATACATATTCCGTTATATGCATAAACAATCAATAGCGAATTTGAAGGCAAATTGCATAGGGCAACGTCCACATTGTTCAAGACAGACGCAAAATTGTCGATTACAGTTACAATTCTGTGGAGAGTGAGAGCAAATGATACACACTAGGGTGGGTCAATTTTTTCACGAAGAAGCGCATAACAGAAACTTCATTTTTGGAATATTCTATGAACATTTTACCATCGAAGTCAAATTTGACCTACGCCTCAAAATACGTTATATAGGACTAGGGAAAACTTGCTCATTTAAGGTGTAAACTAGAAAATAATATATTTTCATAAAAAACAATATAAGCTTCTCATTTTCAAGTGCAAATGCGGTAGGTCAGATTTGATTTTTGATCTATGGTTCCTTGAGGAAATGTTCACAGAACATCCAAATGATTTGGTCCCTGCTATAAGCTTCGTCACAATTTTTCTAATTCGAACATATTGACCCACCCCAATATAAACATAGTTATAACAAGAGAATATTTGTATGTGTAACCTTTCGTTGATTTACAATTATTTTAGGCAGCAGTTTTTATACCCTGTACTCAAAGCCTCATTTTAAGGGGTACACCCCATCCAAATCTACCAAAAAAATGTTGAGTTTTTCCATAAAATCTTCATTGTTTCTTATTCTAGGAAGTCTAAATTTAGAGTAAATTATGCCTGTGATAATCCCAATGAAATGTCCCAATATGAAAAGGAACAACAACATTTTAGATATTCTCCCTATACAAATATACCCCATTTATTAAGTTTTTGTATAAAATCCAACATAATGAGGTATGGTACTTAGATAGGTTTATAATGATTGGGCACAGGGTATCTTACAGTCGAGCATACTCGACTTCAGCGTTCTTTCTTGTTTTTTCTACAATAGAAACAAATTACAAATGTCTGTATGTACTTATTTTGATTGATTTGTGATAATATATACAAGTGGGGATATAGCTCAGTGGTAGAGCATTCGACTGCAGATCGAGAGGTCCCCGGTTCAAACCCGGGTGTCCCCTCATTGTTACTATTTTTCAACAAAAAAAATATTTTAAATAAAAATATTTTTGGAAAAACTAGAAGAAAACAAGGAAAAACGTTAACTTCGGTCTAACCGAAGCTTAAATACGCGTCACACGAATCTTTGAAGTTTGTGTGTTCATTAGTGGCTTGGTTTGGGTTGGGGTTCAATGTACAAACCAAGTAAAAACACAATTTTAATTTGGGTTTATTCTAATTTTTACGAACACAGTTCAATTCTAAAAAGATAATGTCCACCAAAATTTTCAAACATTTTTTTCTCGTATATTTCGAATCTGAAATCGGAAACGGTTCTTCTTGACTCCAAGTTAATGTTATGTGGGTTTTGCTTTTGGAATTTTTAGTCCAAAGTCCAAGATTTCATACAAGCTATATAACAGGATTCTATCATATCGCGTTTCTTTGTTAAAGTGGTTCAAAAACTGCCTATAACACAACTTTGACTCCAATTTAAACAAAATTAAGACGTGAAAGAAAAATTCTCAGATTCCTAGTATACGGAAAAAAGTCCTTTCGAAATCAGGTTGACATTATATTTTATCAAAATATCAACTGTGTTATCAGTAGAAGAGCAAATGTTACCTTTCATATCCGAATTTATTTCTGAATTTCGATTTTTTTATACTCAGAATACTCAGATCATACCATAACACCAAAAATAAAATTCACATCTGTAACTGGTTATTCAGAATCGTAAACTTTATAGCATTTCTTTAAGAGCGCCAGCATAAATCCACATAGCAATCATCCAGCCATCCATCCATTCCATCCATTTATACAACAAATGAAGCTGAGTGTCTATAGTAAGTGTCTTTATGAATGGAAAATTGTGGGAACCAATGTGACAAGCGTGAGAATTTTCTTCATATGCGCGCTAGACAGCATTTAAGTTAGGTTTAGTTTAGTTGTATCGCTGTCTGTTTAGCACACAATGGGACCATTAATGTGTTCAACTACACTTCAAAGCCCCCCTCAATGGTCGCATCTACTGCCCTTGACATAATGTAAAAAAAAAACCAAAAAAAAAAAAAAAAAAAAACAAGTAGAAAAAAACTACTCATGGAAATTTGACTGCGACACGCAAAAACTTATTGAAGGTGAAGAAACAAAAGCAGAAGTAAGTATGTAGGAAAATACATACAAAATGAAAATTAAAGAGACTCTTTTGAACAGTTACTACCGGGTAAGCAGCTAACCAGCTAAGCAGGCAATCCTACCCGAGATACTCACAAATACTTTCTATATACATATATATATATATATTGTACTCGTAATAGTAATACTGGGAACTGTTGCTGATGTTTCTGTTGCTGATGTTGCTGTTGCTGATGTTGATTTGATGTCTTCGCGGTCACATCGCATCGTCTTCGTGTTTGTTGCTTTTAATGATTTCGCATGAAACTGTTTTAATTCGATGTTAAAAATATATTTTTATACACATATGTAGACACTGTCTAACCATTCAACGTGAAGCACAACGTGAACCCTAATGAACTCTGGCTCGCGACTAATTTCATGATTCAATTGAGTTAATAATTAAATATTTTTTTTTTTTTTGCTGCTGCTGCTGTATATACATATATATTTTGTTATTTAATATAGTATGAAAGCTTTACTGGGGAAAGTTCATGGTAAATTCTAAATTTGCATTTTAATGTATACATATGTATGTACGAGTATGTACAAGACTCAAACTGAGGACGCTACATGCCAAGTCAAGTACATACACACTTGGCCAAAATAATAAGTACACTAGCACAACTTCGTTTTATTTATACTAATATTATATATAAAAAATTCTTTCGCTTTTGGCAAGCTACACTATTCCCGAGTGACATAGGCTATGTTTCATTTTCAAAAAAAATTAGGGATGCTTACTAAAACTTGAATAATCTAACCCAAGTTGTAAAACTTCCTTCAATCGAGTGCCCTGCGAAATGAAATTCAAATTTTTTCTATACTAATATTATAAAGAGGAAATGTTTGATTTTTTGTTTGTTTGTTTGTTTTGAATAGGCTCCGAAACTACTGGACCGATTTAAAAAATTCTTTCACCATTGGCAAGTGATTTAAATAGTTTTGTTTTTAATTTTCATTTTTTTTTATTAAAATAGGTAATAGTTGTACGTTGTATTATTTGGACATTTTAAAATGCCCAAAAGATCAAGATCTCAACTTTCTAGAAATAGTTCCATCTCTTATTTCCTTGGCTCCAAACGAAGTCATTTGAAAAAGGCTATTGTACTTCCGGATGTTGGTTAAAAAATGTCTAGATAGCGAATGATTATTTGTCAAAAGATTTTTCATTGGCTGTGGCAGTTCTTTAATATTGGGGAGACTAACTTTTCCAGAAGCACAGCACATGCCATTAGCTTTATCGACCCATTTGGGAAAGGAGAAAAAAGAAAAGGAGGAGAAAAAGAAAAAAAGAGAAGAAAAGAAATGGAGGAAAAAAAGAAGAGGAAAAAAAGGGGGGTAGGGGAGGAGCAAAGTCGCGGGTACCTGCACCCGTGCGAAGCCGAGGCGGGTTGCTAGTATTGATATATTTATAGTTTTATTGAATATGATTATAAAAATTGTTTATTTTTTTCATTGTATTAACAAGATAAAACGTTAATGCACCGAAAACATCAATAAAAATAAAGAACAAAGTTTCAATTCAGTCAAAACATTAAACTCAATAAAAAATGGTTGGACAAAAGAATAAGTACACACATAACAAACTTATAGGCCGTTTCCATTTCAAGGCAGTTAGGTATGGGTAAAAGTTGCGTTAATTTTGAACGCGATTTTCAATAACACGCGTTCAAACCGATTTCAAAATTTCTCTTATCGGTTCGAATAATATGGCAATCGTAACTTGCGCTGACAATATAACAGCTGACAATATAACCACAAAAAATTAACATTTACCCAAAAGCTTCAGCTGCATATATCCAAATGACGGATTGCCTTTTCATGCTCGTATTGGACAGCACTTACTAAAGCAACAACACCAACATCCATTCGTTTGATTAAAAAAACTGCATTTAAAAAAAAAAAAAATAGTTTTTTAATGCTGTACAATTTTTTTACTACATAAACAAAATCAGCTGTTTGAACTCGAACGCTAACGCTAAAACGCAATGGAAACACCGTTCCGCGTTTTTCGATAAATTGTTAACGCGAGTGGAACCTTCTACAAAAATGAAAGAAGATAGCAGTTCTACATTTTGATACTTTTCGAGCTATACAAAATAAGTCAACAAATTTTGCCATTTTTCATACAAATTGTATGATTTTAAAGGGTTACAGTTATTTAAAAACTGAACAGTACTTTATATGAATGTGTATACATTTTATGGTATCAAATTAAAGGTAATGAAATAACCTTTCAGAAAAGTATATATTTGTTAGTGTTGTCATCATAAATTTAAGTAGTAATTTAAGTTTGATATTTGTGTACTTATTCTTTTGTCCGACCATTTTTTATTGAGTATAACGTTTTGAGTGAATAGAAACATTGTCCTTTAATTTTATCGATGTTTTCGGTGCTTTAACGTTTTATTTTGTTAATACAATGAAAATAATAAATAATTTTTATAATCATATTCAATAAAACTTAAAATATATCAATACAAAACGAATTTGTGCTAGTGAACTTATTATTTTGGCCAAGTGTGTATAAAGCTTTTTTTCACATAATCTGCATTCAATCGCACTAAATGCTTTTTATGAGATCGCTAAGAATTACCACAAAGTTTAATTCAGTTGCATTTATTTAGGAACTATGTAGGAAGTTCGAAACTGTTAAGGAAAGCAATTAATGGAAAATATGATTGTGCAGTTTTTTTAGAGAGCACTGGGACCTTTTTAATTGTCATCACTTAAAGTGCTTACAGTTGTGTTCAACAAAATAGTAATGCTGTACAGTAGCTTTGGATTTAGCTATAAAACGAACTGATAAATAAAACATTCACAAAAAGTTATTCAGGGGCGTCAAGGAAATCTGTAGTAAATCTTTAAGGTGTTGCCATCACCGCTGAACATTTTTGTAGACTTTAATAGACTTTTCATTTTCATATTTTATTTAGATTGTGTATGACCAAACCTACAAAAATTTAATTTTTGTTAAACGAGAAATAAAATAATCTCGAGATTGTGATCGTACTTTTTAAATTAAACCAAAGAAAATTTAAAATATTTTCCCCGCCAAATAAATTAAGTTGCATGACAACTCTGTTTAGTTTATTGTTGTATTTATACAAATTCATTTAAATGTGCTCACAAATGCTAGTGCGGGCAAATTAACTATGGTACTAGCGATAATTGAATTAGTTTAGTTTGTAAGTGTCAACTCAGACCATTTATATTTTACGAAAATAATTTTCATAAATGTGCCTTTAATTTGGGGTTGTTTTTGCATTAAATTTATGAAAACATTAATAGTAGAATTTTTACGTCGTTTATAAAGAAAAATACATTTACTTATTTGACAGAAATTAATCTTCGAAAAATATAAAAGTCAATTTCGAGCAAGTTTAATTCAGTTGCATTTAAGTATCGATAAGTATCGATACTGTTAAATAAAACAATTAATGGAAACATGATATATATACATATAAAAATATTCATGCGAATACGGTTATCGTTGTCCACTCTGAGAGGACCAAAGATTTTACGAAGAATTTTTCTCTCGAATGTTCCCAACGCCGATTTATTAGCCTCTGACATGACCCATGTTTCAGCACCATACATTAGGACTGGGAGTTTCTCATTTGCTTACCGAGACCAAAGTAGCATCGGTTAGCCAGAGTAATTCTTCGTCTAATTTCTAGGCTGGTGTTATTGCTCTTGTTTTTTTGAGAGCCCAAGTAGACGAAGTTTTCTACAACGTCGAAGGTGAAGTTCCCCATAGTCACAAAATCCTTAGGTCGTGCTCTTGATTTGCGAGAGGTTACCAAGTACCATCAACTCAATTCCAAGGTGTTGGTTTCAAATCTCTCAAGTATTTGTTAGAGAGTTGATAGTGTTTTAGTAAAGTACACCATTATAAAATGTGTTTTAATTATAAAAGTTATATTAGCAGAAACGTAATTCCTTTTCTGAAATAACTCCACCATTAAAATCCAAAACTACAAAAATTGTTTAATTAGCATTTAACCAAATCTTTGGTAAAAAAAATTGCAAATAAATTTTTTAAGCAAAACGGACCGAACAATAAGAATGACAACTTGCTCGAAATTGATTTTTTCATTGTTCGAAGATTAATTTTTGTCAAATAAGTAAACGTATTTTGTATATTTATAGACGAAGTAAAAATTCTTCCATTATTGTTTTCATAAATTTAATGCGAAACAACTACGAATTAAAGGTTCATTTATGAAAAGTTGGTCTTAATGATCTGAGTTGGCAGATTAGCATAAGAAATGTAGAAATGTGCTAGTGATGGAAAAAAATCGTAAACTAATGCGATTATCGCTAGTATCATAGATAATTTGCCCGCACTAGCATTGACATCAAAAACACTGGCTCACGACAAAACATTATCACCAAATGCTTTTTTAACGTATCCAATGTTTGGGTAGCTGAAAAACCATTTTTAAAACAAAATTTAATGCAACTTCTTTCTTAATTTTTTTTTCTCATTGTAAAAATCGAAAATGTTTTTTGTTGTTGACTGAAAACACGCGTGCCTTATTATCTACTGACGCTATGGTCCCAAAATTTGACATAGATGTCAGTTACGGTCCTACCAACCTAAGGGGGAAAAAAATGATCCGATTCCTAATGCCCGGGAAATTTACAACATTTTGTCTTACTACGTTTTGATCACAGTAGTATGAGCACACGTATATACTACTGTGACCAAAAACTAGTCGAAACTAATTTTATAAATCAAAAAATCTTTATTTATTCTTCCTCATCAATTTCGTTCACTTCAAAATAGTCCCACCCGATATAATACACTTATGCCACTGCTTCTTTCAGTCCTCGAAGCATGCCAAAAAGTCTCTTCCGGTATAGCCTTCAGAGCGCGTGCCGATTCACGTTGCATGTCTTCAATCGACTTAAAATGGTTTACCCGGAGTTTTGAGTTCTAGAAATAGCCAGAAGTCATTCGGAGCCAAATTAGGTGAATAAGGTGGTTTCGAAACGATATTAGTTGTATTTTTTGGCAAAAAAGAAGAATCAGTGCTGTTTTTTCAAGAAAATTCAGCATTTTTCGTAGCAATCGAGACTTAAGACGTTTGAGGCCCTAAACATCTTTCAAAATGGTATTAATTGATCCTTTCGATACGTCAATTTCATACGCTTACTCAACACTGCCTCAATTTAGACTCTTTCTTCCATGTGATTGTCAGTGTGATTAACATGACAAATGCACGCATACATGTGATTGATTTTTGATGTAAAATTTTTAAAAAATTGTTTTGCTTAAAACCTAAACAAAAGCTTGAAACAAAAAAATTTTAGCAGGCTCAAGGTCTGATCAAAGAAATTTTTACATGAACTATTTTCAATGAGAAAAGTATCAATAATAACATAAATAGAAAAGGCAGCGGGGACAGCGCTGTTTCATTGTTCTCCACGACAAGTCATCAGCCGGCTTCTCTGCAAAAATTTGTATTATTTTTATACCCTGTACCCAAAGGATAAAAGGGTATATTAAGTTAGTGCGAATGTGTGTAACACACTGAAGGTGGCTAGACAGACCCTATTAAGTATATATATTCTAGATTAGCATTGAAAGAAGAGTCGAACTAGCTATGTCTGTCTGTCCATCCGTCTGTCCGTCCGTCATGCTATCTGCTGTATGAAAACGATTATCTAGGAGACTATAAGAGATAGAGCTAACATATTTGAAATTTTGACTCTCCTAAGCCGTCAAGTGTGCACTTGCAAACGGTTTATCTCTAGCCCCATCTTAAGGGGCACACCCCATACAAATCTACCCCAAAATTTTGAGTTTTTGCATACAAACGTCATTGTTTCTTATTCTAGGAAGTCTAAGTTTAGAGTAAATTTTGAATATGATATTCCCAATGAAATATTCCAATATGGGTAGGACCAAAAAAAATTTGGGTAAAGCCCCATACAAAATTTACCCCATTTTTCAAATTTTTGTTTAAAAATCCAATACAACAAGAAAGAACGCTGAAGTCGAGTATGCTCGACACCAAGATACCCTGTACCCTTTCTTGTTATTTATAGCTAACCAGTCTGGAAAGCTGTCTCATGACTTACAAATCGTGACTTATAAATGTTTACAAATTATATTCATATCTCATTGTAATGCATATGTTGTTGTTGTGAAGACATATGTAATTATGCTTCATGGTATTTTTGGAACACCGGAAATTCTAAGCTTAAGTAGTCATGAACTCAAATTCTTGTCATGTTGTTTTTAAGCTATGATTTGACGGTCACCTGTGTTTAAAAATTAAACATTTTTTTAATATTAAATTAACTAATTTTTAGCCCTCTGTAATATATATTATATATTTTGCTAGCGACCTCTTTATTGTTAAATTATGAATTTTAGCAGGCTCAAGGTTTCGTTTATAACCCTTAAAATGTAAACATGGCATAATGCAGGTTCTGGTAAAAATTAATATAAACGCATTTTGTATATGTTGCGTTTCTTACTTTTAACGAACTCTTAACCTCGAACTCTGCACTTTCGCATCTGTTACATGATTCAAACTTAGAATAACTAGGTTACATCTGAGCATAGTATTTTTTACTTCACCGTTTTCCAAATCCATCAGATAAACATTACATTTGCCGCGTTTTTAGTTGTCGATGTAACAGGTCTCATATTTCAGGCAAAGAAGAAAAAATCGTCTTAAAACCTAAGCGAAATGTTGGTGACACATGTTCAAAGTATAAAAAAAGAAAAACATAAAATGCAGTGCAACAGTGAACAGACACAAAACGTATCTGCATGCATACTCGTACAATTCAAAAATATATTGCATAAATACGTATGTCCAAAAGCACAGTGGGTTATTTTCATTCGATTTCATTCATACAACTTAACTCAAAAATAAATTCGTATTTAAATTGTAACAACGTTTTAAAATATGCAAGATGCTGTACGAGTATGTTATACTGGACAGCTCGAAATAAAAATTTAGATTTGTATGGGGGCTAAATGGTATAGTGGGGCGATCGTAACCATTTTTAACTATTTTTCATACCCCTAAGTGTGGCGGTGAGCGTGGCCACCATATAATCGATTCTAAAATCATTCAATATTTTCGAAAGAACTTTACCCATTTCAATTAAATTTCAAAGATGTGTATTTCTTGGTTCAACTTAAACGAAAGCATATATTTATGGTATACATATTACTGGGACCTAAAAATTTTGCAATTAATTGAACAAGAAAAATTCAATTCGGTATACATCTTACTACACAGAAAAATGTATAATAAATTGGAAAAATAGAAAATCGGAAAAAAAAAACACGGAACCGTAACAGTTATACGAGTTTTATTAGATAAAATCATAATTTGATAATTATTTACTCATTTTTATTTTATTACTCCGACAATAACTATTACTATTCAATTTTAAATCAATTAAAATTCAAGAACAATTATTTTTAAGTTTTTATTTCTCTCTCTAAGAGTGTAAGAATTATTTTTTGAGGATTATTTTTTCTCTCATTTGATAAGTGTTATTTTGAGACTTTGAAAAATAAAACTCATTAAATAAGAGTTATTTAAAAACGTTTGTATGGTGGCTATACCTAAAAATAGGCGTTGTATATTAGACCGGAGTGAAATACGTCAATTTTTTCAAATCATATCGTAATAGCAGGGAAAAGGTTGCTACATATCAATACAAAATCAGGAAAAAAGAAATTTCAAATAGGTTAAATTTTACAAATTTTATCCCAATTCTAGCTGATTTACGAAAACTTGTAGAAGTTGTAAGCGATTAAAGATCGAGCTCACTTTTGTACATAGCACTTTCAGCATTGAGTAGTAGATTTTAAATTTACTAATCTATCCATTTCTGTGGTTCTGAGCGATCAACTTTCACCAATTTTACACCAAATCTACTAAGGAAGCCTATGCCAAATGATGCTTGCGTGAAACCGGCTTACGGCTACTATACCACGTAAGTGCTTTAGATCGTCTTCCACTTGGTTACTTTTATTCCATCGTCTTTCTTTTCATTTTGCTTTTGATTCTGGTATACCGATAAACGAAGTGCTTTCACTCTTGTCGAACAGCGCTGTTTGATCAAAAAAATTTTTATTCGATGTTCTTTTGAATTACATAGTTTATACAATTACTTAACATTAAATCGCTTCAAACATTTAAATCGTGTCTCTTACTCGTAAGGACATACACTGCCCATTTTTTGGTGCTCCTAAACCACTGCTGTCATCGGTCCTTCATACTAATACCGACATTATACAATGTTGGCCAGAAGTGAGGTACAAAATGACAGTAGAATCTTCTGCTGCCAGTTCTGGTCAGAAGCTAAGCTTTGACAAGTGTATTTGTCCCAGGCCGGTAACTAACAACTGCACATGCCCTAAAGATAGAAAGATACCGCCATTAGAAATCAAATTTCTTTATGCTCAAAGATATCACGGACAAGGTAAGATTGGGACAGTAGATACCAAAGAAACTCAAAAGGTTACATTAAAGTTGCAGAGAAAAGCTCGTCACTTAAGTCAGACCAACTTACATGGACCTTCTTGTAGTAGCATTGATTCTGAAACAGAGATAACTCCTGAAGTTGACAATGATAAGAATGATCCCGATTTTCAGACCCCACGCTCTATTTCCTCTCAGTCAGCAAGTTCAAAAAATGCACAGATGCGCTTATCACTTCCAGCAACGGCTTTAACAAGTGATCGTTTTGGAGTATCTGATAGAGCAGCAGCAGCTATTGTGTCTAGTGCATTTAAAAACGTTAGTCTTATAATGGACAAAGATACTTCTTTTGTTGTTGATCGAAGCAAAATTAAAAGCGAAAAAAAAAATGTAGACTAAAACTTATCGAATCAGGGAATGCAATAGAGTAATTAAACGATCCCATGTGTGTGTATTTTGATGGCAGGATGGATGACACTTTAGTTTTAGTTGAAAAAGGAAACAAACGTTATCAATCTATATGTGTGATGGTACGTAAACAAATACTGGGTGGAAGAATGGTGCAATAAAATTCATTGAAACGCATTTAAAAAGACCAGTACAATGGGCTATCTGTCTCTTCCATTTTAATAAATTACCTCTGAGGCATCTAGTTGAAAAACTTGATGGTAAAACAACTGGTCCTCAGTCTTTCAGCGGGCTTCTTGGCAAACAGCTGACTAAATGTGAATCTTTGTCCATCGTTGTTTTTGAGAGGATTGAATGCTCTCTTCCACGAACGCTTGACGCAATAAGCTTAAGTAAAGATCAGAAATACTTACATGACATTGCCATTGCTATTGATGCTTTTTGCTCCCCAGATCTAGCAAATCGAGATCCGGGACCAATATCACACTCTCTTTGGTTGACAATTGCAAACAGGTTCCTACGATTATACATTTCTTTGCAAAAGCCATCTAAAAATCTCATTCAAATTCTAAAATACATTTTGACTGTATACGTACCTCTATGGTTCGAAATCAAAACAATTTCTTCAATAGTTGACGGACCTAAACATATTTTAAAATGTATTAAAAATATGTAGAATCTTATCTTCAGAAGTCCAGGCAGTAGTTCATAAGGTCATTCAAACAAATTCCTTTTTTGCCCAACCAGAAAACATTCTTCTCTCAATGGTGGTAGATGACAGAGAGCATGTCCGCGATCTTGGATTGAGGCGAGTTCTGAAAATAAAAGAAATCCCTTCAAAAGACAAAAATATTAGAAACTTTTTCGTTCCTAAACAAAACTTTGAAGCAAATGAATATTTTGAATTAATTAATTGGTCTGAAATGAAACTTACCTGTCTCAAAATTTTAGACAACCTTTCTTCTGAAGATATTTTGCAATTTATTTATGATAAAGAAAAACCAAAATTACCCACAGATTTAACAAATATTCCATGCCATACGCAAGCTGTGGAGCGTTGCGTAAAACTAGTAACTCAAGCGTCCTCAAAAGTGTATGGGAACGAGAGACGTGATGGGTTTATATGAGCAACACTTACTTCTCGTACAGTTATGCCTCAATTTGATACTAAAGCAGACTTTGCCACTCCCGAATAAATAATTTTTCATCTTTGGCTGGTTGGGAAGGGAGTGGGTGGAACTCGAAGTACAGTAACCTTCACGCGGTGAGTTCAGAGTCGTCCAAAAAGGGCGGGCCAAGAGCTGTACAAAACCTCTTTAAGACAGTGTGGTTAGTGGGCGCGCTAAGAGGGGAATAATTTATTCTACTTATATACCCAAGAAGACTTATACAAAAATTAAAATAGAAAAACCAACCACCCGCAATTACGTAAATTTATACAAAAAATGACATTTTCCACTTCTTTTCAGGGGCTGTAGGAGCTTTGATAGAGCGGTAGACGTTTTTCTTTTCAAACTATACCTGATGTTGTAATAGTCTACAAAAAATGAACTTGATCGAACATCATTTCCACCTCTTACAATTTTTCGAATATTTGTTCAAATTATTATAACATTTGTAAATTTTAAATGCAATGCGCGAACGGAAGATATTAACCGATTTGAAATTTCCTTTTTTTCCTGATTTTGTATTGATATGTAGCAACTTTTCCCTGCTATTACGATATGATTTGAAAAAATTGACGTATTTCACTCCGGTCTAATATACAACGCCTATTTTTAGGTATAGCCACCATACAAACGTTTTTAAATAACTCTTATTTAATGAGTTTTATTTTTCAAAGTCTCAAAATAACACTTATCAAATGAGAGAAAAAATAATCCTCAAAAAATAATTCTTACTTTCTTAGAGAGAGAAATAAAAACTTAAAAATAATTGTTCTTGAATTTTAATTGATTTAAAATTGAATAGTAATAGTTATTGTCGGAGTAATAAAATAAAAATGAGTAAATAATTATCAAATTATGATTTTATCTAATAAAACTCGTATAACTGTTACGGTTCCGTGTTTTTTTTTTCCGATTTTCTATTTTTCCAATTTATTATACATTTTTCTGTGTAGTAAGATGTATACCGAATTGAATTTTTCTTGTTCAATTAATTGCAAAATTTTTAGGTCCCAGTAATATGTATACCATAAATATATGCTTTCGTTTAAGTTGAACCAAGAAATACACATCTTTGAAATTTAATTGAAATGGGTAAAGTTCTTTCGAAAATATTGAATGATTTTAGAATCGATTATATGGGGGCCACGCTCACCGCCACACTTAGGGGTATGAAAAATAGTTAAAAATGGTTACGATCGCCCCACTATACCATTTAGCCCCCATACAAATCTAAATTTTTATTTCGAGCTGTCCAGTATAACATACTCGTACAGCATCTTGCATATTTTAAAACGTTGTTACAATTTAAATACGAATTTATTTTTGAGTTAAGTTGTATGAATGAAATCGAATGAAAATAACCCACTGTGCTTTTGGACATACGTATTTATGCAATATATTTTTGAATTGTACGAGTATGCATGCAGATACGTTTTGTGTCTGTTCACTGTTGCACTGCATTTTATGTTTTTCTTTTTTATACTTTGAACATGTGTCACCAACATTTCGCTTAGGTTTTAAGACGATTTTTTCTTCTTTGCCTGAAATATGAGACCTGTTACATCGACAACTAAAAACGCGGCAAATGTAATGTTTATCTGATGGATTTGGAAAAGCGGTAAAGCGAAGAAAACCAAGTACATATG
Organism: Leucophenga varia; assembly: GCA_018903435.1. Classification (NCBI taxonomy): domain Eukaryota; kingdom Metazoa; phylum Arthropoda; class Insecta; order Diptera; family Drosophilidae; genus Leucophenga; species Leucophenga varia. Next base: position 35,990 of record JAEIFJ010003016.1, on the reverse strand, counting down.
TAACCAAGTTATTCTAAGGAAGAATCATGTAACAGATGCAAATTGATATAAAAAAACAAGCAAAAACGTTTACTAATATTTTAATGTGATACTTGCAATTTGGTTAGAGAAATCTATTTTCAACCCAAACTACTCCAGTATCCAACCTCATTCAGATATATCGAGTAGAAAATGTAGCACATTAACATAATAACTCACCAGCCTTGACGTGCTAATCTGATTGTAATCGGCTCTGTGAATAGTTTTCCAGATTTATATTAAAATTTTAAGATAAACAGAGCCGACATTTCTCATAATCAATCGATTTTTCCCAGATTTATATAATGGTTCAACCCTTCAATGTACAAGGGACATTTTTATACCCTGTCCCCAAAGGGTAAAAGGGTATATTAAGTTTGTGCGAGTGTATCGTATGTAAAGGACAGAAGGTGGCAAGATAGACCCTATAAAGTATATATATTCTTGATCAGCATTGGAAGGGGAGTCAAACTAACTATGTCTGTCTGTCCGTCTTTCCGTCCGTCCGTCTGTCTGTCATGCTGTCTGCCGTATGAAAACGATTATTTCGGAGACTATAAGAGGTAGAGCTTTCAAAATTGAAACTTAGACTCTCCTAGGCCGTCAAGTGTGCATTTACAAACGGGTTTTCTCTAGACACATTTTAAGGAGAACCCCCATACAAATTTACCCCAAAATTTTGGGTTTTTACATAAAAACGTCATTGTTTTTTATTCTAGAAAATTTAAATTTAGTATAAATTATGTCTATGATAGTCCCAATAAAATATCCCAATATGGGTAGGACCAACAAAATTTTAGGTATAGCTCCCATACAAATCTACCCCAAAATTTTGGGTTTTTACATAAAAACGTCATTGTTTTTTATTCAAGAAAATTTAAATTTAGTATAAATTATGTCTATGATAGTCCCAATAAAATATCCCAATATGGGTAGGACCAACAAAATTTTAGGTATAGCTCCCATACAAATTTACCCCAAAATTTTGGGTTTTTACATAAAAACGTCATTGCTTTTATTCAAGAAAATTTAAATTTAGTACAAATTATGTTATAAAATCCCCAAAAAAATTCCCCAATATGGGAAGGACCAACAAAATTTTGGGTATAGCTCCCATACAAATTTACCCCAAAATTTTGGGTTTTTACATAAAAACGTCATTGTTTTTTATTCTAGAAAATTCAAATTTAGTTAAACTATGTCTATGATAGTCCCATTGAAATAGACCAATATGGGTAGGCCCAACATAATTTTAGGTATAACCCCATTCAAAGATTTACCCGATTTTTTAAGTTTTCTATGAAAATCAAATTCAATGAGTTATGGTAGTAAAATACAATAGAACCTAACTTAAGGTACATATAGACTGGGTACAGGGTATCTTGCAGTCGAGCATACTCGACTTCAGCGTTCTTTCTTGTTTTTTAATCAGCGAATATTATACTTTTAAATTGATTTATTTTTCTAGTTTCTGGGTTTTGTTATCTCTTCCAAAAAATAGATTTGCTCTATTTTCTCAAAATATGTGACTGTTTCAGTGATAAGCTCAAAATATCTAATTGCCAAAATAGTAGTACGAACTAAATCTGGAGAATATGTTAGATAGGATAACAGTTCGTTTGCACAATTTATAGTTTTTGTTTTGCATTTTCTTTTTCACGAATTCGTCCAATAGATCATTATTGTAATATTCGTTGTTAGCCGATAAATCTATATTAACCTTCATTGGGTACGTTAAACCGAACGATTTACTTCAAAACTCGTTCGGAATACGATTAGGCATCGCCAAACACTTGTTACCCTCTTAGACAAGTGAGAGCAATTGCTATTTTATTTGGAAATATTCATTATGCATCACTTTTACGTTTTGAAGAAACGATTACATTAAAATAGGGCTGGAAAACATATCGAAAGAGCCTCGGTAAGGCCCATGAAAAAATACCGGTTTTCAGGACCTCTATTTTTAAAACTATTAGTACACCAAAAAGTTAGTAATGACACTCCAATGATCCATGCAGAATTTTAAGATGAGCATATGACTGCTTTAGGAAATATCTGAGGTCAAAGTGGACTCTGCTTAAGCAAGCATTTTTTGCGTATCACAAGGAAATATATAAAAACACTCAGAGTTTAGACTTTATTATTTGACTTTAATTACAAGTATTCCAAAAAAAGCAAATAGAAACAAGAACAAGGAAAAAACGTTAACTTCGGTGGAACCGAAGCTGAAATACCCGTTACACAACACTTTTAATAGTTTATATGTTCACCAGGTGCTTAGATTAAATTTCACGATGAATTTGGTCAAATTTGTATGGAGGCTTTATGTTATATTTGCCCGATCCTTACCATATCGAAACTTTTCACTTAGGTGGACATTGGAATTGATTTTACCAAATTTAATTGAATTCATCCAGAAATAATAAATGTTTTCATATAAAAACTCGAAAATGGGCGGTAAGTTTGTATGGAGACTATACTTAAAAATGGGCGTGGCTCCTTAGATTTGACATTGGATGACATAAAAAGTGTTCTTACCCTATTTGCATTAAATATATTCATAAATAATACGTATTTTCATACAAAAAATCGAAAAAAGTGATAAGTTTGTATGGGGGCTATATCTAAAAATGGGCGTGGCAACATTTTTTTGATATTGGATGCCATTAGAAGTATTTTTACACTACATTGTACTAAAAGCATTCATAAATAATAACTATTTTCATACAAAAAGTCGAAAAAAGTTGTAAGTTTGTATGGGGGCTATATCTGAAAATGGGCGTGGCACCTTGGTTCTGGTATACAAAGTAACTAGAAGCACAAAAAGCTTAAGTTTAAAATTTCAGGTCAACATCTTTAAAACTTTCCCAGTAACAGCCATCGCAACAGACAGACAGACGGACAGACAGACGGACATGGCTAAATCGGTTCGTCTCATCGAGCTGATCAATAATATATATACTTCATGGGGTCTCCGAAGTCTTCTTCAATGCGTTGCAAACTTTCGGACAAACTGAATATACCCGTTTACACTTTGTGTAACGGGTATAAAAAACGTTAACTTTCTGAGCACCGAACTTAAATTAGTTCATGTATGATCATTAGTGACGTAGATTATATTCTGAAAGAGTTTGGGTGGGGACAACTCAATTTGGGGCTCAAATTTTAAGCTTAAAATGCATATAAAACAATCATTTTCTTAAAAAAAAAAAAAGAAAATATAAGGTGAGTTTGTACAGGGTCTGTAAGCTATAGTGGCCAGATCCTTGTCATATCGGTAGAATATTCATAGAAAGACAGTAGAAGTGATTTCACCCAGATTGAAGTGAATATATTCGTAAATAATACCTTTTTTAATACAAAAGTTCGAAAATGGGCTCTAAATTTGTATGGGGGCTATGCCCGAAAATGGGCGTTGCACCTTAATTACAAACTGCCTAGGACCAAAAACAGCTTTTGTTTACAGTTTCATGACAATATCTTAAAAACATTCTGAGAAAAACGCATCGAAATAGACAGACAGACGGACAGACATGGCTAAATCGTCGAAAAGTTTGAAACGCATCAAAAAATATTTACGATCTTTGCATTTTATAATTGCGCATTTGTACAAGATACATTTTTATTGCAGCTTAGAAGTGTAACAAGTTCACAATGGGAAGAAAATAAAATTGAACTTTATGACTTTTGAACTATTTTGAATATTTAAGCAGCTGTTTTATTGCACCCAATTAAGGGAAAATTTGATTAATATGTTGCGTATAATTATGTATGTGTATACCACATAATGCTATCCAATCCATTACCCGTTTTTTCTACCTGCGCTGTATAAAAGTAGGTGCAGCCTTCGAGCAGGACATCATTCGCTTGAAGTATCTTTTACATTAAACATCTCGGAGAAAACACGCATTTAAAAATGGCACAACGATATACGGATACTAAAATTGTAGTACACCATTCAAATGCAACAATGGGTTTCAAACGCGATCGTATGCTCACTCGAGATGAACCAAATTATTTAAATCCGGTGAAACGTTTTCAACTCAGCCAAATCATTGAGACAATCTACAAAGTCAACGGTTTCGAATCTATCTATGGGACATCATCCGCGAAAGGTCCAACACGTCACGATATGTGGAGAGCAGTTGATGAATGTTTACAAACGACAGCTACAAACCAGACACATGGTACACTAGTGCAGGTCGAGCGAGAATTGTTCTGCAAGAAAGAAAAGTGTAGCCGTAAACAAGCGAAGCCGGTACAGATCAAGCCTTGGGGTACACAATTATTAAATTTTAAGTCAATACGTCAAAATATTGAAAAACGTAAAATACGTCGTGATGTTCTGAAGCCTGTTAGAGATGAACTTAGGGAAGAGTTGATGTTTATAAAAAGGGAACGCAAAATATCAGCGATCAACGATTATTTGCCAAATGTTCGTATTCGACCTGGAGATATGAATTGCAAAAGAATGTCCGCCGTTCTTGCACAAATTTGTCGCTATCATCATGGAACAGCAACACATCAACGTAAAGTACAGGCCCAAATGAGTGCAAGTGAGTTTGATGAACGCCAAACGGATGCAGTCGAATTGTTGCAACGCGCTATACAACTGGAGACGATCTTATTGCACGAGTCTCATTTAATAATCGAAGAATCAAAGCGTTCTACTGGATTTTCCAAAAAAGTCATTAGTCTTGCCTGTGACCATAATTTATTTGAGCACACGGATAAACGCATATTGGCGCGAAAATCTATAAAACGATTCGCCAGAAGAATTATTCCAAATCAGCAAAAAAAAATGAGATCTCAATAATTTTTTTTTTATAAAAATAATTACTTAATTGTAAATTTATTTTTAGGCAGTTTTTTTTTTTTTTTTAAAGCCTTCAATTTAAATTTAATTGTTTACAAAAAACCATTGTAAAAATATTCAGTTTTAAGTCAGCTTTGTGTCTTTTAATTTGTTATACTAAAATTATTTAAATTTTAATAAAATTTCATCCCTGACATTTCATTTAAAATTCTTGTTTTTTTTATTTAGATGATTATCCTTGGTGTAATGTTAAGACGTTTAATCGGAACTTTCTATCAGCTTTGTATGCACACCCACTAGTCTCTGAAAAATAATATTAAAACAAGGAAAAACGTTAACTTTGGTGGAACCGAAGCTCAAATACCCGTCACATATGGGTTTAGTTTATTTTTGATCATAAGTGGCTTTGGACTTAGACACAATTGTGGGTTTTTCACAAAAAAAAAAAAAAATAGAAAGTGGGCGGAAAATTGGTATGAGGCCTATACTGGCACCTTAGTATTGATATCGGATGTCATATGAAGTGTTTTTACCCAAATTTGAGTGAATAGTCTCATAATTAATACCTATTTTTATACAAAAATTCGAAAATGGGCGTTTAGCTTGTATTGGGGCTATTCATAAATAGTTACTATTTTCATACAAAAAATCGAAAAAAGTGGTAACTTTGTATGGGGGCTTTACCTGCAAATGGGCGTTACACTTTTATTTTAAAGATATTTTCCGAGTTTTAGGTCAATATCTTTAAAACTAAGCGAATGAATTGCATACATACAGACGGACAGACAGATGGACAGACAGATGGACAGACAGACGGACTTGGCTAGATCGACTCGTCTCGTCGTGCTGATCAAGAATATATATACTTTATGGGGTCTCCGATGCCTCCTTTAATGCGTTACAAACTTTTTTACAAACTGATAATACCCTTCACACAATGTGTGGCGGATATAACAAGAAAAACGTTAACTTCGGTGGAACCGAAGCTGAAATACCCAACGCAACCCACAACACTTTCAATCGTTTATATGTTCACCAGGTGATAAGATTGAATTTCACGATGAATTTGGTCAAACTTGTATGGAGACTTTATGTTATATTAGCCCGATCCATACCATATCGATTGTGTTCACTTAGGCGGACATTGAAATTGAAATTTTAACTGGATTCATTTAGAAAAAATAAATGTTTTCGAAAATCGATTCGTCCCATCGAGCTGATCAATAATATATATATCTTTTGGGGTCCGATGCCTCCTTTAATGCGTTACAAACTTTCGGGCAAACTGAATAAATCCGTTTACACTATGTGTAACGGGTATTACAAGAAAAATCGCTTGAGTCGAGTATGCTCGGCTGCAAGTAGTACCATACTTTTTGTACCCGTCAAACATAGTATGAAGTATATTATCATTTTGTCAGAAAGTTTGTAACGCAATAACGGGGACATCGTAGACCCTATAAAGTATATACATTCTTGATCAGAACAATGCCCATTTTTGAGTTTTGTATGAAAACCAAGGTGCCACGCCTATTTTTAGGTATAGCCCTCACACAAACTTACCACCTTTTTATAAATTTTTGTATGAAAATATGTATTTTTTAAAATTGTATTCAATTCAAACTGGGTAAAAACACTTCTAATTTCATCCAATGTCAAAACTAAGATGACACTCCCATTTTTAAAATTTGGTCCTCAAACAAACCTACCATTTTTTTTTTTTAGTTTTTTTTTTATGACAATCGTAAATCCAAATTTAATAAACACACCTTTTATGTCAACACAAGGGACTTGTCAAGGATCGGGTCACTGGCCCCATAAAAACCCATAGCTTATTTCCGAGTTTTAAAATCAAATTGTTATTTATCAATCTAATTGCTTCAAATATGGTGAAAACTTTCATTATGGTAATCCATGTGTACAGTATAGATTTGATGAGGATCAGGTCACTATATCATGTAGTCCCCATACAAATTTTCGAGTTTTTGTCACTTCGGTTTTAACGAATGGGGAAACTTTATTTAGGGGCTATACCTAAACTTTTTGGTCCAACCCATATTAGAATATTTTATTAGAACTATCAGAGGCATAGTTTATACTAAATTTAAAGTTCCTAGAATAAGAGACAAAAAAAGTATTTATACAAAAAACTAAAATTTTTGAGTTAGATTTGTATAGGGCTAGAGTAAGACCATTTGTAAGTGACCACTTTACTTGGCTTAGGGAGTCTTAGTTTCGAATACGGTCGCTCTATCTCGTCTGATAGGGACAGACGTGGTCCTAGTCTTATAAAATAGCTAGTTTATATGTAGGCTTACATGAAAAGTTTATTTATTTTATTTATTACAATGTTAGCTTAAGCTTATAAAACTTATTCTAACATGGATATAGCCATGGCAACTTAGGCCTTCGGCATAGTTACTTTAATTAATATGTACAAAATAGTTAGGAACTAGCAATAGTATCAATGATTTAGCTATTTATTAATATATTTTACATAATAAAACATAATATTGTTAGTATTTATTCGTATGAAGAAGTGTGAATGTATATATCTATTATTAATCTACTTAGTGGGTATGCCAAATTTCAAATTTTGGAGTAAAGTTTGGTTTTTTTAAGATACTTTAAAACTGAATTAATGCTGTTCTTAGATGGATTTGATAATTCTATGATAGGCGACAGATGGGGAAAACACTGCTGTCTTAATTGCGCAAAAGTAGGACAAGTTGCTAATATATAATCAAGTTTTATTGTGTTATTTGATTGACAAAATGGGCATGTGCCAGCAAGACTCTGATTCATATAATGTGCATGAGTTAATTTTGTGTGTCCTAGGCGTAAGCGAATAATTTTAATTTCATCTAAACGAGATATGGAGCTATCGTGGTGTTTATTTAAATAGTTTTTAATGCTGTTTTTGTTGCTATTTATACTTTGGTACCAGTTAGATGTATTCACTATGGTGGCTTGTTGGGCGTTCATTGCATTTTTCTTCATGAGTTTTTTTATGTCCCTTTTATTAATATTGTTTTTGTATATAAGTGGAAAGTTCCCAGCACCTTTAGCGGCTTTATCCGCCAACTCATTCCCAGCTATATTTATATGAATTATCATACTCAGTTTGTAGTGTTGTGGAATGTAGTTGTTAAGAATTGAGTTATAAAACCCAAGGAGTCTAACCTTAACTTCTACTGGTAATGCTTTTATCATGGGATAGCTAATTCGGTCGGGGCCTGGAGAGTGGCCTTTTAATGTATTAAGAGCAGATGTGAGCTCGATGAGGGTAATGTCTAGTTCGATTGTCTGGGCTGATGATCCCGGGAGATAAGTTAAATGGTATCCCAAAACTCTGTTTTTATACCCGTCACACACAGTGAAGAGGGTGTTATCATTTTGTCAGAAAGTTTGTAACGCATTAAAGGAGACATCTTAGACCCTATAAAGTATATATATTCTTGATCAGCACGACGAGACGAGTCGATCTAGCCATGTCCGTCTGTCTGTTCGTCTGTCTGTCCGTCCGTCTGTCTGTCTGTCTGTATTTATGCGATTCATTCGCTCAGTTGTAAAGATATTGAACTGCAACTCGGAACTTAAGCTTTTCTCAGTCCTAAGCAGTTCAAGTGTTAAAATCAAAGTGCCACGCCCATTTTAAGGATTAGCCCCCATATAAACTTACCGTTTTTTTCGGATTTTTTGTATGAAAATAGCAATTATTTACGAATGTACTCACTCGAAGTTAGATAAAAATACTTCTAATGTCATCCAGTATCAAATCCAAGCTGCCACGCCCATTTTTAGATACAGCCCCCATACAAAATTACCGCCCATTTTCGAATTTTATATGAAAATAGCTATGATTTATGACTGAAGTCACACCAAGTTGGGTAAAAATACTTCTAATGTCATCCTATGTCAAATCCAAGCTGCCACGCCCATTTTTAACTATAGCCCCCATACCAATTTTACGACCGTTTTCGAATTTTTGTATAAAAATAGGTATTATTTATGAGACTATTCACTCAAATTTATGTAAAAACACTTCTAATGATATCAAATAACAAAACCAAGGTGCCACGCCTATTTTTAGCTATAGTCCCCACACAAACTTATCTAATATTTTCGAACAAATGTATGAAAAGTAATAATTTTCGAATATATATTTATAAATGTATATAAGCCACTGATGATCACACTAAACTATTCAAAGATTCGTGTGACGGGTATTTAAGCTTCGGTTCCACCGAAGTTAACGTTTTTACTTGTTATTTATACTGAAATTGCTTGAAAAGTTACAATCTGCTGACTGAGAGGACCAGTTTTTGCAAAAGAGGTCTGCAATTTCTTGTGGATTTGTAATATTGTTTGTAGTGTTTGGCAGGTGTATACAATGTATTGTTTTAGAAGGGTTAAGGCCGCAAAATCGGCGAATGTTATTCCAAATTTTGGAAAGGGGGTCGATGGGTTAACAACTGTTGTAAATTTATTTGTGGATTCTCTTTTAGCTACCTTAAGCGCTCTTCTAAAAATAGCATTTGTCTTTTTGTAGTTAATAATATTTTGTAACGATATGTTCCTTTTAAGCAATCGCCAGGCACTGGTTTTTTTAGAGCGAAGGTCTTCCAGCTCTTTATTCCACCACGGGACAACTTTTGATGGTTTGGGCAGAAATTTTGGTATTCTTTGATGTGCGCTTTTTAGGAAAATTCTATTGATATTTGCAGCTTCTTTATTAATATTACAACTTATAGGTGTTAAAGAATTATGTTGTTTGGTCAAAGTATTAAATAAATTCCAGTCAGCTGATTTAATTTTAAACATTGGTTTTTGTGCTGTGATTTGTGAATGCGAACATTGAAATAGATTTGTAATACTGGGTAAGTGATCACTGCCAAAAAAATTTGTTTCAATTGTCCATTCAGCTTGGATTGCAATGTCAGGTGAGCAGAAAGTTAGATCGATGTGTGTCAAAGTATTATGTGTACTAAGGTGGGTAGGGCTACCATCGTTAAGTACCACTAAGTTAGACTGTGTTAAAAATTTTTCAAATATTATGCCTCGTCTGTTATTTGACGGTGATCCCCAACTTCTATGCCAGGAATTAAAATCACCAGTTATAAAAGTTGGAGTTTTAGCGAGTTTGTAAGAACCGAGAATAGATTCCTTAAGGTAAAGTTTTTGTTAGGTTGTATGTAGGATGAAACTATTTGAAACTTTATTTTAGATGAAATTTGTATGCAGATTGCGTCAAAATCATTATTAAGAGATATTTCTTGGAATTGAATTGAATTATGCACAAGAATTCCAACCCCCATGGGATGGAGAGGATTTATGCGAAATCATTGTATAGTTAATAGGAGTTGGGAAAACAGTGTGAGGCAGTATGTGCGTTTCTTGCAATGTTATGATATGTGGTTTATGTTTAGTAATCAATAATTGGAGTTGACTGTAGTTATTGTTATATCCATTTATATTCCACTGCATTATTCTTAAAGTCATTTCAAGAGAAAATTGAAATAGAGGAAGATTTGAAAAAAAAATAGAATTGTTTGATATACAGTGATTTGTTGTTGAAACCCACACTCTTCAGCACACCGATAACGGCACCTTGCAGAACCGAACAATCGGTGAGGAAAAAGAGAGGGGACCAACAACAGTTATAATTACTCACTACTTTCGGCAATGTCTTCAGCAAGCATTGGTTCTATTGTTTTTGTTTTAGATGGTGTTGATATTGGCGTACAGGGTGTTTTCAAATTACTTTTTAGTTTTAGCTTTCAATTGCGACTTGAGACGATTTGAAACATTCTTAGGTAGAATAGTTACCTTTCCGCTGGTTTTAGATCTGGTAATGGGGGTACTAGAGAGACCTGATTCTGTTATTTTTGTTACGTTACCCGTATTAGATTGAATTTCTAAAAGTTGATCCAAGTCATCATAGGCTATAGGTTTGCGTTTTTCTGTTGAGTTAGAAGTAGGAATTAGATTACAACTATTGCTTAGTTTAGACGCAAAGCTATTGTTAGAGATATTTTTACTATAAGATAAGTTAGTACTAGCTAAGCTAGCATAGAGAGATCCATCGTGTTGGTGTCTGGAGTTGTATGTAGCGATTGCTTCCTTGATGTCCACTTTTTCGATTACCTTTATAGCTTGTATTTCTTAATGTTTTATGAAAATTGGACATCTTTTATAAACAGAGGAGTGATTAATGTCTGGAAGGTTTTTGTCCGTACAATTTACACAGCATTTATTAAATGCGCAATGTTCCTTGGAGTCAGGGTCAAGGTGACATTCTTGAGCGCAGTTAATACATGTTTTCTTATTACGGCAGAATTTGCTGATATGACCGAATCGGAAGCAGTTTTTGCAACGTAATGGAGCGGGTATGTATGGACGCACTTTTACAATTTCGTAGCCAATTTTTATCTTGTCCGGCGGTGAGTGAGAGTCAAACGTAATGATAATTAAACCAGTTTGTTAAAGCTCGTTGTCTACCTTTTTCATTATTTTCTTTACGCTATTAACATTTTGGGATTCCAGTCCTTCAGTTATTTCTTCTTCAGAAAGGGAACGAAGCGCATTTGAATATATAACTCCTTTAGAAACATTGAGAGATGAATGTTCAGTTACTGTAATAGGATATGTGCCAAGAAGTTTGAGTTTTAAAAGTTTATGAGCTTGGATTTGGTTTTTGGTTTTTATAAGAAGGTTTCCATCGCGTGTTTTTTTTGAATTCTACTTCCCCGTTACTGGTATAATCAATTATTTTTTTTTATCAAAAACGGTGAGACATTTGCCATATTATTTTCATCAGTTCGTGTCATTGTCAAGAATTTCGATTGACACATTGGTTTTGTTTTGTCGGGCGGATCCCGCATTATAACAGTATTTATTTTTCACCTTGTTTTTTTTTTTATTTAATTATATAATGTTTTTTCACTTATGTTTTGTTATTTGTTTTGTTTTGATTGATCTTTGAGATAAGACGCACAAGAGATCACCGAATGTAATTTTGCGAAGAGACGTGTTGTCTTGTAAAATGTTCATATTTAACAGAAGATATAGAAGACGAAGACGAACTTAGGAAACAAATTGCCCTTTTCATTAAAAAGGTGAGGGGCCAAAGATGAGAGTGGCCACTGTGGAATAATTGCTACTTTTGAAAAACTTAAATCAAGAATTTATAATCCTCATATTAAAGATAAAATAAGTAAAGTTATTAATAATTGTGAAACATGTTCAGGAGGCAAATATGACCGCAATCCTATTAGAAACAAATTTAGTTACACAATCACACCTAAAACTGTAAATGAAATAGTTCATGTAGATACTTATGTGAACAGCAAACAGTCGTTCATTATATTTATTGACAAATTCTGAAAGGTTGATATATGCCTTCATTTAACAGATAGAAATAGCCGAACGTTGGTTTCCAAAATTTCTGAGTTTTGTCTATTAAAGGAAAAGTTTAAAAATTTGTTTTCGATAATAAATTTAATAATATTAATGTCAAAGAATATCTAACGGGCGAAGGGATTGAATTTTATGTAAATAATACTTTCACTGAAAAAATTACAGTTTTAAACATTGAAAATAAAATTTTAAACATTGAAAATAGTGGAACAAATGCTCAAGGCTGTATTCTTCTATAATAATGCATATCATAGCACAATCAAATGCTCTCTATTTGATGTGCAAAACAATAAAGTAAATCATGAGACTGTGTATAACATGATGAAGAAAATAAAAGAAAACAAGGAAAAACGTTAACTTCGGTGGAACCGAAGCTGAAAAACCCGTTATATGGGCGTGGCGTCTTGGTTTTGATCATGGATGACAAAAGAAATGTTTTTACCAATTGGGAGCGAGTACATTCATAAATAATTACTATTTTTATTTTTTTTTTGTAAAACGTTGATTTATTTGCGTTGATCATTCCATTGAAGAAACTTTAAACACATTATTGAGGTGAACAAGATTGAAAGAAAAATTTAAATTAAGATATTATATAGAACAAATTACAAACAAATTAGTATAAGTTTAAGTTAATGTATGCTGGAGTCTACTGCCGCGTAGGTAAGTCATTTGGGTGGAGTCTCTTTAGGCGTCTTCTGCAAGTATTGACAGTGAGAGCCGAAGCTAGTAGATTAATGTGGTTTCGTAGACGACCATTGCATCTGGAGCTGTGAAGGTTTATTTCATCAAGGACTGATGACACATATAAGTCATTTCTTATGACCGTGTTATGAACAAACCAGGGTGCATTGCAAATATAGCGCAGTGTTTTATTCTGCATTTTTTGTACACGTTCAATTTGTGTTTTCGAAGCGGTGCCCCAAATTTGTAACCCATATCTCCATGATGGCACAATAACCGTTTTATAAATGAGCAATTTATTACTAAGCCGCAGTTTACTAGATGGACGTAGAAGCCAGTTTAGTTTCTTCAGCTTAGCACGACAAGTACCAATTATCATGGTTATATGTTTGTTCCAAGTGAGCCGTTTGTCCAATACTATCTCCAAATATTTAGCGGAGTTAACTTGAGGAATACTTGCATTGTTGAGGGTCACTGCGGGACATGTGCCTCTTTTCAACGTTAAAGTGCAGTGTGCTGACTTTGAACTGTTGATTTTAATGTTCCAGCGTTCCCAAAAAACGGTCTAGAAACTATTGAAGATTTTCTGAAGCTTCAATAGGGCAACTTGAATTTGCTATAATTGCAGTATCATCAGCGTACGTAGCCAGCAACATATGATCTTCTGTAGGCTTGGGCATGTCTGCGGTATAGAGTGAATAAAGTGTTGGACTTAGTACACTACCTTGAGGTACCCCAGCACATATTAGTCGTATGGTTGAATACATCCCTTTTACTGCTACCTGGAAACAGCGACCGAATAGGAAAGATTTTAAGACGCCATAATAAGCGGATGGTAAGAGCGATCTGATCTTTTGCATTAATCCTTCATGCCATACGCGATCAAACGCCTGTTGCACATCTAAGAAAACAGCAGAACTGTAACGCTTTTCTTCAAAAGCGTCTAAGATGTGGTGTACAACTCTGTTGACTTGTTCTGGTGTACCATGTTGGTGTCTGAAACCAAACTGGCACTCAGGAATAATACTCCGCTCGTTTATTATATCTAGTATTCTGTCAAGAAATATTCTTTCAAATATTTTTGAGAAAATAGGTAATAAACTTATAGGTCTGTATGAGTCTACTTGACCTTCCGGCTTGCCAGGATTCAGTAACATAGTTATTACTGCTAATTTCCATTGAGAAGGAAAGTAACCAATTCGCAATAAGGTGTTAAACAGCAGTACCAGGAAAAGAACTCCTTGAACCGGTAGTGCTTTGATAGTCCTACTGTCGATGCCGTCGTAGCCTGGTGCTTTCCTTGGTTTTAGAGCCTTAATTTGCTGGTGAACCTCATCAATCGTTACATAGCTGATTCTTTCTATTTGAGTAAGAGGAAGAGAAAGCTGTTCCAATGTGGAATTTTCATCATCAGTTGAAGCCAATTCAAAAGGCTTAAATCGGTTTTCCAGATTGTCAGCGAAAGTCTCTGCCTTCTCCTCAATAGATCGACACCAATTTTGATTCTCCATTTGAATCGGCGTATTACGCAACGGCTGTCTTTTGATCTTGCTAGTAAACCTCCATAAGTTGTATCCGTGAGGTTTGTCTGGATCTGAATTAAGAATCAAATCGTCAAAAAAAGTCACTTTTAGCTTCGAACAGCAGCTTGCGTAATTCATTTGCAGCCCGCTATATATTTGCATATATCGCCGTCTAAAACTGCGTTTACGCCTTACCAAATCAACCACCTCAGGTGTTAGCAGTGGTGTTTTAGGAGGATTGTTTCGAGGAGGGTGCTGATGAAAGGTGGCAAAGTCTGCTGCCTCATAAATATTTCTCACAAACAGCTCAACAGCGTCATCAACATCTTCACCAGTATCAAGTTGGATATTTAAGTTTATTATTGCTCAAGTTTCTGTTGGAATCGGGGTATGCTAGCGTGACCTGGCAGCAATTTGGGTTTTGTATTAAAAAGTGCTGCATTCGCACCATAGTTTACGATTAACGGTATGTGGTCAGAGCTTAATTCCGCAACTCCAGTTATACCCAGGCTTGATGACGGAATTCCAGAATATATTGCAAAGTCTATTGCACTAGGTCTTCGATTTCCATACGGAAAATGGGTTGGGAACCCGTGGATAATATCTGCATATTTGAACTCGTTACGACATCAAATATTGTCTTACCTCGACGACATGAGCGACTAGCACCCCAAAGACGATTGTTCGCAGCAGCAAATAAGTAGGGAGATTTATTAGTCGCATATTTTTGTTTATATTTTGTAAAAGAAAATTTCCTTTAAATAAAAAAAATTTTTTTTTTTTTTTTTTTGGTTTTTTCTGCTTGGTTTTGTTGAAGCATAGCAGCTGTAATTTGTAATCGTTAACTTCACTCTTACCTCGACGCGCCAATTACATGAGTCGGACTAGCAAACAAAAAGGAAAATAACTCGTCTCTCGAAACAACGATGTTTCGCATTCCAGTCACCTGCAATCAGAAACTTTGACCCAAGCTCATCGAAAACTTCTTGAAAATCAGTTGAATTCCAGACGAAATTTGGTGGGCAGTAAACTGATGCCAATACAATATCTCCACGATTTGTGTTCACTTTAATCCCTACACATTGAAGGCAGGAATAACGCGCAGTATAAACTGGGAAGTGGCTTATATTGGACTTTATAAGTATAGCAGCTTCACCAGTACTTCTATCGTCTGGATGATTGGCACTATATATTTCAAATCCAATCTTTTTATAGTAGGATCTAATCGTGGGGTGAGTTTCGCAGAGTAGCATGACATTGATACCATGCGTTTGGATGAACACTTCCAATTCGTTGGCATGGTGCATAAGACCATCAGCATTCCAGACTCCTATACGTAAGTTTAAACTCATTTTTTCACCACCAAGGCAGTAAGAATGGACATCAGCTGTGTCTGCATGTCCATCAGTTTGGCGAGCATATTGTTTGTTTGACTCTGCAGCTCAGTAAACTTATCCAGCTTATTGCAGAGTAAGTCGAACACTTCGACCACACCATTAGCAGTATCACTTTTGTATGTTGTATTTTGTTGTTGCTGTACTGTTTGTTGTCTGGATTGCTGCAGTGGAGGGAAATCACTGGCCATATATGCATAAGAACAAGAAGCTCTTCTTTGCTGATATGGCTCTTGTGAATTATGCTGAGCAGCAGCAGAAAAGTGTTTTTTTGGCTGCGGAGTTTTTGGCACTCGCTTTTCCATTATGTGTTTATATACGGTGCACCCTTTATAATTGGCCGTATGCTCATCATTACACAGAGCACATTTTGCCGGTGATGTTGCCGGTTTGTCACACTTTCCGGTTTCGTGGTCTTTGCCGCATTTTACGCATCTATATTGTTTTTTACAATATTTGTGGGTATGGCCGTACTCCTGACATCTGTGACATTGCGGAAGGTCCACACGACGGTGAGGGGGTTCAACCTTCACAATATGCTGGCAAAACTTTTTTATGTCAAAAATTTCTTTATTGTTAGAGCGTGGTTCTAATTCTACGAAAAAGATGTCCATTAAGGCTCCACTTTTCCGGTTTTTCGGATTGTGCACGTTCCGCACAGTATGACCTAGAACTGCGAGTTGGTCTTTAATTTCTGAAGGAGGAGTGGATGAGCTTAGGCCCTTAATTACCACTCGGTAAGCACGCTCTTGTTTTAGCTGGTATGAGTGAAAAGCAATATTTTGCTTTTCAAAATATCCAACTATGGATCGATATGCATCGACAGTTGTCGCCATGATACGTACTGTGCTGGGTCCATTTGTCTTTATGGTGTATGTATCAGCAGGTGTCACAGAGTTAAGGGAATGGCGGAGACCAGTGGTGTTAGTTATGCCATCTGAAAAAATTGGTGGCGGTTTTGGAATTTTTGGCAAAACCCTCTAAAAAGAAGCTGCAGCTCCGGCTTTATTGTCACCATTTGATAGGTCAATTGTGTCTTCAACCGTATCTTGCTCAAGCTGTTCGCTGAGAATACCAAAAAGAATTCGTAGCGCCACAGTATTTATGCATCGTCTGGTTTTCAGATTTCGCAGTTGGATTCATTATAGACGATTCACGTTTCAAAGCCGTTTTTTTTCCACGCTGTTCCATGGCTTTGCTTGCGGAGTTAGGCGAAAACCATTCACCAAGCGTCATTTGAGTAGGCTGTCTACTGGTCGAACCTGATAAAGTATTATTACTGCGCGAACTCGATGGCTGATTTTCAGCAGAAATCGGTGGCAGCGAGAAAGTGCCTTCCAAAATACTCTTTGGAATCCATGAAAGATTAACTGTACCACCTTTTATGGATGGAGGTGGCACTTTATATGGCGGGGTCTTTTTGACCGGTTTAGTGGAAGTTGCCTTCCGGGAGGTCGCCCGGGAAGACATATACTTTATTTTTTATTTTTTTTTTTTTTTATAAAAGTTTATTTATGAAGGGTATTAACAAGTCGACGCTATGCACGAGCACGCGTCAACTGTATTAAGTCTGCACACTGCACGTTCACGCTGAAAAGAGGCATTTGCCCTGCAATCACACTCAACAATGTAAATATCCCTCAAGTTAACTTCGTCAAATATTTGGGAATGGTATTAGATAAACGGCTTACTTGGCGCAACCACATATCTATGATAACTGGAACTTGTCGAGCGAAACTGAAAAAACTGAACTGGCTTTTACGTCCAGCCAGTAAACTACGGCTTAGCAATAAGTTACTTATCTATAAAATGGTTATTATGCCATCGTGGAGATATGGAATACAACTGTGGGGCACTGCCTCGAAAACCCATATTGAGCGTGTACAAAGAACGCAAAATAAGACTTTACGATATATCTGTAATGCCCCGTGGTTTGTTCATAACACGGTCATTAGCATCGATTTAGATGTGCCATCAGTCTTTGATGAAATAAATCGACACAGCTCCAGATACAGCGATCGTCTACGTGATCACATTAACCTATTGGCTTCGGCTCTCGCTATCAACACATGCAGAAGGCGCCTCAAGAGACTCCACCCAGATGATCTACCTACGCGGCAATAGATCCCAATCCAGACGACTTGCCAACACAACGTTAGACTCAAATATTGATACATTTTTAAATATATTGTAGGCATTGTAATTAGTAATTACTTAGCATAATATCTCTGTCATTATACCCGTTACACAAAGTGTAAACGGGTATATTCAGTTTGTCCGAAAGTTTGCAACGCATTGAAGGAGACATCGGAGACCCCATTAAGTATATATATTCTTGATCAGCTCGATGAGACGAATCGATTTAGACGTGTCCGTCTGTCCGTCTGTCTGTCCGTCTGTCCGTCTGTCTGTCTGTTGCGATGGCTGTTACTCGGAAAGTTTTAAAGATATTGACCTGAAATTTTAAACTTAAGCTTTTTTGTGCTCCTAGTTACTTTGTATATCAGGAACCAAGGTGCCACGCCCATTTTTAGATATAGCCCCCATACAAACTTACCACTTTTTTTCGACTTCTTGTATGAAAATGGTTATTATTTATAAAAGCTTTTACTACAATATAGGGTAAAAACACTTCCAATGGCATCTAATGTCAAAAGAATGTTGCCACGCCCATTTTCAGATATAGCCTCCATACAAACTTAACGCTTTTTTCGATTTTTGTATGAAAATACGTATTATTTATGAATATATTTAATCCAAATAGGCCACGCCCATTTTTATGTATAGCCTCCATACAAACTTACCGCCCATTTTCGAGTTTTTATATCAAAACATTTACTATTTCTGAATGAATTCAATTAAATTTGGTAAAATCAATTCCAATGTCCACCTAAGTGAACACTTTCTATATGGTAAGGATCGGGCAAATATAACATAAAGCCTCCATACAAATTTGACCAAATTCATCGTGAAATTTACTCTAAGCACCTGGTGAACATATAAACTATTAAAAGTGTTGTGTAACGGGTATTTCAGCTTCGGTTCCACCGAAGTTAACGTTTTTCTTGTTTTTGTTTCTTTTTTTTCATTAATGTGTTTAAAGTTGCTTCAGTGGAATGCTCAACACAAATATCTAAATAAAAAAAAAAAAATTTTACGTAATAACAAAAGCGCTGAAGTCGAGTACACACTATTGATGTACCTTAAGTTAAGTCTTATCTTAGTAACATACTATTCTATTGGATTTTCATACAAAAAAGGGGTATGGAGGCTTAACCTAAAACTTTTTGGTCCTACCAATACTGGGATATTTGGATATTCTAACTATCATAAAGAAGAAGATCCTAGAATAAGAAAAAAAAAAAAACAAAATGTAAAAAAACCCAGATCTAGTTTCGACAGCCTACATTCCACACAAGTTCCACGCAGACCCTTTTCTTCTAGAATATCATCAAAAACGCGGCCACTATTGTCGTATAACCACCACTTGAAAAATTTTGGAGAGTTGCACGCATTTGGTAGTTACATTTTAAAAATTTATAAAAGTTTTATAAAAGGAAAAAATTAATTGTATTGGATTTTCAAACAAAACTTGAAAAATGAGAATTGTATGGGGGTACCCCTCAAAATGAGATTAGAGAAAAACCGTTTGTAAGTGCTCACTTCACGGCTTAGGAGAGTTTAAGATTCAAAAATTGTAATCCAATCTCTAATAGTCTCCGAGATAATCGTTTTCATACGGCAGACAGCATGACGGACGGACAGACAGTTCGACTCCCCTTTCAATGCGGATCATGAATAAATATACTTTATAGGGTATTATGAGTCTCCGTCTGTGTGTTACATACATTCGCGGTACAGAGTATAACAACAACATATAAAGTTTTCATTTATATGTTTCTATGCCCGTTACACATTGTGAAAATGGGTATATTCAACTTGTCCGAAAGTTTGTAACGCGTTACAGGAGGCATCGGAGAGCCCATACGGCATTTATATTCTTGATCAGTTTTGAAGATATTGATCTCAAACTCGAAAATTAAGCTTTTCTCGGTCCTAGGGTGATTGTATGTCAAAATTAGAATGCCACGCCCACTCTAAGGTGTAGGCCTATTAGGGCTGTGTGATTGTTGGAAATAATCGATTGTTGGAAATATCAAAGTTTGTAACGCATTAAAGGAGGCATCGTAGACCCTATAAAGCATATATATTCTTGATCACCTCGACGAGTCGAATCGATTTAGCCATATCCGTCTGTCCGTCCGTCCGTCCGTCTGTCCGTTTGTTGCTGCGCGATTTATTCGCTCAGTTTTGAAGATATTGTGCTGAAATTTTAAACTTAAGCTTTTCTAGGTCCTGTGCACTTTCTATGTTAAAACGAATATGCCAAGCCCACGTTTAGATATTGCTCCCATACAAAAGTACAACATTTTGCCAAGTTCTTATAAGAAAAAAATTATTTATAAAGCGAATGGCTTCAAATATGGTTCAAATGTTTCTTATACCATGCCAAATCTTCAGTTTAAATTTGGTCCAAATCGGACAGCGAATTCCTAAATTTTTAAGAATATATTTAATTGGTTTACTTTTTTAAGATAAAATTTAATACAAATGCTGCACACGAGGGTCTATCAACGTCAAATGATGTGTAACAGGAATATAGTATAAACTTCGGTCCAACCGAAGTTAACTTTTCTTTGTTTGATTTTATTATATTCTATAATCTTAGTATATTTTAAAAAAGATGAAAAGTGAAGACAGTTGGTTTTTTTTTTTTTTTTTTTTTTTGCTCCTCACCTGGAAAAAGCTTTCTCATTACGCTTGCTAATCAATGCCGAGACTTTCCTTTATCCTCTATAAACTACTTGATTATTGATTAAATAATCAGTTGATTAATCAATTATTGATTCTTAATATTCTGATTATACAAAATAATCGATTGTTCATTAATTAATCGATTAATCACACAGACCTAAGGCCTAAACAAACTTATCGCCCATTTTTAAATTTTTGTAAGAGAAAAGGGGTTTTATTTAGGCATGTATTCACTCCAAATTGAGTGAAAACGCTTCTTATGTCATCCAGTGTCAAAACGAAGGTGCAACGCCTATTTTTAGGTAGAGCTTCCATACAAACTCCCCGCCTATTTTAGATATTTTGTATGAAATAAGGTATTATTTATGTATGTTGTTTTACTCCAAATTGGGTAAAAATACTTTTGTCATAAAATGTCATAACCAAGGTGCCACGTCCATTTTTAGGTGTAGCCTCCATACAAACTTACCACCTATATTAGATATTTCAAATAAAAACAGGTATTATTTATGCATGAATTCAACTCCAAATTATAGCAAAAATACTTCTTATGTCATCCAATGCCAAAACCAAGGTGCCACTCAAGTCGACACAATTATTTTGACAAGGCAAACAAAATTATTCATATGTGTGGAATTTATAGCTTTTATACCCGTCACACAAAGTGTGAAAGGGTATATTCAGTAAGTCAAAAAATTTGTATCGCATGAAATGAGACACCGTAGACCCCATAAAGTAAATATATTCTTGATCAGCACGACGAGACGATTCGATCTAGCCATATCCGTCTGTCTGTCTTTCTGTAGTTACACGTTTCATTTGCTCAGTTTTAAAGATATTTAGATTAAATTCAAAACTTAAGCTTTTCTCAGTCCTAAGCAGTTAACAAATACAAATTTTTGATTTTTTCATTAAAGAGCGATCTACGAATTATGATTTGTGATTTGTGTCAAATACAGTAGAAACACTTCTTATAGCAGCCTATGTTTATAGAAGGACCTCTGGTTGAGGTAGGTCTACTATAGCACATAGCCCCCATACAAATCTGACTCCAATTTTTGAGTTTTTATACGAAAAATAATTTATTTATGAAGCGATTTGTTTCAAATACGAATTTACCGCCAATTTTTGTATGAAATATTTTTGTGTGAAATATTCTTTATTTATGAAGCAATTTACAATATTTCAAATATGTATACTTAAATTAATTATTGTACCAGCCAAAGGGGCACATGATTAAAGTAGGATCATCATGTGAAGCATATATATAATACATAACCGTTTTACAAACCGAACACACATATTCATTCAAGAAAAGATAGTCTTATCATTGTGTGACGGTTATTTAAGCTTCGGTTCTACCGAAGTTAACGTTTTTCCTTGTTAATCTATCGTATTGTAAAGGGAGATATTTTAAGAGTTAAGTTTTTCAGACTAGCAGCACTGGTTAGTAATGGCGTCCAAACGTCATCTGTCAAAGTGAATAATTTTCAGTTTACTCTGCCATTTCGTCATGGAACGAGTAACGATTGAAAATTGTTAAAATTTATTATCAAAGTTCGTGCTCTGTGAAAAATGTTCATCGTTTGTTACTACCATATTATCGTCGTCATTATTGACCTGGTGAATCAACAATTCGTGCTGCTATCGCCAACTTTCGCAACCATTTTATTTTGTTGGACATTAAACTATCGACTTCCATGCGTAAACTGCGTACCGAATAAAGATCGTGAAATGTCAATTCGTCGCCGTTTTCAGTGATTGGGCATGCATTACTTAACCACGTGAACAATTTTACGTGTCGATTTGGGTTTGAAAGCCTATAAAATTCAACTCCAGCAAGTATTGAAGCCGAATAAATCACAAAGTCTTATTTTTGGTGAATGGGCCTTACAACCGCTCCATAAAAATCAGCTGATTAATCAAAACATTGTGTTCAGCGATGAAGCTCATTTCTGGATCAACGGATACGTAATAAAGCAAAACATTTGCAATGGGGTGATAAACAGTCACATGCCATACAAGAATTACCAAAGCATCCCGACAAAACGACAGTTTGGTGTGCACAGGGCTCGCTTCCATACGACAAAAAATCAAAAAACCAAAATCGAAATTTTACAATTTGAATAATGTCGTTCATCCGATTAATAAATTGGCTATTTGAATCCAAAGTATATTTTAGTGTGACCATTCGCCCTATGCAAAAAAAAATATTTTATGCTAAGCCACATAAATAATGCGCAGTGATTTTGCGGTCGTCCCAAGTCAGATTTCAAGAACAAAACAACGCCGAATAGCTGCAATAGCTGAAATAGATAAGTCCGCTGCAACCGGAATGCTTACCAAAATGCGAATCAAACATTAACTGAAGCAAATGTTTATGAAGTTGTTGCACTTATGATGGATCCGAATTTAACAAAAAACCAATACTTACTGATTCGACGTTTTATAAACTCCAAAAATCATTTAGTTTTTTACCCAGTTGCGATAATGTTCTGCAAGCAAAAAACAAGTAAAATAAGTGTAAACGAATCACTTGCTGAAGTTGATCTACAAAGTTTACTTGAAAATACAGCATCACGTGTAGTAGATCTTCAGATGGTTGTTTTCAATCAAACTAAAGATTATTCTGTGAACACACTGACCTTAATTGGAAAATGGGGTTTCGACGGCAGCACTGCACATTGGGCGGAAACGGCTATTTTTTGGCATAAACCCAACAATATATTTTTTTTTATATTTTAATGGTTTTAATATTTTTCCCAGTAAATAATTGTACCTCTTCATTGAAAATGTTTAATTAACATTTTTTTATGTAACCATCGTTTTACGCCAGCCCTTCAAAGTGAATTGTTTGTGCCAGGTGGTGTCTGCACGCAGTCTGATTAAAAATTTTGTAAATATATGACCATATCGCATTTTTAATCGGTTTGACAAGTTCAAATACTTTATAATGGAAAATATACATAAAGGCATAAAGAAAAGAGTTTTATACGTGCATTTGTTCCGTTATGTTTTCAATGTTATTAATAAACCATAATTTTGTCGAATTTAACATAAATATAGTTGTGTTTCGTGAAGCATATCTAGTAAGATACAGTTAGATTCTAAAAGTGTTTCTGTGGTAGTATGTGTAATTATGTATGTTTTTATGTAGAGTTTAAAGCATAAGCGTTAGGATCGAAGCTCAAATATCAGCCACATATTGATTTAGTTTATTTATGATCATCGCTGGCTTAGGAAAAATTTGGAGAAAGGATGGCTTGGAGTCAATAGGCCGATACAACCAAAGTTTAGACACAATAATGGGGTAAAATTTTAAAAATTTAAAATAGATTGTAACTTTGTTTGGGGGCTATATGGTACTGTGGGCTGCTCCTTAGAATATTAGTAGATGCATGGTATTAGATGTGTTTTTATCCAATCAGAAGTGAATACATTCATAAATAATTACTATTTTTACACAAAAATTACAAAATAACCGGTAAGTTCATATGAGGCCCATACATAAAAATGGGCGTGGCAGCTTAGTTTTGTCATTGGAAGACAGTATTCTTACCCAATTTGGATTCATGAATTATAGCTGTTTTCATACAAAAAAACCAAAAACACGGTAAATTTGTATGGGGGCTATACCTAAAAATCGGGGTGGTACTTTCATTTTCATACTTAGTCGTTAGAAAAAAGCTTAATTTCTGATTTTCAGCTCATTATCTTTTTAACTTGTCGAATAAACTACAAAAAAAAACAAACAGGCGGACAGACGGATGGACAGACGGATAGACGAATGGACAGACAGACGGACATGGCTAGATCGATTCGACTCGTCGAACTATTCAAGAATATACATATTTCATAGGGAATACGATGACTCCTTTAATGCCTTACAAACTTCCAGACAAACTGAAAATACCCTTCACACTATGTGTAATAAAAATAATGAAAATAAGTTTTATGTTTAATGTAGTCCATTTGTGATGGGCGGGGAAGGAGTGTTTGTATCGATAAAAAAATTTATTTAAAGTTCACAAATTCTCCAAGTTTCAAGTTTCCAGCTTTAAAACAGAGTATTTGCAAAAAAAAAAAAAAACCGATTCCGCCCAACGTGCACTGGACATAGTAAATATAAGCAGAAGCTTGCGAATAATAATTTGGAAGACAAGTCTTTATTTGTCACGTCCTATGTGCCCTTACAACTTACAACTAGGTCCCAAAGTCCGATAATTGTATCGAAAAACCCTAGGCCATTAACAACACACTTTTGTAGACCAATAAGGTTTCAGTTTAAAAAGGAATCTACCCAGTTGTCCATTGCAGAGGAGATGTATATAAAACAAAAAATACTCGATATACGGTAGAAAGAAATTATTAAACCAAATAAAATCTGCATAGAGCACAGTCTCCAACCTTCGATGGTGGACGGTAAAGCTTGCAATGCATTGAGTGGCACGTCTTCAACTATGTGTTTTATATGCGAAGCTAAGCCCACAGATATCAATAATAAAGACAACTGTCTGAAAAAAGAGTTCACGAATGTTGGTACGAATTTGGGTTATCACTTCTACATGCATATATTCGATTTTTTGAGTATTTCCTTCATGTATCCTATCGTTTGGAGTTAAAATTGTGCCAAATCAGGTCTCCAACACATAAACAGGATCTATTGGTATGAAAACGAAAGCGATAATCGAAGGAAAATGGGACTTCTGGTAGAAAGACTAAAGTTTGGCGGTAGTGATACATCAAATGATGGAAACACAGCCCGTAAGTTTTTTAAACATCATGAATTGGCAGCAAAAATAACAGGTCTTGATTAAAATTTAATTGATAGATGCGCCACCGTAAATCTCGATAGATGCAGGAACAATGCGCTGACGACAGCAAGGGGACTTGTGGAAACTTGTCCATGGTACTACATGCCACCTTGAAGTTATAAGCAAAGCATTGGTGTTGAAGCCGCAGAGGCTAAAAAATAAAGATATTAAAAAAATACAGATATCAGCATACTCAAAAAATCTTGCCGGAAATACAGATGAGATGTGGGAATCTGGTACTACTTATGATCATGTTTTTGCCAGAAGAAACCTTTCGATTAGCCTTTCTTCATTACTGTTGGTGGTGTCATGTAGGCTAAATTTTCCGATGGTTGGGCGAAATATTTCTTCTCTCCCAATTTGTGCGTTGAAATCATCGAAGACAATTTTGATGTCGTGCTTGGGGCAGCGATCGTAGAGGCTTTCTAATCACTCATAGAATTCATCTATCTCCATCTCATCTTTAAGATTTGTTGGGCAGTGTACACATATAAGGCTTATGTTGCAATATATTTCTCTGATGCGTGACAAGGCGAGACGTTCATCTACAGCAGTAAACCAGGAGTCGAGTCGGCGTAGTTTATTACCAACCACGAAGCCACAACCAAATATATGTTGCTTCTCATGGCCATTGTAGTAGATGTCGCAGGTTGAGAAGTTTATGGAACCGTGACCTCTCCATTGAATTTCCTGGGTAGCAGTTATGTCTAAATGTAACTATACTACCACAGCAGACTAAGCTTGACGTAAAAGCCGTTTAAGGAACGACTCCTTCAGGTGAGATTGGTCCAATAGCAGGGCTGTGTGATTGTTGAAAATAATCGATTGTTGATGATTGTAAGGAAAAATCGATTATTGGGAATTAATCATGATTAGCACAAAATATTTTTTGATATAAAGTTTTAAGAATATTATATTATTATATTTAATGATCTTCTTTTCAATGTAAAAAACTTAAAAAAGTGAAACTTTTTTTTTTTTTTTTTTTTTCTCACTTTTAAAACGTTTTTTTCGCTTGGTTCGTGCTTGTTGATTAATCAATTGTTCATTCTATAACTCATCGATCACATGATTATACAAAAAAATCGATTGCTCCTTGAATAATCGATTACTCACACAGTCCTATCCAATAGTGGTCACACACAGGAAAAAGTGTACCAAGTGCAATAATGGCTCATCTTAACAGAAGTACGCCAAGTGGCAGATACAAAGGTGTTAACCTACCCGTGAATAATTTCGCGGCAGGGACAAGGATTCTGGAGGCCCCAACTACCCTTAAAGCAAAATAACCTGTCGAGCCCCGAAAACGAAATAAGGATCACGATACACGGATGTACACCTGGAATGTCCGAACCCTCAATAGGGATGGTGTAAGAGAAGAGCTCATTACCACTCTCTACAATTTCAGATCAGCCATTACTGCTGTCCAGGAAATTCGATGGACTCATCACGGATGCATACATTTAGCATCCTGTGACATTTACTACAGTGGATATGAGAGGCAACACATAAGTGGATGTGGCTTCGTGGTTAGTAGGAAACTACGTGGACTTCTCCTCAGGTAAACAGCTGTACATGAACGTCTCGCTTCGATACGCATCAGAGCAAAATATTTCAACAGTAGCCTTACATGTGTACACGCCCCGTCAAATTTTAAAGATGAGATGCACACTGCCCCAAGCTTGACATCAAAATTGTCATCGGTGATTACAACGCGTAAATTGGAGAGAAGAAAGCTTTCTTCCAACCATCGGTAAGTTTACCCTACATGACACCACCAACAGTAATGGAGAAGGGTAATCGACATTGCCAGATTCCCACATCTCGACAATCACAATGCAATATGGTGCAGTAGAGATATAAGTATCCGCACATAAATAGATCACATGGTGATTGATGAGAGGTACTCAACTAGCGTGCTTAATGTACGAGCGTACAGAGATCTTAATATCGACTCGGACCACTTCCTTGTTCTAGCTAATTTACGTACTAGACTCAGCACAGCGATCTCCAAGCGAGCTACCACACAACGAGGGCTAGATGTTAGCAGGGAACTACGAGAGAATACTCCGGCCTCTGACTGTATAAACGATCAGTGGAAGCATATCTCAAACTCATTAACTACGGCAGCCAACGAGGTTATTGGCTACACTAAGTCCCGAAGGCAGACATCGTACGATGAGGAATGTCGCATTGCTACTGCAGAGAAAAAGATGGCACGACAAAGAACTCTGCAGGTGGGAGCAACACGAGCTGTTGTTGAGCGATATAGGGTGAAACGGAAAGAGGTAAAACGCCTGATCAGACGAAAGAAAAGAGAACTGAAAAGTCGTGAATTGGAGGAGATTGAGATGATGTGTAACAGAAACGAGACTCCAAGAGGTTATAAGGAAGCAACAAAGGTTATAAGCAAGCAACTTCGTTCTGCAAGGATGAACCAGAATCATGGTAACAGATATCCACGAATTACTAAGGCTATGGAGGAGTCACTTCTCTACCCTACTTGGGGGTCGATGACGGAAAAATACCGCCAGTGTAGATGATGATTATGTGGGTCCCCACGACCGATGATTGGATCAATGTGAAGCCACCAGACTATGACGAGGTCTTAGAAGTTATGCAAAGGCTTAAAAATAACAAATCGGAAGGCGCAGACGAATTACCCGCAGAGTTATTTAAGACAGCCAGCGAAGATTTGATTGGATGTATGCATCAATTCTTGTGCAAAATATGGACTGGTGAGCGTATGCCTACTGACTAAAACCTGAGTGTCCTCTGCCCAATTTTTAAGAAAGGAGAACTCGCAGGATTCGCAAACAGTAGCGAAATAAGTCTTCTTCCACCGCTTATAAAATCATATCTAACATATTGTGTAACAGACTGAAACCGTACGTAGGACGCATAGTTGGACAGTACCAGTGTGGTTTAAGACCGAAGAAGTCGACCATTAACCCTATATTCACACTACGTAAGATCCTGGAGCAAACCAAGGAGAAACAAATGGCGGCAAACACCACCTATTTGTCGACTTTCAATGCCTTCGACAAGTCACTCAGGATCAAACTTTTTCAAAGCACTGCCTGAACTTCGTATCCCTGCAAAGATCGTCTGCCTCTGTATGATTACACTGGGAAGACACCCAAAGCGTTGTCGGGGGGCGAATATTATCCTTAAACCCATTGACACCAAGAGTGGAATCAGACTGGGCGATGTGTTGTCCTGGGACTTTTTCAACCTCCTGATGAAGTACATTTTGAAACAATGTCCAAACGTCAACCGGACGAGCAATATTTTTTACAAAGAAACTATGCTGTTCGCATATGCCGATGACATTTACATAATCGGCAAAATTGATTGTGCGGTCACCGGCGGTTCTAATGGGACTGAGAACAACACGAAGTACTTGGTATCCACCCGCGGACAATCTGCACGACGCAGACGGTCTCTGAGGATAGAGAACTTCAGCTTTGAGGCTGTAGAAAACTTCATTCATTTTTGCTCTGATGTAAACAACGACAGCATCATAAGTCAGCATATTAAACGAAGAATCACTCTTGTTAACCGCAGCTATTTTAGTCTCGGTAAGCAAATGCGAAGTAGAGTTATGTCCCGATAATGTATGTCCTGACGTATGGCTCAGAAGAATGGGTCATGAAGGGTCGGATAAGTCGGCATTGAGTGTATTTAAGAGAAACATACTTCGGAGAATCTGTGGTCCAGTTTTTTATTTTTTTTTTTCCCCTATGATTAAATTTATACATCTGTCTACCACAACATTTAGTACATTTTTTAACATCGATAAAGGAATAAAATTAATTCAAAAGAACAATTTCTTTATATTATAATTAAAAACAAAAAAGAGATCTATGAAGAAGTTATCGTGAATAACAATTTCTATATTAAATAAGTAGGCGTTTATTGATTGTTCGGTAAGTCAGCTTCGATTTTTTGTTCATAAGCCAGCTCAGTTGACGACATTTCTCTTTCATTTGATTTCGCTTTTTTTCTATGTGTAACTTCCAAGTCAGTTTATTGTCTAAGTGAATTCCCAAGTATTTGGCCGAATTCTCAATTGGTATGTCTACATTATTAATTTTTAAAGGAATGGACACGAAAACTCTTTCGGTTGTAAAGATAACTTATGTAGTTTTGTTTTCATTAATTTTTATGGCCCATTTGTCATACCATTTTTTGGTGTTATCTAGTATGTTTTGAAGCTTATTAGAGGCTGTAGCTAAGTCTTTATGTGAATAAAGAAGAATTGTGTCATCTGCGAAAGTTGCTATCATAGAAGAGGGCTCTATTGGGATAGGTAAGTCATGTGTAAAAGGGACGTATAAGAGTGGCCAAGAACGCTACCTTGAGCTATACCGGCTTTAATGACTTCATCGTGTGGAAGTAGTTTTTTAATTTATACAAAAGACCAATGTCCAAAACTTGTCGAAAGCTTTTTCCAACATCAAGAAATATTCCAATTCAATATCTTTTATCTTCTAGATTTGTAGAAATTTTGTTAACTACTCTATGAATTTGTTCAATGGTTGAGTGATGTTTCCGAAACCCAAACTGATGGTCAGGTATGATGTAGCTATTATCAAGGATGAGTTGAAGCTCTAAATAATAAAAAAAATTTTTCAAAAACTTTTGACAGTATTGGAAGAAGGCTTACTGACGGTAAGACGCTGCACTTGTGGCATCTTTACCAGGTTTTGGAATAGCTATGACCTCTGCTACCTTCCACGTCTTTGGAAAATATTTGTGTCTTATTACTGCGTTAAACATATTCCGCAGATAATAAATAGCATTTATAGGAAGTTCTTTTAAGCAACTTTCCAGTTATCATATCATAGCCTGGTGACTTGTTAGCTTTGATATTGTCGATAATATTTTTAACTTCTTTAGTACTTACTTATCTAATTTTGATATTTTGTGAGTTGCTTGAAGAAGTTTCTGAATTATTATAACAGGTTTGTCTGTTATTTGTAAAGGAATTTTCATAAAAGTCAGCTAGTAGGGTCGATTTTCTTAATTTTGCGGTAAATGTTGTCGATTTTCTGAGTTTTTTAGTGGATTTCCGTAGGGAAAAAATTGTATCTCTGGTTGGGCTTAAATTAGTCAGGTAACTTTTAATTCTTTATTTTTATTCTGATTAAGTTATAACTTAAGATCCTAATTGCCCGATTAAGTCTCTTTTTATCTTTGGGACATCTAGTAGTTTGCCAGATTTTCCTAAGTCTTCGTTTACTCTATTTGATTTCGAATTTAAGCAGGTAGTAAATATGTTTTTAGTATCCCTTGAATTAAATGCGGAGTAAGTTAATTGCCGTTTCATCTACGGCATCATTAAAATAATTTACCTCTTTGCTCTTTGTCATTTGGAGATTTAAGTGCAATGTCCAAACGAAAGTATATGTTAAGGAGTTTTTTGTACGCTTGCCAATCTGTTTTTGGGTTATAGAGGCTAGGCGTCGGCTTGTTTGTGGCAAGCGTTTCGATGCAATCGAGTTGAACTGGTGAGTGATCTGAAGATAACTCAAAGCGCGACACAGAAATCAATAAGATCTGGCACTTTGCGCGGGTCTGTTGGCCAGTAGATAGGCTCGCCTGTTGAAATATATTTGGCATTATTGGTATAAATTGTTTCTAGAAGAATTTTACCTTTTTTTGTTGGAAGTCTTGAGCCCCAGGCTATGTGGTTTGCATTAAAATCACCAGCAGCAATAAATCTTGGCCCTAAAGATTTAAACTATGTGTTATATTGAGCTGATGAGACATTGTGTCGAGGCGGACTGTACAATGCTGAAATTGTTAGGGGCCATTTCTGTCTTGCACATGAAAATAGTCGCTTGAATATAATCTTGGCTAAAATGTTCAACTCCAAAGTTTTTAATTTTATTTTTAATTATAATAGCTGAGCCTCCATGCCCTGTGCCGTGTGGGTGATTTGTATTTTATAAAGTACATCCTGTTATCTTCAGGAAATGTGCCAGATCAATATTATTTTCATAAAGGAAGTGCTTTAGTTCTAGTATATGTTGCCACAGCCCGTTAGCATTCCAGAATATAATTCGTAGTGTATCTGAGCACATATCTACGAATTTATCTTGGATACTAAAAGTGTCACTATATTGAGTATAGCTGACATTTGTTGCATCAATTGCTTCATCATAAGTTTTAGCTCTTGCATGTCATTAAGTTCATGTGAAATTGGGTTGGATGGTAAGGAGTTGTTAGTGGAATCTATGTTAGGTGGTAAGTACCTTGAAGATAGAAAAGTGGGTTGTGTTTCGGGTTGAATAAGATGAAGTTTGGTCTGACCTTTGTCGTAAGATAGAGTACAGTATATTGTTGTATGAGAACCAGCGCATTTAACACAGACTAGATCTCTTGTGCAATAATTTTTGGTATGGCCATACTTCTGACAATTTGCACATTGGTATAGAGTGCGTTTACTATGAAGTGGCTCAAATGAAGTTTTTGTCTGAAGAAGATGTGTAATTTAATATACATCTTTATTGTTTTCTTCGCTTTGAAGTTCACTTGAAAATAAAGGAAGGGGGCACCTTTGTGGTTCGTTATTGAATATTATAAATATGTTTAACATTGTGACCTAGCTCTTGAAGTTCAGCTTTAATTTCTTCAATATCAGCTGAAGGATGCATATTTCGTAAAATGACTTTGAAGTTTCTATCTTCCTTAGCTTTATACATATAGTATTTGGTTTCTTTCTGTTTCAACATATTTATAATATTTTTATAGAGTAGAATCTGTGGCCTGCACTTTTCCTTCGTTGAGCCACATCTTTAAGGGCATCATATAAAACTTTAATCTGGCCGACACCCTGAATATATATTGGAGGTGGTTTATTCAGTTTAGTCAATATTTGACCTGATTGTTTTAACGAGTTTTGTTCGTCAGACTTGTGATCTGCTAAAAGTTCGAATCGGTTTGATGTGTTTAGTTCGCTGAGCCAATAATTTTGTAATGTTGTTTGTGTTTTGTTCTTTTGTTATACCCGTAACACATAGTGTAACAAAGTTTGCAACGCATTGAAGGAGACATCGGAGACCCCCCATAAGTATATATATTCTTGATCAGCTCGATGCGACGAATCGTTTTAGAAATGTCCGTCCTCCTGTCCGTCCGTCTGACTGTCTCTTCGTCCGTCTGTCTGTTGCGATGCGTTTTCCTCGGAAAGTTATAAAGATATTGACTTGAAATTTCAAACTTAAGCTTTTTTGCTCCTAGTTAGTTTGTATGTCAGAACCAAAGCGCCACGCCCATTTTTAGATATAGCCCCCCATACAAAATTACCACTTTTTTTCGATTTTTGTATGAAAATAATTTTTTTTATGAATGCTTTTATTATAACTTGGGGT
Source organism: Leucophenga varia (assembly GCA_018903435.1). Taxonomy (NCBI): domain Eukaryota; kingdom Metazoa; phylum Arthropoda; class Insecta; order Diptera; family Drosophilidae; genus Leucophenga; species Leucophenga varia. The sequence goes on along the minus strand of JAEIFJ010003016.1, from coordinate 3,128 downwards.
AAGAATACTTCTAATTTCATCCAATATCAAGAGAATGTTGCCACGTCCATTTTTAGATGTAGCCCCCGATACGAACTTACCACTTTTTTCAATATTTTGTATGAAAATTCGTATTATTTATAAACATATTCAATTCAAATAGGGTAAGAACACTTCTTACGACAAATCAATGTCAAATCTAAGGCGCCACGCCCATTTTTAGGTATAGCCTCCATACAAATTTACCGCCCATTTTCGAGTTTTGTATGAAAACATTTATTATTTCTGAATGAAGTCAATTAAATTTAGTAAAATCAATTCCAATGTCCACCTAAGTGAACGCTTTCGATATGGCCAGGTCGGGCTTAAAAAAACAGAAAGCATCCATATAAATTTGACCAAATTCATCGTGAAATTTAATCTAAGCACTTGTGTAACGGGTGTTTCCAGCTTTCGGTTCCACCGAAGCTAACGTTTTTCCTTGTTTTTTGTTATTGTTTTGGAGTAGTCGGCGTGATGCATTGAGCACTCCATGAGATGTTGCTATGACGTAAAGGAGAACAAGAATTAGCTGACGGCCCTGGTGTAACAGATAAGTTGGAGTTTGATGAAATGTTAATGTTGTTGCATGGCGATACAAATGAGAAATATGCATTTCTCGCAGCCACTGATTTTTTTGTTTGTTTTGTTGATGTTTTTGTTTTGCAGTATAGTTAATATATTTAATTAAACACTTTTTCTTTTAAGAATTAGTTTTTGTAAATGAATTTACTGATTATATTAGCGAAAGCACGGAGCGATTTGAAAAACACGTCTGTTTCGCATGACAGTTCAAGCATGTTTTGTTTTGGTTATTGTTTTGCTTTTGTTGTGTTTGCTGACTTGGAGAATGTATTTCTCTATTCCTTTTCAATTTTAACGGCTTATTTGTGTATGTACTTTCCATTGTTTGTTTTTGGAGAAGTGACGTTTTCTGGTAAAAACAATTGAAGAAGTCGAAGGTACATTGTTGTTATTGTTGTTAACGTACTGTTCATTTTTCTGAGGTGATTATTGAATTGGCGTGACCAACGCGGATTTAGATGACGTGCTCGAGGCAGTTGATGAGAATACTGTTGTTGTTATTGGCGTAGAAGCTGTCGGAGTTGTATATCCACTTTGTGTTGTAATTGTTGTTGTATAAGCTATTATTGATTCGATGGGAGGCAGTGGAGTAGTCGGCGTGATGCATTGAGCATTCCATGAGATGTTGCTTTGACGTGAAAGAGAACAAGAATTAGCTGACGGCTCTCAGTTTGTCCAAAAGTTTGTAACGCACTGAAGGAGGTATCGGAAACCCCATAAAGTATATATATTCTTGATCAGCTCGATGAGACGAATCGATCTAGCCATGTCCGTCTGTCTGTCTGTCCGTCTGATTGTTGCTATGCGATTTATTCGATGAAGATATAAAGATATTGGGCTGAAATTTTAAACTTAAGCTTTTCTCGGCAACGACTACTGCTCTTTCTTCACTAATTTGCATACTCGCTTGACCGCAAAGCCAGATAGCTGCTTTTAATATTTCTAAGAGCAAGAAGCAGAAATTGCTTTTGTACCGTCTCAATACAATCTTGATGAATTGTTTAGAGTGGGCTCCAAACATGCTGACGATTTTTACAATATTCAGCTCCATCGAAAGTGGTGGGTTGTGACTCAGGGTCTTCCTTCGCCAGAAGCATGGCTTCAAGCAAATTTGAATACACGGTATTCTTCTTTTCGGCTGTGAATTTCCCATTGGGATAACTCCTATGAATGAGCGCATCGACAATATTTCGTTTTGCTCCATCGTTTGCAGTATCCCTTGGGTTTTTTTTTGGTTTACGCGGACGCGTGCTCATAGGCACGACCGCGTTTGCCATTTCAGTCGTGCGCTGACGCTTCTTAGACATCCGCTCGTCGATTAAGGCTGCTTGTGCATCACTCGAGGCTTTCATGGCCGGCCTCTGGGCAAAGTGCTCTTGCCTCTGTTTTATTCTTTTCGTCGGCCCAGGTCAGCTATCACCGAGCATAGAATTTCTCATAAAGGGTGATTTCTTTGACTGTTTGGGTCTGACCCTCATTTGGCAGTGGTACCCTTTTTCAAAAGAGGAAGGCGCGGCGTCCAAGTTTGCAGCGACTTTGGTACTGTGTGCCATCTTTTTGGTTTTTTGTTTTTTTTTTGTTTGGTGTTTTTGGCAATAACTTTACAACTGTCTTGGCCTGCTCCGACCGCAACAGACATGTGACCGCTAGCAACCAACGAGTGGATTTCTCTACACCGCGCCTGCCGGTGGTAGCAGTTCCGCCTTCCACCAACATTTGGATTGACATCCCAACCCGCGAAGGGGTATTGTCCTTCGCTGCAAGCAACACCTACTAGTCAATTTGAGTGCAAGCACTTCCTTTGTTCCCAACCTAACCTATATGAACATTTAAAGTTCCATTTTTGGTCTATCAAAGCATCTAAATAACAAAAAAATAAACTCCCTTATAAGCTCATGATTATATAAGAAGAAACATCATACATTTGTATGTTCAATCGTTAATTTTTTTTAAAAAATCACAATTAAAGTCTTGGTATAAGATGAATTCCTTGGGGATCATCAGAGGAAACAAATTTGAAAAACAACTATTGAGTAACACTTTTTGAGTTTTACCTATAAGGTAGGACTGCAACCAAGTAACAAAAACAGGAGGAAAGCCATAAGAGATCTTACTTTTAAAATAAGGTGATTATAAAATACACTGTCAAAGGCCTAAGTGAAATCTTTGAAAATACCACCAGTTTGTTTACCAGCAGTTAAAATCTTCTTCACAATAGAAGAAAATTCAAGATTCTTTCCATAGTGTTTGGAAATTTATATTGTTTAGTAGATAAATTTAAGTGTAAATAAAGGAAATCAAATAGAAATAGAGCAGCTTGGTATGTTGTCAGAACCAGGTAGAAAAGAAAAGTTTGTAGAATGGTGGTATTTTTAGCAAGTCAGCAAATAGATTACAGGAGATGTTATGAAATCATAAGCTCTTGTGGAACAGTACAATTTAGAACGAGCAAACAGAATAGTTCGAAAATCAATAGAAGAACCACAACGTTTGTACTTCTTAAAAAGAAGCTCTTCAATATTTTT